>OY829915.1:15677912-16268784 GCA_963691935.1 Nephrotoma guestfalica
TAACTCAACAAACTTAAAAAAAAAACTAATAAAATAAAAAACCAAATAATAAGAACAAAATTAATAACAACTAAACTAACCCTAAAACAAAAACCAAAATTACAACTAAAAAAAAAACCTAAAACCTAAAAAAATAAAACATAAAAAACCTAACAAAAAAAACAATAATAAAAAAAAAAACAACACTAACTTAAAAACAAACCCCAATAAAAATAAACAAAACTAATACTACAAAACTAACAAAACAAACCCCTACAAACCTAACCAGAACACCAAATAACTAACTAACAAAATAACAACTAAAACCAAAAACTAACCAAATTAACACTTAAACATTAAAAAACTAAATAAACAAATTAAAACTATAACCACAACACTTAACAAAAAAAGACAATAACCAACACAAATAAACAAAACTATAAACTAATAAAAAAAAAACAAAAAACCCTAACAACTCAACAAAACTTAACCTAACTAACACAAAACAAAAAACAAAAAAAACATACAATGAGTATTAACAACCATAACTTAACAAACCATAACAAAAAAACTTATAAACAAAAAAAACACAAACAAACCACCAACCAAACACAACTAGACTAAACAACCAAAAAATAACTAACAACTTAAAAAACAATGACTATGAGTATTACCCGGTTTAAGTGGTACTTATAGCATATAACAAATTGTTCCTTTGAAAACATCTTACACTACCGTAAGCAACTTTGAAATCTTCACAAAATGCATGCAATTTGAAACCGCCACTTCATAACAGGTTTCAATTATCACTTATTATTTTCCGATTGGTCGGCCGATTGAATAAAAACCCAACCTCAGACGTGCTGAATGGGCATACTGGGATGCCGAATTTGTGGTTCCGTTTCATTCTTAACAAAATAAGGTTTTAACCGTTGTAGCAATGATGTCAAAACGATAAGGAAATAACTCATGATCCAGAGATTCAGCATTAACAATTTTGTCGATGTCTTCCTCTGTTCGTAAATTTGATTCATCATCCAGAATGATTAAAATGTCAGCAAGTAGCAATCTCTACTTTTACTTGAACGATAGAATTCACAGTCCTTAAAAAAACCGCTACCAAACTATTTAACTTTAGCCAAAAAACTGACAAGTCTGGTCAATGCTCCACTTTTTCCCAAGGCCCAATTATTGCAATGTGATTGCAGGTTATGGTGACGAACCGATCTGACTTTTAATATTTTCTAACAATTGCCATATAACATCCTGATAATGCTATTGCATATTGTGTGGGTGCCCTGGAAGCTAGATGGCAAAATTACAAATTTTCCAATCTATTTGTTTTCGGAGTTTGAATCACGATTTATATATTTCATTGCATAGCTTTATAAATATCTACCATCAATGGTGGTTCTTGTTTCGGATGCAATGAAGAATGTTTGACTCTTCGAGAACATTAGCGTCAAGTACGTATTACTCTGTTAAACACCCTGCGTTCAGCAACTGGGAAAACTTATCTTTAACTGAAAATCGATAAGTAAAATATTCCTTCTAAATATCTATTCAGAATCGCTTTAATGCCTCGTTCTTTATAATTCGACCATTTTTTGTGGTCTGACCCGTTGAAAATAAAATCGGTTACTTTACGGTATTGCTTTGAAAACACTATCTCCACTTCGTTAACCGTTGGAGCGTTATACCGCGTTTGGTCATTTTCCCTATTAGGAATTAGTACTAATGCCACCTTGGTTGGCTCATCGTTTTTTGTTCTTCTACGGCGAGTGACTTAAAATCAAAATATCATAACTAATTATTTTGAAGTTGTGAGCCACGCTCTTCAGGTGTTGCAGCAGGTCTTAAAAATAAGTTCTGCTTGGTTCATTTTCAAGACGTGGGCCGCACTGTTCAGGTGTTTCAGCCGCTATTATGGTTTTCATCTTCTTCGATTTTGCCGTAATTTCTGCAATAGACCATTTTCGGCGGCCTTCATAAAATTCATAAAATTATATAAAATTCATAAAATTCATATAATTCATGAAATTCATAAATTCATAAAATTCATATAATCATGAAATTCATAAAATTCATAAAATTTATAAATTCATAAAATTCATCAAATTCATAAAACTTATGAAATTCACAAAATTCACCATATTCCTAAAATACATAAAATTCATAAATTCATAAAATCATAGAATACTAAAATTCATAAAATTAAAAAAAAAATTAAAATTCATAAAATGCATAAAATTTATAAAATTCACAAAATTCATAAGATTCATAAAATTCATCAAATTCATCAAATTCATAAAACTTATAAAATTCACCATATTCCTTAAATTCATAAAATTCATAAATTCATAAAATTCATAAAATTCACAAAATTCATAAAATTCACAAAATTCATAAAATTCATAAAACTCATAAAATTGATTAAATTCATAAAATTCATAAAACTTATAAAATTCACAAAATTCAACATATTCCTAAAATCCATAAAATTCATAAAATACATAAAATTCATAAAATTCATAAAATTCATAATATTCGTAAAATTCATGAAATTCATGAAATTCGTTAAATTCAGAAAATTCATAAAATACATAGTATTCGTTAAATTCACAAAATTCATAAAATTCATAAAATTCATAGAATACTAAAATTCATAAAATACATGAAATTCATAAAATTCATGAAGCTCATGAAACTCATAAAATTCATAAAACTAAAAAAAATAAAAATTCATAAAATGCATAAAATTTATAAAATTCACAAAATTCAAAAGATTCATAAAATTTATAAAATTCATCAAATTCATAAAACTTATAAAATTCACCATATTCAAAAAATTCATAAAACTCATAAAATTCATTAAATTCATAAAATTCATAAAATTCATAAAATTCATAAAAATCATAAAATTTATTAAATTCACAAAATTCATAGAATACATAAAATTCATAAAATTCGTGTCATTTTAACCGGTTGGTATATCTAGTGTTAATTATATTTCATTAGCTGTATTTTAATATTCACCTCGACCAATTTTATTACAAACCGGCTAAAAATTTTCCGAGTTATAAACCCCAAAAATTTAATAAACTTTTCGAAAACGAAATCAAACGTTAAAGTTTTAAATAATTAAACTTAATCTTAATTACTAAATTGTAATTCTATAGGATACAGTGCTCATTTCCACTGGTGCAGCTACTGAGGATTAGTTTATTGATTAATGTTGTTTTTGCAACATCAGTTAAAATAAGTGTTATGTATTATTTATTACAGTTCGTTATGTTGGTTTTAAAACATTTTGTAATGTTGAGAAATTAGCCGTTCATCATCTTCAACAACCATACTTACTCTAATCTGTTAAATAAAAACTGACACAAATTCAGGATCTTAGTAACAGAAACAAGACAATGATTTATTTAACGCCAAAATCGTAAAACTGGCAATTTTTTTAGCAGACATCTGAACAAAAGTATAAAAATACTCACTCGAACACAATTTATTATTAATTCTGCTAAAATACTGTACATAAAAACATAGAATGTGTACATAACACTTCCATTCTGAATTTGTTTTAAGTTGTACGAGATACGAGTAAATATATGCAGAATTTAACTGCACCAAAAAAAATGTTTTACAAAAAAACGAAATCTTAATGTTTATATATCATCAGTAATTCTGCTGAACATAAAAAAATATTAGAGTTTGTTGTTGTTGTCAGAGCTACGAGACGTAAAAAAATGGTCAACATTCATTTGTGAATTATTCATTACATGTTCCAAATAAAAATGTATACACATTATATGCAAATGTTTATAAATATCAAAAAATATATTTTATTTTATTATAATAATAATAAAAAGTATTTTAATAATAATTCTTTTCTCTCCATTACGTACACATACGACACTATACGTTTTGTTTTGGGGTGGTAAATTTATTATTTTTCCACAATTTCCATGTATTTTCATTTGTATGTTTACCATATATGTAACGATGCATGTACTCGTATACACATAATTCCATATAATTTCCATACATAGAATCGGAATACAGTATGTAGCATATAATACGGAGCTTGATACAAAAATTTGTTATGTCATAGTTTTTCATCATTTTTACGATTTATTTTAAATATTGCATTATTGTAACATGTTTCGAATGTCAAATTGTGTGAAAATTATTTTGCTTTTTATTAAATTTGGTATATATTAGGCAAATCCATCATAATGTTTTATTTTTGCTAAAAATTTGGGTTTCTATTATGACGTAAGGTTTTTATTATAAGTTATTAGAGTCAACATAATTGATGGCAAACCCCTACACTGATCGATATTTTTCTAACAAATTTTGGGCATTTGATTTGATTCGTAATGGATTTTGCAAATAAAATATGCTGCGTTAAAGTTACAAACTTTATTTATCAAGACTTTAGATTCTTCAACAAATTCCAAAATGTTGTATTCCACTTTTACACAATTTCAATATGTTTCACTTTAATCTTATTACAACAACAACAATGCATTAAAATTTACTCAAGAACATTCCAAGTCATCGATGATTTGGATGTTCTCCAGTATTGCTGAATACCGCCTTTATCAGGTGCAGTATTATCAATGATAACTATCAACGACATATGCAATTACTTTCATTATTCCAGTAGCAAGGAATGACATTATCATGTTGTTGGATATTTTAACCTGCCTGACCTGATGGACTCAATCGGAGGATTTTATACATTACGTTGCTTCCAATGCAACTAGTTCTAAATAAATTTTATTCACTGATAATATGTTAACGATTGTCAAAATAATTGTGTCTTAGTTATCACAATAATGAAGGGGAATCGATTTGTTAACCCTTGTTAAAAAATAATTAGGACTATGGAGAATTGTCCATTTGCAATTAACTATAATGTACGGTGTTAAGAAACAAGCCGCTATATATAGATCAGATATTGCTATGACTTTGAACATGCTAACAAGAAGTCGCAAATATCCCCCAATTTCAATTTTCGTATACCTAGCCGACTTTGTGGAACTTAATTATTTATTAACTAATATTGGTGTTAAAGCATACGAGTAGTTATATTACATTTTAAAAATAAAAAAATACTAAGTTTACTTTCTTTTAGCTACTAAAATCTGTGATACCGTACCAACTAAATATCTGTAGCTTCTCTACATACAAGACGGATTAATCAATTGGGATGAAATTTCATACTTAAGCTTTTCCACAAATTGGGATCTGGGATAGTGTATTTTGGAAATCGGACCGATAGGTCGAAAGGGGCAGCTTTCATAGGAGCTTTCTACTTTTTTGTAAATTGATGTTACAAACAACAACACCTAAATTGCGCGGATAGTTAAATATTCCTCAAATAGGCGAAAGAAATTTCCAAGTTCATTTTCTTGGTATCTACAAAATGAAATCAAATTTATACCTCTATAAATTAGTTTGACACCAAACAATAATCAATGCCAGCAGAAAAAAGTTTTGGAGCTGCAATGTTAAATTTTAAAAAGATATATCTGTGCCGCCGTAACCACCAGAACGTGGTATATCGTACAATTTGCTCCTCATGCTCCAAACGATTAAATATATTATTCTACGATCCGCGTTTCTGCGTCTATGAAATTCGCATTACCATCCTGCACCAACCTGCAGCACAGCTGATAGATTGCAGGACTTTCTTTCATTAGACGATCCAAATGATTTCTTAATCATGCAACAAAAACATATATTTCACTTTGTTTCGCTTTGTTCGATTACACAACTACATTCCACAGCCTAAACTACTTTTTTTTATTAGACGGCTTGTGATTTCATAATCCGATTGGTACATAATAAATTACGATCTATATAATCAACAGAAAAATTACTCACAATTTCGTTCCACACACTATGCATATTAAAATATGAAGTAGTGGGCACTACTGTTTAGTAAATACCAATATTTGACGGGCGCAGGATTTTACCCCTCCCTCTTCTCTTACCACTGGCCAATTACCGCGGATTCACCCGGACATTACCACCTACGCTTTTACACCCGGTAGTTTTCCGTCAATCATTCCCCTGATTATAGCCCTTTCTCCCTCATTATACAAATTTTCGATGAATTGTATCTTACCACAATTCGTGTTCACACATTTTTCAGGTCTCATAAGGGTTTTCTATAAAGATTTTACGATTAAACGAAATAACAATTTTCGATATTAAGTAGCGAGTTTTTCAATTTGGGAGGGTCGATGATGGCTGCCTATGGCGGCCATGTTGTTTTGGTGACTTCTGTTTAGTCTGGTGTTTTTTTTCAGTCACTGAAGCCAAATCACCATGACAAGTTACACGATTGAACAACACGTCCAAATGATAAATGACTTTATTATCAAAATGAGCGTTCATTAGTACAGACATTGCGCCCATTTTACGGCAAGCACGATAGTCCCTTAAAGTCAACTCTCCAACGTTTGGTGGCCAAATTCAAGACAACCGGTTCTGTAAACAATCAGCTGACACTCGTACGTCAAAGGAACGCCAGATCGGAGGAGAACATTGCCGTGGTCCGTGAAAGTGTACAGGAGAATCCGAGGCAGTCAATTTCTCGTCGTGCACAAGAGCTTGGTCTTTCACAGACTTTAACTTTGCGAATTTTGCGTCAAAGCTCAAAGTTAATGACCATAAACAACGCCGTTTTTCGCTGACTGGGCTTCGGAGCGTTTCAAGCGCATTTTTGGATAAATGGCTATTATAACAAGCAAAATTACCATATATGGGACGACGCCAACCCCAACGAGGTTCACCAAGTGGCAATGCATCCACATAAACTTACTGTTTGGTGCAGATTTTGGGCCAGTGGCGCCAATGGTCCCTATTTTTTTAAAATGACGTTGGTGATACCATCACCATCAACGACGACCGTTACATAACGATGCTAACCGATGTATTGTGGCCCAAATTGAACAATATGGAGGTAGGCGACATGTGTTTTCAGCAGGAAGGGGCAACGTGCCACCCAGCAGACGCAACGATGGACATTCTGCATGAACGATTTGAATGGTAGGGTCAGCTCTCACAAAGGTGGCGTGAATTGGCCAATATCGATTTGACCCCATTAGAATTTTTCTTGTGGGGTTTCCTTAAGCCGCAGGTCTGTGCCAATAAGCCGCAATCGAGCAATGCCCTTAAAGCCAACATAACCAATACCATCGCTTAAATTCAGCCGGATCTATGCAGCAGAGTCATTGAAAATTGGATAACTCGGATACGTGCCACCGTGAGAAGCCACAGCGGACATTTGAATGATGTTATATTCCATAAATCATAGCATACGTGAACCATTCAAATAAAAAAATAATTTCGTTATACTTCACATACAGCGTGTTTACATAATTCCCTTTCCACATCGGCTCACCCAAATTGAAAACCCTTTAGATTTTAAAGCGGAATATTGCCATAATAATTCGAACATTAAGGGAACTTTCGGACCAACTGGTTGGGCCAAGTGGTAAATTATATAATAACACGAATGGGAAAATTAGTCTAATCGGGAAAAATTATAAGAATAAGGGATCGTAACTATCATTCCATATGTTTTGATGTCAAATTCTAATAGAAACATGACGAGTCATAAAAAAAACGAAAACACTTCCAAAACTTGCAAGTTTTGCAAAAAATTAACTAATTATGAGACAATACACCATTTCATCAGGAGTAAAATGTATTTTTAAATTTTTTATTATGACAGATTCGAGTTCTGCTTGAAAAGCTGAATCAAAAACTAAAACACACGTTACGTCGCAAAAAATTGTAAACCTGTGTTAAATCTCTATAAACTCACATTATCTGAAACATATGGGTCTATACATATACTCGTATGGTGAAGAGTACTTTTTGATTTTGGAGCATCACTTGTCGAGAAAAACCATCTCAACTCCTAGTTAAAATATCATAAAACGGTTAACTGTTCTAAGGTGACGAATTGTGTTAAGATGGCGGGTTGGGGTTTATGATCGGGGAAATGACGAAGAGGAAAGGATCGGAGCTATTGGCGGGAAGTAATGACTGGGGGTGATGGCGGGGTATAATGACAGGGATTATCACCCCTGACCAGGAGTAATTACTTGGGAGTATTGGCTGGCAAGTAATGGACCGGGAAGAGAACAAAAATTATGAAATACATCATCGCAATCAATTGAGCTGGCCAGACGTGATATTGTGATATTTTAGCAAGTTTTGCGTTTTCTTCTTTGCGAGAAAGAATATTCAATCTGGTTATCCACAGGAATTCGTACCTTATCAACTTATTCAGTTTTCGAGCGTCACGATACAAGTGCAGCTTTCCGCTCTTTTTAAGATGTACTTCTGATTTAGCTTCCAGATTTTTGAATATTAATAAAATCTTACACTGAGTCATCCATTGGTTCGAAATGTTCATTAGGAATTTCGGCTAGAAATGTATTTTTGGTTGAAGATGTTGACCCGCACCTCCAAGTCATTAATCTGTTACTAACAACTTTTAGAATTCAATCAATAGAGCCCGGTTGTTTTGTGTCACTTTTTTAAACTCGGTTCCGAGCTCTTCAAATTTTTGACTTATAAAAGTTTGAAGAACTACGAAATTTTTTATCTCCACAAATTCAAACCGTGCTTATTTAGTTTAATTTCAATATTTGTCGCACTGGGTTGAGGCAAATTTGACGAGCTTTCAAAATTATTACTAAAATATCAGGACTTCTCTGCGAAGCTTTCCTAGTAATGTGCCAACGGCTAATGCCTTTACAAGATGGATGAAAGCGATTTTGCAAGAACTATATTCAAACATTGACTGTCTTTGGGTAATTGGTTTTTTGCAATCATCACAGATTGGGTTCTTTTCCGCAATCTCAAAGTATGGCATGATGATACAATAATTGTAGGTTATGTATTTCACACCACAATTATTTTCATTTGGTTTTAAAATAATAACAAACCTATTTCAAATTATATTTGATTTAACTTATTTTTCAGATTCAATTTCACAAAATAACCTGAATACGACATATTTCATTAGTAAAGTGTTTTTCATATATTGGAAGATCCTAGTAATCGGTTCATCGGAAGTGGTGGCTTCCATAAGGCTTTTTCGTTTTATCAAACACAATTTTTTTAAATTTAACTGGAAATTACAGGTTTTGATGAACAAATTGCTTTATTTTAGGTACCAAAATTCGAGATACCGATCAATCTGAGCGAATTGACTATTCGGAATGAAACTTCATACATAAAATTCTAAATTTGGTGAAAATCTTCCGCCTTAGGGATATTATGCTTCATTTAAATAAATTCATAAATTTAATTTTTATTATACATATAATTCATCTCAGACAGGTCACATAAGGCTCGTCTATGACTTCTTAGATATGAATGAAATCTCGCATGTCGTAAACTATTCTTCTCAGATATGTCACAAACGAAAATTAGTCCAATTTGCTGATAAATGTCTATATACGTGTCCTACTTAACTTCGCTGATGTGTCATTAGTATGTCATCAATGACTTTCTTTTTAGTAAAATATCCGAAACCTATCGTGCTGTGTAACTGAAGAACCCTTTATCTCTCGGTACGGTATATTCCACATTAGGTTTAGCAGAACAATGGTAATTTGGCATATTTCGGCTTGCAAGTAAGTGAAAGTACCTTTCACAAACCGCTAATTATTAAATTAACGATTTACATACCCCACCTAAATTTTAATACAATAAGTTAGTAAGCATTTTGCATCTTATTACCCGTATCAGAATTAGAAGCGTTTCTCATAAATTAATTCAGAATTATACAAGTAACCAAACTAATTTTTAAGACGTTCAAAAGGTTATTATCCTTCAGACAGAACCTAATGATTTCCAAAATAGATAAATATTTTCTGATTTAGTAGGACTGATAATGCCATAAGTTTACAAATTACATTTTACTTTTACAAATTACGTCCGTGCCTTCTGTTTGAATGATATATTTAGAATCTAAATTCAAGGTTATCTCCAAAAAATTTCAAAAAGGCGGCATTATTAAAAAATAATTTACTTTTCGCTGAACCCTCAAAGTGTTAATTTCATTAGGGCTGGTTCAAAATAGCATGAAAGTATTATAGACTATAGTTGTGGTATAATATCAAATCTCAAACGGATGTTCGCATTTTTACGGACAGTCAGGTTCCGATTAAATCGCTAAAATCAATTTTCGTTGCGTCGAAACTACTTCAAAATGATGATCCACTAGAATTTCAGCCAACATTTGCCATTATACTGCAAACTGTTTCCTTTTGAACTGAGCAAACGAATTTCCAAAACTTAAGGTAGAAGGCAACTTAAATGAACTAAATCGTTGCCAACTCGATAACAACAAGAAGTTGGATAAAATATTCAGAGGACATCCATTTGGGAACTGGAACAAGTAACCTTCGTTCAACCAGTTATTTTTCGTTCAAGGTGGCATTCGACCAATTGTAACTAGCGATGCTTCCGGTTTTGCAGTTTTTATAATATTGAACTAATCCCCCATGAAATCAGGCACCAGATAAAGGGTTGTAAAAAGTTTTATTGTTCCAACATGGAATTCGTCGGAAGCGATGGTTGGTGAAATTTTGTTGATAATCGGAAAGTATTATTTGAAACTATCAGAAAACGGTCCAAGTCGATGTTAGATAGGCTCTTCTACAACTCATTTTTACATCATGATGTATTTTGCTCAAAACGATTTCAAAATGCTTGTAAAAATCATCTTTATTTCTTCGGGTTTATCCTTAAAGAAGCATTGACGATCACGAACGAAATGTTAAAATGTTTAATGTAAGGAATAAAATAAGTCACAAATTGAATGTATTGGTTCATGACATAATTCTATATTCGTATCCGAAGTTGTTATTCAAATCGTAAAATTTGCTTTTACTGGTTTGTTATCCTAACACAAACTTCAAAAAAGAGCTAGTTCTCACATTTGGGCTTTGACCTCGCCTTTTTACTCGGATCTAGCTCCATGCTGTTATAATCTCGTAACTTTCCGGTCTAATATTGCGGCTTAATAGTTCATTTTGGAACTTTGTTGATCAACTGGGATTCCCAATCCTTGAAAGCAACACATTTCGTTCGTACTCAGTCAGTCATTGTAAACCAATATCAGTGCTAGTACATTTAGCCGTTACAATTGAAAAATTGTATCGTTTCCATCCCTAGTCGCGTAGTGGCATGTACAGTTCGGGATTCTGGTCTACTATATTGCACTATTCCGTTCTTTTAAGACTTTGATCAGTCGCTTATTGGTAATTCGTGTATGTTTATATTACCCAGCCACTTATGTTTTGACATGGCAGTCACCTCATTACATTCGAATAGTAGGTGTTTAACGTCTTCTACTTCCGATCTGAATATATATTGACATTAGTTTGTTATTTTAAATCTCTGTATGTATAGGCTTTAAACTTACCATGTCCAGAGATAACTTGGCTCATCGAGCTCGTCATTGGTGATTTCAATTTAAGTCGTGCTTTTTTATCTGGAATAAAAAGAAATGTATGCCAACCATTGGCTGATTCATTCCATCTTCTTTGCCATAAGTCAATCGCCATCTGTTCTATTTCAGTTTCCTTGTTATATTGATTATGTCTACTATCTGTAGCATGTACATGGACACCTATTTCATTTTGGGCACATCTTCTTAGTTAGTACAAGTGCAAGCGCACTTTGATTAGAATATATACCGGGAGTACGCAGACCAGAACCACAACAGCATCTTTAGACACTGTTCGGTAGGTCTTTGTTACTCCTAGCAAGATATTACTCTGAGTACTTTCCAATGATCTGACGTGGTGACAATCGTGGTGACACTCTCGCCAAGGAGTGAAATAGCTTTTTAGCGTTTTTTAGAACGTGAGAAGTTACGCCCATACGTTTGTGTATTTATCAACACATTTAGCTACTTCAACAAGGAGGTTATAGTTTGACTCCGCAAATTTCAAAAGTTCTTGATTCGAAATGCCGTTGTATATTTAATATAATAACGCGCAAAATATTAAAGCCAAAATCGGCGAGGTTTTGGATGATAAGGTTTGGTTGTCTACACCTTATTCAATCGGCAGCCAAGAATTATATCATAGTATATAGTGAAATTCATCACAGTATACACACCTTATCTAAAGTGTTTTACAACGTTCTCTTAACCAAACACTCACGGCATTACGAATTCGTTCAATGATTTTAAGGGAAGAACAATCAATACCATATTGATTCTCCTAAACAAACTTTTAAACCTTTCTTTTATGTTCTACTCAATTATTATGTTTTCATTTCCTTCGACAAACTTATGTACACGAACAAACTGTATGTACACTATAGGTATACAATAAAAATTACAAGTTTACACTTTTTTTTTGTTCTGATTGCATACACCCCACACTCGACAAAAAAAAACAAAAAAAAAACTGCCAACAAACAGGTAAAACTATATATGTATGAAAACTTCAATTCCTACCTTTACAATATAAAATGGAAAAAATTTATAACGAAAATGAACGGAAAAGCAGATTAAAAGGTAAATAAAAGCTCGTTTAGTTTCTGTATAATAAAATAATCAACAGAAAGCAAGGAGGAAATATAAACAAAAGGAAAATGGGTGAACAGCTCAAACTATACATAACTACACCTAAAAAACTCTCTAACAAAGTTTTTAAAAAAAAATTTAAAAATTTAAACACAATGGAAATGTTTTCAAAATAATTTTTTTGTATATTCAAACAATATTATGAAGTTTGATTTTGCCTGGATTTTGTGTTCCTCGAAGCACTATACAAATATAAATAACAACATTAGGTGCTGAAATGTTATGGCAGATAATTAAATAGTTTAATACAATTTTGGGAGATAAGCATGTTTAAAAACAAACTGTTGTTTTAACAAGGATTAAAAATACAAAAATTACGACATTGTATCATATTCACAGAAATAAGGATTCCAATTAAAATTTATTTGTGTAGCTGTGCAGATTTAGTACTGCTGATGAAAATTGCAACTGCGTACATTTACAGTTTGAGAGGTTGTGACTGTGCAAATATACTAAGTTAAATTATAAAAACGAGTTATGGAGTTATTTTACATTGAATTTTAGGGGGCAAAATTCTAGATCTAGACCTCCAGATTTGGACCTCCTCGAAAAATTTCCTGGGTAACTCCTAATGTGTAGTAGAGATAGTGCAGAGGAAATTCTTAATTCAGTTAATCCAAATACCTTCTGATAATTTGGACCTTACTCTCTCTCTCTCTCTCTCTCTCTCTCTCTCTCTCTCTCTCTCTCTCTCTCTCTCTCTCTCTCTCTCTCTCTCTCTCTCTCTCTCTCTCTCTCTCTCTCTCTCTCTCTAGCTTTCATAACCCATGAAAGGGGTTTGCCGCCAGCAAGGTGGTCCCCAACTATCTCGGTTCATCGCACGACCCCTCCAGTACATCCTAATATACGAAGACTTTGTTCAATGTCGTCGCGCCAGCGTAGGTCTTACACTACGGCGAAAGCCGACTGGTTGCTGGTGGAACGCTTTTCGTAGCATTTGTTCTGATGAGGATATTTGATAGTCTTCAAGAAGGCGCTTTTTATATCTTGATTTATGTGAATCCGGTACTTGTTGTCGAATGATCCATTTTACTAAAGTTGATAGTAATTGACAATCATTGGTGGCCAAGGTTCAATTCTAACATCCGAAAGTTAAAACAGGTGTTATTAGTGCTTGATAAAGCGCGTATTTACACAACTGGTGCATAAAATACACAATGCCCGGCTACTACGCGGGCTTTTATATTTGCCTGGACATCGTTCGTTGATGTTATAATTGACCAGACATATTTAAAATCTTCCACGTTGTCAAAGTTGTGGTCATTTGTTCTGAAATTTGGCGTAGAGATGCTCCATTGTGTTGAAAACAACTTTATTTTGCTGTTGTTGATTTTTGAACCAAATCGTTTCGCGTTATGATCAAACAGTGTTAAACTCTTGTTCATATCATTTGGTCTTCCGCCAAGAGGCACGATATCATCCTCATATCTAAAGATTTGGACTAACTTGTTGAGTCAGAGACATGTTGCCACATGTTGGTAGCTTACACAGAGAGACAAACCAGCGAAAGACATATTGATAGTCACCGATAATATTTTCAGCGAAAATAATGATGGCGGCGTTTAACAGAGCTATGCGACGACAATTTTAACACTTGAGATTATCACCTTTCTTACGCAGCAGACAAATTAATGAGGCCTTGCACTCCTTAGGTATACTTTCTCCTACCCCAGATTATCACGATGAGATCATAAAATAATCACGATGGGATCATAAAATACTTCCTCTACTGTGGACTATAGGACAAATACAGTGCAGTTATAGCTAACTGGATTTCCCGGTTAATTGCTACTGTTTTTAGATATGTGATTGGGGCTCGTAGTTTTCGTTGTTTCGGTCTAAATTTTTAGTGACAGCTGCCTGGTAGCTTTGAACAGAGTGCTTATTTTTAATTATATCGATATTAATCTATCGATATTCCAGCGCACGGTCTACTTCTCGATGATAATTTGCATGTTTCTGAGCTGATGAAAGCTGTGCGGAATAATATGTGATGTGGTTTCTACGCTCCAACCGATTTTTGTATTAAAGTCGCTCACAATGATTTTGATATTATGGTGTGGAATATTAATCATATCTTGTCTTCCAGCGCGACAAAGTTTAACTCTTTCACACCATTTGGCTTGTGCTCTTTTTACGCAAGTATATTGATAATCGTGATAATAAATTTATATCTCGAATTCAAACCGTGCTTAGCCGCATGTTATGGCGGAAGTCGATAATATGTCGCTACACTCACCGGTGAGCGATAAAGCCTATTCCAAATTCACTTATATTTTGATGACCGCTATAGTAGAGAGTGTTGCACGTCTGCTGTGTAAATGCCTGTCTGATTCGAAAGGTTTTGGAGATCTCCAAGTCTAACAAGGTTTAGCACGCTACATGTTCGCATGTAGCGTACTGTATTGGATGTATTTAAGCCAAGGCCTTTGTATAGGGTTCCTAACTTGATGGTTTTTGAATAGTAGGCGGTTCGCCCTCCGCTCAATCAACTTTTTACATGTGTGGGCTCTTGAACACGTTTATATAGTGAGCCACTTGCTACAAAACAGATGGCCGCTTCAGCCTCCAATAACCTGGAGTTGACCTCTTCAATGAAAATTTCTTATCCATAAAGGTCTCAATAGGTTTGCAGGCACAGTAAATTTATTGAGCATTTTAATGAAGTTGCTATGTCCTTTGACCAAATTTCGCTGGTGTTAGACATGTATGATACGACCAGAATACAGCTTTCCGACGAAGCTCTTTCTGAGATTTAATCACTACTCGTTTCCTCTATTAAGTGGCTCATTGATATGACCAATAATTTTCTGACGTTAAACCTAAAAAATTATCTAACAAAATCGATACCAGCCTACAATTCTCACGATTGCATCTCCTATCTGCAAAAGCCACACCAAATCCTACTATGTCAGCTTCCAATCCTTTACCAACAATACGCTTTTATAGTCCCACAACCAGTAATCGTTTTACCCATAACGACAGGAGGAGTGCTTAGTTCTCTTCCCACTTCTCTTCCAAATTCCGAAACCCCAGTAATTCAAATTTGCATCTTATAACTTTACCCAAATCGACTTATGCCAACATGCCCATTTTCATTCCTCTATCAATTCCTACCCCCTTTTTGTCTTCTCACCAGTAGCTGGTACCACCATGGCTTTTGCGAAGGGTCTTTTCTTCAGGAAAATTCATTTACAGGGTCCCCAGAAGAGTTCGAGTACGTTTTTCTAATTGCTTTTGACAGCTTAAACGAAACTGATAAAAATTGAGGGTTTTGCCAGGGCTAGGAACCGATTGTGATAGGTCCTGAGTTCGAAAAGCAAGGTCATTCAGTGAAGCCACCAAATTGATTTGGACGATTTTGATAAAAATTGATCAGGAGTGGGGGTAGGGGGAATTTCAATGAATCGATTGCATCGATTGGGTCATAGTTTCTGAAAAAATTGTTTACGGGTCCTACTGTGGGCCCGGGTACGGTTCTTTAATATTTTGCCCCTAAGATGTTTAATAAAAATGATAAGAAGGGTTTACGAGTTCCAAAAGGCGATTGCGATGGATTCTAAGTTCGAGAAAACACGTTAAGAGGGGCGTCTGGTGGCGCCCGATTTTTTTATAATAATTGGAGAAGGAAGGTTCTCAAGTCTCTTTCTTTAATTTTTTACGAATCCCACGAACTTTATAAAATTAGTCAATTATCCGCTGTAAGCCGAATTCCATTGTTTAAATTTTTTCGGCACGCTCGATTCTGATGAAATTGGTGTAGGGGGATTTCATACGACAGAAATCGATTTCGACAGGTTCTAATTTTGGAAAAATTCTTTTAGAGAGTCCTTCGGTGGGACCCGGGTCCAATTTTTTTTTTGACTCGATCGATTATGATAAAAAATTGCGGTGGTGGTGGTTTATTTGACTTTCAAATGCAATCAAATTACAAGAAGTTCTGGTTTGTTGATAATGAACTTGCGAGTCCTCCGTGGGCCGTCATTTTACGTGATGGTACGTTATGTGGCACGATGTTGCGCTATGTTGCATTATGTTGCACCATGTTCCGTGAAGATTCACAATGCTGAGTTATAGGAGTTTGCATCAAGTTGCATCATATTGCTCCATGTTGCGTGATGTTGCGTGATTAATATTATATTGCGAAATTTTGGATAATGTTTTGTTAGTTGCGTGACGGTGACATTGTATGTAACAATATTGTTTTGTATGAAAGAACACGATGACAATAAATTGCAATCATTCGGTAAAGTTTCTAAAAGTTGTTCAAGAATCATCGTCGTTTAGGAGAGACAAACTAAGAAAGTGTGGTGAACAGAGGAAGGAAAATAAAAAAATTTAACTCATAGATATAAATTTTAGCTTATACTATTTCCCCGCTAAAATATATTTCCAATAAGCCAAAGGTTATTCCGCTTTAAGATTATTTTATGTTTGTGCATACACCCAGTTACCTTGCTTGCCTAAAATAAACACGAGTACATAACATTTCCCAAACTCGATATACAGATTTGACCCACATTTTTTACTGTAAAATTTCTCTTTCTTTCACTATACCCCCTTTACTATATCTACAAAACTATGTCAAGGCATTATTATTTAGTTTGGTAGGTTTGGTATTCAAAATATCCTTTTGATGGTCCTGTTATATTATTCATATTGATACAATACAAACGAGCAAAAAATATCCCGATGCATTATACAAAAGATACAGATAAAATTAAATACGAAAAAATGTCTTATCATTCCTGATAAATTTTCCAGTTATTTTTGGAATTTTTCTTCAAAAGGAAAACAAAATAAAAGAAGTAAGAATAATTCGAATTTTGCTAAAATAAATGCAAATAAAATTTTATCTGTTTGCTTCTCACATCACAGAACAATACAACAGCGAGAAATCTTACTGCCTTTTCAAAATATAAAAAATGGGAAATTGATTAAATTTTGTAAAATATTTTTTTCCAATATTTTCCTTACGATTTTCCAAATAATATATACACAAAAAAAAAAAAAAAAAAATTTGCATAAAATCGAATTTACCTTTTTTGTTGCTATATTTCCCTATTGTACTACTATGTGTGTACAGTTTTTTGTATGTTTGGAATAGGAAAACCATTATTTCGTTTTCCGGAGAAGAAACAAAAATTATATGGGGGTGATTTGATCTACTGACCTTCAAAATGAAGTTTGTATGTTTATTTTATGATAAAATAGATTTTCAACATAAAACGAAAAAAAATTTTTGTGCTCCGTTTTCTTGTTTGGAACCGGAAAATGTATTTTTCGTTTGTAAATTACATGACTAGAAAATTAGTTTTATATTGCGGATGTGTTCCATTTCTATTGCAAAATCGGTTGGGTTGATATGAAAAAATGTGGGGGCGTAATTTTAAACTAAGGATTTTGGCATATTGGAAAAGTTATGGTTTTTAAATGATGATTTGGTTTATAGTCTCATAGGTCATATATTACACGCACCTCGAGTTAACACAACCCACACAGTACACGTTTAAAACTTTTGGGAAATTTAGTCTATAACGAGAGTTCTAAAGCTGTTAATTTCTAATAGAATAGAAAGATCAAATAAAATAGATAAAGCAGTTTGCAAATTTATTTTAATCTTCTAATTAACAAAACTTCCAATTTCTTAAAAGCCTTGATATAGAAGCTTATATTTGCGGAAGCGATTGAGGAAAAAATTCTGCAAAATAGTACTGAAATTGGTTATTATTGCTTTTGCTCAAAACATTAGTCTATTTGGGTTCGTCATTTTGCTTGTCAAATTTTTGCATTTCAATTTGGAATTCGGCTTTGGCTGTGTGGCAAAGAAAAAACTGCAAATAACACCAAGTTCAGCACACCACACACACTCACGCGGTAGTGCAGAATTTTTCTAAAAATGGTAGCACGTTTAATTCGTAAATTTGTAAGGAAAATAATTATTTATTTATTTCGAGATTTTTTTATTTTGATATTTTAGGTTCGCTTGGTGTTGTATGGTGACATATTGAGTGATGTGTGCGTTGGTCTAGTTGGTGGTTTAGGCTCAGTTTAGGCACAGAATAGATATAATCAGAACCGCCATTGCGTAGACCAAACCATCCAATACGATCTTGATTAAATCGGTAACGGGTTTAACACAGTTTCCGGTCATTAAACAGAATAACGGAAAAAGGTTGTAAATGTATCACTGCCAAAACAATTAAATCGCACTGGTGGTGCTGATACGTCCCCATGACGTACATTTCAATACATCACTAGCCACATCTACAATGAAACTAATCACAACCGAAAGTTACATGCATTCAACATGCATCAGGGTTCGAATGAACAAAAGAAATAATAAATCGCTTTTTACGATAAGTGATTTGCTCACTTAACATTGCAATGGCCCGTTTCTTCGTACTGTGCTTAATAAACTGTCCAATTTCCGGAAAACGAGTTAGTGTCGAATCCATATATTAGGACCCACTGAATAGCATGCATGTTCTGATATAAATTCAATAAGCCCGTGTTTTAGGATTAACCCCAATTCAGTTAGTGATGTTGTGGCCCAATGGAATTAAAATATTAGAACAGTGCCACGCAAATTTTTATCCTCTTGAAATGTTTTAAATAAATGATTGTTTAATAAAAAGTTTTGAGCTTTTATTTGCTACTTCATATCAACTACAGCCCCTTCACCACTATCGTTGATACCGCGTGATGATGGTTCTAGATGATGTCCTCTTCGTTAAATTGGTATCACTTCGATAGCACTACAGGGTACTATCTTTATCGGACACAACTAATAAGTGTCCAAAATCACATGCAGCAATAGAAAATAGTGGCGTATTTGCCGAAAATGATTTTCCAGTCATGTAGAAAATTTTGACGATGATGGAGTTGGCTAAATTTGTATACTAACGGATGGTGAACTACAAGTCTAGTTGATGTTCCTGAATCATTCGATGGGGATGATGGTGTAATCAGGGTGTAAGCGAACATGTGTTGCTCTTCAAAATTCATTGTAATTTCCAATTCGCTTTTACTTGGCTTCCGAATTTCTTATCTCTGTTTGTTTTGTCCACTGGATCGGCCACGGATACGTCATAACAAATCATTTTATTTCAATCAATTCTGTATTGTGACCTAGTACTTGTAGTTCCGTATGAAGAGCAAATACTGTCTAAAATTATAAAATTATACATTAAACTGTTACTGAAATAATGATTTTAAAACCATACCGTTTACTCAATTTTACTACACGCTCAGAAATTGTGTAGCATTTTTTGATGTAATCTTTGGATCTCGGCTTATACTTTATACGAATCTATTTGCGATGCAGTTGCGTCTGAAACGAATGCAATAATTACATCGAAAGGAAATTTCAATATTACTCAAAGTTAACTATTATTTGGCGAATTTAAAATAATTCGCTAAAATATTGTGTTGATTCTTTGTAATGGGTGGTTAAATTTTAAGGGCCGATGTTGATTTTGAATAAAACACAAATTATTTAACCCCACCCGATGGTCCAAATTTTCGATGACGCTTAGGCATAATTGAGGTTCTATGCCGTTAATGTGCCAAATTATCTCATCCTTTAGCTCTTGAATTGTTGCTGGCTTATCGACGTACATATTTTCTTTCAAATAACCCCAAAGAAAGAAGTCCAACGGCCATTGAATTTGTCGCGCAAAAGTGCCATTGTTTCGTTAGCTGTGTGGCAAGTGGCACCGTCCTGTTGAAACCACATATCGTCCACATCCATATCTTCCAATTCGGGCCATAAAAAGTTCGTCATCATCTCACGATAGCGAACACCATTCACAGTAACTGCCTGACCGGCGTCATTTTGGAAAAAATATGGCCCGATGATGCCGCCAGCTCATAAACCGCACCAAACAGTCACTCTTTGTGGGTGCATTGGTTTTTCGACAATCACTCTTGGATTAGGATTCGCCCAAATGCGGCAATTCTGCTTATTGACGAATCCACTGAGGTGAAAATGTGCCTCATCACTGAAGATAATTTTCTTCGAAAATTGATCATCCACTGTTGCCATTTCTTGGCACCATTCTGACCATTTACGACGTTTGGAATGGTCAAGAGGCTTTAGTTCTTGAGTCAATTGCACCTTATAAGCGTGTAAATGCAAGTCTTTATGCATAATGTTCATCAACGACGAGCGTGAGAGGTGCAATTGTTGGGCACGACGACGAGTTGAGGTGGACGGCTCTTCAGCCACACTATCGCGAACAGCAGCAATATTTTCTGCTGTACGAGCTGTACGAGCATACACTGGTGTTTTAAAATCTCCTACAGACCCGGTTTGCTCTAATTTTTGCACGATTTTTTCTATTGTACGCACATTTGGACGATTAAATTGACCGAAAAAATTACGAAGTGCACGATATGCATTTTGATTTGAACGCCCATTTTCATAATATGCCTGAATAACTTTAACGCGTTGCTCGATTGTGTATCTTTCCATGGTTCAAATTGAGTTAGTCTGAAATTGAGAAACGTCAAATTAAATGCAGAAAAAAACTTGACGTTTAGGTGTGGTTCACATTCAACGTCGGCCCTTAAAATTTAACCACCCTTTATGTAAAGTCAAAGTATTTTTGTAGATTTGTAGTGTGGTCAGTACAGTGTACCGAGACATCTGAATTTTTTGTTAGAGATTTTAAAATCTGGCAAAGTAACGGGTGATTTTTTAAGAGCTTGAGAACTTTTTTTTAAAAAAAAACGCATAAAATTTGCAAAATCTCATCGGTTCTTTATTTGAAACGTTAGATTGGTCCATGACATTTACTTTTTGAAGATAATTTCATTTAAATGTTGACCGCGGCTGCGTCTTAGGTGGTCCATTCGGAAAGTCCAATTTTAGGCAACTTTTTCGAGCATTTCGGCCGGAATAGCCCGAATTTCTTCGGAAATGTTGTCTTCCAAAACTGGAATAGTTGCTGGCTTATTTCTGTAGACTTTAGACTTGACGTAGCCCCACAAAAAATAGTCTAAAGGCGTCAAATCGCATGATCTTGGTGCCCAACTTACCGGGCCATTTCTTGAGATGAATTGTTCTCCGAAGTTTTCCCTCAAAATGGCCATAGAATCGCGAGCTGTGTGGCATGTAGCGCCATCTTGTTGAAACCACATGCCAACTAAGTTCAGTTCTTCCATTTTTGGCAACAAAAAGTTTGTTAGCATCGAACGATAGCGATCGCCATTCACCGTAACGTTGCGTCCAACAGCATCTTTGAAAAAATACGGTCCAATGATTCCACCAGCGTACAAACCACACCAAACAGTGCATTTTTCGGGATGCATGGGCAGTTCTTGAACGGCTTCTGGTTGCTCTTCACTCCAAATGCGGCAATTTTGCTTATTTACGTAGCCATTCAACCAGAAATGAGCCTCATCGCTGAACAAAATTTGTCGATAAAAAAGCGGATTTTCTGCCAACTTTTCTAGGGCCCATTCACTGAAAATTCGATGTTGTGGCAGATCGTTCGGCTTCAGTTCTTGCAGGAGCTGTATTTTATACGGTTTTACACCAAGATCTTTGCGTAAAATCTTCCATGTCGTCGAATAACACAAACCCAATTGCTGCGAACGGCGACGAATCGACATTTCACGGTCTTCAGCAACACTCTCAGAAACAGACGCAATATTCTCTTCTGTACGCACTGTACGCATTCGTGTGGTTGGTTTAATGTCCAATAAAGTAAACTGAGTGCGAAACTTGGTCACAATCGCATTAATTGTTTGCTCACTTGGTCGATTATGTAGACCATAAATCGGACGTAAATCGCGAAACACTTTTCGAACCGAACACTGATTTTTGTAATATAATTCAATTATTTGCAAGCGTTGCTCGTTAGTAAGTCTATTCATTATGAAATGTCAAAGCATACTGAGCATCTTTCTCTTTGACACCTTGTCTGAAATCCCGCGTGATCTGTCAAATACTAATGCATGAAAATCCTAACCACAAAAAAATCACCCTTTATAAATATAAAATACAATTCAACAGGTTTGTATTGATATTAAAGTACGTAGATTTTTATTGGGGGCGGAAAATTTTATTTCTGCAAGTATGTACGCACCATAATCCTCTCGACGTCGCTGTAATTGCATTAATGTATGACAGGGATTCAACAGCCACTTCCAATTATTGCAAAAAGTGACCATATATTGTTATTTTCTTGGAGGACCTTTGACTTTATTGCACGAGTTTTAGAACGTTCTGTCATGATATTATTTGACAACCTCTTTGTGGCAATAGGTTCATTACTTTTGGCACTTGTTTCTCATTTTCAAATATTCATACTTCCTTTTTAGAAATCTTTAATTTCTTTTATTAGGTGTGCAAGTAGAGTCGGATCTGAAGTTGGTTTCATTAAACTATACTTGAACGCATCCAAATGGATATTTGTTGCTACTTTTCAACGAAGAACTTAAAGTTTTACGAATGAAAATCCATGTCAAACTCAAATAGAGCTTGCAAAATAGTTAGGAGTTACTCAGCAAGAAACAAGAAAGAATTTTTTCCACAAAATCATGGGTTGATTCAGACCAGCCATCAACATCAGTTACAAAACTGAATATGCATGCCAAGAAAGTGTTATTGTGTGTCTGGTGGGATTGGCAAGGAGTCATTTACTACGACCTTCTGGACAACTGAACGTTACCAGGCCCAATTGATCAAATTAAGTGATGCTATGATGATATTTCTGCATGACAACGCTCGTCCTTACACAGCAAAATCACCCCAAGAACTCATCTTCTTCCCACCTCCTCCATCAAAACCAATCCAGTTGCAATTAAATTTTCAATAAAGTTTAATTTGACCAAAACAAAAGCAGAATTCTTACTTGCACACCTAATAAATTAGTGGTAATAAAATTATGCTTAGTCAAAGACATTTTAAACGATATACCACTTGATTATATTTAAATACAAAAAAAGCATTGCTCCCTAGCACTCTAACGGTATTTTGGAGTACTAAGCCTTAATTCGGTAAATTCTACAAGATGTTTTGAGTATTACGATGCTTCAACTAAATTTTTACATTCTTGAAAACCTTTCAATGATGTGTGACACATACAGTACCGAGAATAGAAAGTGGAACACCCATAAAAATACACAAAAAGATGTATTTAGCCAGTACGACGCACGTTTAAAAAAAGAATTGTTTTAGAAGTGGTTCTTTGTAATATAAAGGGTGTTTTTTTAGGAGGTTTGTTTTTCCGATAGATGTCGTTTTATTTTATGACAGTTGTTTTGACAGCTCAAAGTGGCATTTCTACTCAGTATTGTTTGGCAAATCATTATGAATAGGTTAACTCCAGAACAACGTTTTCAAATCGTGGAAATTTATTTTCAAAATCAGTGTTCAATTAAAAATGTTTATAGAGCACTTCGTGAATTTTATGGTGCACATAATCGTCCGTCAGAGACCACCATAAAGAACGTAATTACCAAATTTCGGTCTACATTCACTCTTTTGGATGCCAAGCCACCGACAAGAATGAGAAGAGTTCGTACAGAAGAAAATAT
The DNA here is from genome assembly GCA_963691935.1 of Nephrotoma guestfalica. NCBI lineage: Eukaryota > Metazoa > Arthropoda > Insecta > Diptera > Tipulidae > Nephrotoma > Nephrotoma guestfalica. The sequence continues at coordinate 15,702,079 of OY829915.1, forward strand.
TGCTGTCGTTGAGGCCAGTGTCGAAGAAAACGACAATTTATCGATTCGTCGTCGTGCTCAGCAAATTGGACTTTGTCCATCGACTTTATGGAAAATTTTACGTAAAGATTTGGGTTTGGTGCCATACAAAATTCAATTGGTGCAAGAATTAAAGCCACACGACCATCGTTTGCGCCGTGAATTCAGTGATTGGTCGTTAAATCAATTGAACGAAGATCCATTTTTTTACCGTAAAATTCTCTTCAGTGATGAGGCGCATTTTTGGTTAAATGGATACGTCAACAAACAAAATTTGGAGCATTTGGAGCAAAGATAATCCACACGCCGTTCTAGAATTACCAATGCATCCTGATAAATGTACTGTTTGGTGCGGTCTATGGGCTGGTGGGATCATCGGTCCATATTTCTTTAAAAATGAGGAAGGACGACGCGTTACCGTGAATGGAAATCGATACAGAACCATGTTAAATGAGTTTTTGTTGTCAAATCTTGAAGATATGGATATGAATGAAATGTGGTTTCAACAAGATGGTGCCACTTGCCATACAGCACGTGAAACAATCGACTTATTGAAAGAAACTTTCAACGACAACATTATTTCGAGAAATGGTCCGGTGAATTGGCCTCCGCGTTCGTGCGATTTGACGCCACTCGATTACTTTTTGTGGGGATACGTGAAGTCATTGGTTTATGTGGATAAACCTCAATCGATTGACGCTTTGGAAACCAATATTCAACGTGTCATTGCTGACATACGCCCTCAAATGCTTGAAAAAGTGCTGGAAAATTGGACCTCCAGAATGACATTTGTGAAAAATAGTCGTGGTAGCCATATGCCAGAAATTGTGTTTAAATGTTAAATGCCAAAAAATTATCTACCAAATAAAAAAAAATTTTGGTCATTTCATAATTTTATATGTGTTTTATTCAAAAAAAAAATCGGAAACCTCTTAAAAAACACCCTTTAACACACATTTTATGGAAAAACAAAATTGCATGCTAAATGGTTTTATTGTTTTTAAAGCCATTATAATTTTTTAGCATTTTTCAGGTAAAATTAAATTTCAGTTTCAAGAACAGGTAATAAATGTTGAGCCACTTTTTATTGTAGTTTTTGCAATTTTTATGTTAAACAGGTGTCTTACGAAGTACTAAAATGTATATTTAATATTTAGTTGCCCCGCCTTTGTTGGCAATAACAGCTGCAATCCTTGTTGGCATGGAGTGAATTAAATCTTGCAGATACTCGAGGGTCAGTTCTTTATACCATACTTCTTCGATGATTGAATTGAGTTTTTTGGATGATGACCGCATCTTTTTATTGATTTTCATACCCATTACGTGCCAAAGGTTTTCAATGGGATTCGAATCCGGTGAGTTTCCAGGCCAATCCAGAGTGAGAATTCCATTTTTCAACAGCACATCTTTAACCTGAAGAGAAATAATAATATATAACTGTTTCTTTTTTTTATCGTCTTAAATATAAAATTAGTAAATGAAAAAAAATAATGCTTACCGTTTTCGCTCGATGACAAGGGGCGGAATCATCTTGAAAAATCACAGACTCAGCACTCAAAAATGCATTTCAATGGAAGGGAACAAATGGTCCTATAAGATTTTTTTATAGACTTCTGCGTTGACAGTTCTTTTACTAAAGGCCATTTATCCAATTCCATGATAGGAAAAACATCCCCAAATCATTTGGCCCGCTGGATGCTTCAATTTATTTTTCAAGCACTGGTCACTCAGTTGTTCGCCGGATTTGCGCCTGACGTACTGGATTCAATCCGATCCAAAAAGGTTAAATTTACTATCATCGGAGAATATAACTGTTCGCCACTGCTGTAGACTCCAACCAGCGTGATTTCGAGCCCGGAGGCGGTTACGATTCGTATGAATCCCGATTTATTTGCCCGCTTCTGCGTTGAATTCAGCCCGAATATCCACAGCAGTTTTAAATCGATTGGCTGTTGACATTCAAATAATTTTAGAACATGCTCGTGCAGTCGTCTTCCTTTTTGGACCTGTTCCCTTTTCCGTTCCAATTCACCGGTGGAATGAATTTTTTTAAAAAAAACGGCTCGCAGTCGAGTAATCGCATCCAATCTCAATAGCAATCTGCCTCGATGACATTTTAGGTGTTCCAGACAATGCCAGAATCCGATTTTTCTGAGACATAGTTAGTTGTGTGTATTTGACCATTTTGAACAAATTATAATTTTAATAACTTTCTCGTGCGAATATTTATCTCAAACTAACTAAAAAAGTTAAATAACGATTGTCTTTATACCCAAAAAAATAAATCAGCCTACTACGATAATGACAAGGGGCAAATAGTACAATTTTACCTGAAAAATATTGGTGTTGCACTTTCTATTCTCGGTACTGTATATATATATATATTCTATACCAAAGGAATAATTTACCACCAGTTCCAAAACGGTGAATTGGCGAAACAAATTGCAGTAAATAAAAAATTGTCTTTGTTCAAAACATTTAAAATGAGATGCCGCATGATTATCGCAGAATAAAACAATTATATCTGTTGTCGGCGCCACAATGATCATATGGCGTATTAAGATCCTTCAGCTAAATTTATGACATTCTTCAAGACAGTTCAATGGTATGTCACACACGTATCTACTCTATGTATAACTATAGTAAAGTGCAGTGTATATGGCGCGGTCAACGTTGTTTTGCCGTATAAATTATTTCTAGTCAATATTTTGGTTGTTAAATAAAAAATAACGAATGTATTGTGAGTGTGTGGGGATGGGATCTATGACAGAAAGAGGAAAGGAGCGCTGTAGATATCATTGTTTGAGCTATCCATTGAGTCAGTCCATCTTTAGCCAACACAAATAAGCTCGAAGGATTGCCCACGCGAGAACATGCCAAGTATAATTGTCCGTGTGAAAAACATGATATGCCCAAATCTAAACCGCAAACAGACATCGTTTGGCCTTGCGACTTATTGATTGTGGCTTCGATAATGTTTTTCATCCATTTTTAATGATCAATCGCGTGCCATTGCACAGCCGGGGTTCAAATTCAGAAGTAAAATAACCGGAGATCCAACTTTCAGTCGTACAAGGTATGGTGGCATGCCTGGAGTTCAAAAACTCTGTTCGATAATTTACAGCTTCGTTGGCATCGCAAACTGTATCGATCGATTTGTATGATACAAAGTCGCCTGGGAACAACTGCTGTAACTTGAATTATGTATTGTGTGCGTACATCGAGAAGTATGCGGTCAATGAGATTATTTTGTGGATCAACGATTGTACAGAAATTAGTGGGCAATCTTATGCATCCAGTATTTTCATAGACAACAAATTTTCCATCGCCGTTATCTAACAATTGGTTCGAGAATGTGTCAGCGGATGGATCTTGTTGTATTTGAACGTGCATGTTTATTTTTAGCTGGACTTTTTCAACATTACGCCACAGCGTACGTTGAACGTAGAATGACGGGAAGTGTTTGTCTGAAATCACCTGAAAGGAGTAACAGAATGCCACCGAATAGTTTGTCGTTGTTTTTTTTATTTTTGAGTGTTCTGTTCATCGCCTTTGGAGAATATTTGTGTGTCATAGTGCATCCATCCCAGATGATAATTTTGCATTGTTTCAGCACTGTGACCATGGACGATTTTATGTTGCACACTGCGTCTGGGTTATTATGAATATTCAGTAGCAGCTTAAATGCTGAATGAGCTGTTATGCATCCATTCAATAAAGTTGCTGCAGTGCCAGTTAATCGTATTTCGGCAAGAATTAGCGAAATGAGAAGTGTTTTTCTAGTTCCACCTGGTGCATCCAAACATAGAATCCACCTTGTTTCGCCGAAACTGCCAGCATAATGCGGTCGTAAATGATTTTTTATTCATGAGTACTATGAGAGACATTGCGAGTAACAATCGCTATCATTTCTGCAGTATCGTACCGCAGTTCACAATTAATTTCGGTGTCCATTAAATCAGATGCACTTCGTTTTGGCGAAATCATATCGAAATGTCTGAGTGGATTGTTGTATTTGTTCGTCTGTTCTTTCTGCTTTAATATTTCGCATGTTTGTTGCTTAATTCGTTCGACTGCCCAAATGGGCCCCGTTGCGACTTGCTGGCAATGTTCACTGTAATTCACACACACACACACACAAATAGACAAAATTGTTCTACTTACTGATGAAAAACATTATGATACATAACAGATGCAGAATGAAATGTCAAAATGACGCTTCTCGTGAATGACTTGCGTAGCGAATTTAAAATATCAACGACGGTTAAATTATTTTGGCATTACTCATATAAAAATACTAAATTTGCTATTAAAAATGGGAGGGTGAGAATAAGAGGTTGAAAATTTGGGGTTATAAGTATTTTTAATGCCAAATCAAAAAAAACATTCTCAAAAAAATTGAAATATAAAGAAATCTCTGGATAGGGACACCCTAATCACCTAGCGGTATGAAATACATATAATTAACGACCTATTCTCAGACCTTCCAAATATACATAAAAAAAATCATATAAATCGGTCGAGCCGTTTCGGAGGTGTACGACCACAAATACCAATAGCTACCAGCGCCAAAACGTTGAATTTATTAACTAAAGCGGTGATAAAAGCATGTTATTTTAAAAGCTGTTTTAAATTATATACCACATGATCACACCAGAATGAGGTAAATGCAAGTGCTGCCAGCACAACAAAGGTTGTTTGGAGTACTATGTTGTATTACATAAATTGGTGATATTCTTTAAGTCCTTTTCAACGAAAAGCGACACGTACAGATTCTAAAGTAATTGAATAATTGGCTAGCAGCGTCGAAACCGCGGATTTGTTTTTTTATGGAAGCGGTCATTATTATCATCAAAACGTTTGATTTGATGTAAAGTCAGAAATTGTCCGGAAAAAGAAACCAAGTGGAGATTGATGTGAATTACAAATCGTTCTTAGTCTTGACGGAATTCCCAACCAGTTAGTCGGACTCGCTAAAAATATCGTAACTAGTCTAAAATAAGATCATATCCTGAATGTGGAATGCGACACCAAAGAAAATCCTGCAAATTTTTGGACGAATCCTTTTATCGTAGTAACCAAAGTGATCACATTTGGTCTGTATGCCGCTGAAAATTATATTGGTCATTAGCCATTAGAGATTTTTGAGTCCGAAATATTTCAATTATGTCCGATTCCATTTGTGGTTATGGAACCAAGCCGATAAGTACAGTTGGCTGCACCAATCATCGCCGGTAAAAAATCAAAGAGGTTCATTCGTTTATAAGGTGATTTTAAAGTTACCGTGAATTCGATCAGTTTCCAATTCCGAGGATCGGAGAATTATTTCTCCGATTGCTATTTTCCACCGATTGCTATTTTTTGCTATTTTCCAAATATTCATGGTAACATCACTTTTTCGGGGCACCATAGAATAGCAGCTAGCAACATTAAAGGAGTTGTTTCAAAAAATAAATGTTGCAGAGCAATTTTAAATATCTAATTTTTTGCCACGATAATTTAAATACGTCAATCATATTGTTTCTCGGATAAGCTATCAAACGAAACAGTTCTAGCAATTGCAAAGCTTCGCCATTTACAAAACGCGCGCGAAGTTGAAGCTTTTTTGGGGAAAGTAAATTACGGTTACGATGTTCGATGATATGATGCATAAATTTTGAAGTGGGATACGACCAACAGCTAAATGATTTTTTTGTGGATAAGGGAGAGAGAAAGAGAGATAGAGAGAGAGAGAGAGAGTTGAAAACTATGGTGAAATATATACAAAATTATTGGCCATCACATAATGGTGTTCCAAACACCTTGTGAATCAAAGTTCTAAATCTCAAGGACACATTTTTGGTGGCCTAAGACTAGTTGTTATACCAAAGGCGTAGTCCAAAATAGTCGATCATATAAGAAGTCACGTCAGCTCCAAAGAAGTACGTTTACGTCAAGCAAATTCAAGCAAATGTTTTACCACTGCTCGTCAACTCATATACCTCGTTCCAAAAATATTTGTTCACTTACCGTTATTCGCCAGGAATGGTTGCTGATACAAAAGATAAAATAAAATCGGAAATGTTGAGAAAAGTTCAATGCCCATGATCCGATGCTACTTGTAAAAAGTTTTGTTAAAGAAGACTGATGGGGTAATGAGAAAAAGCAGATTCGTCCGAGATTAACTTAAATGAGTACTAAGCTGTTTTCTACCGAAATAGCAACAACAGTGTGAATTCGACGATACACAAAAGTTCCCAAGCGGTGGTTTAGATTTGTTCTCGAGCAATACTCAATTAAGAAAGGAGGAATGCAGCATCATCGTAAACTCAATCTAGCGAATATTTTGGTATTTGATTTAATCGATGAGTCTTAGATCAGTACCTAGATATTTAACAAAGAACAGGAGAACATTGCGGAATTTGGGATTTGTAAGCCGTCTGCATTTCCTTCCTTCTTGTTTCCATTGCGTATGAGCTATTTTAGGTTTGTTCCTAGTAAACTAGAAAGCACATGATCGTCCTATAACTGTATAAATCTGTGTCTTGCTTTTATAGACCACCTAGCAGATTGTGGAGCGAGCCGATCTTCTCGTCCCCGCGGCCTGCTATGTCTCATTCAACAAGTATGGATTAAGCTGGGCGTAGAAATATTCCCTTTTCCTTCCCGAGGGCTATTCCTCGTAGTATCATAGCCATACGATTTAATAAAATTTTAAAACAATTTACTCCTTCCTGGTATTTGCCTTGTTTATGTCTATAACAAAGTTTACAGCTATGACACCTCAAACATTATTTTGATATTTATTTATCGTTAGCAATCCTTATAATTGAAATTTTCCTCAACACAAAATTTAATTTATGTATGTTCAATGTTCATGCAATAAATAAATAAAAAAACATGTTCTACTGATACATGGAATAAAAGATACGTGTAGTACATAAAGCATATATACATACACATAAAGTACAAACATACCGAACAACAAACTTTTTTTTTCAATCATTGAACATATCAAAATATATTAAGAATCAGCAGGGATTTCCAGCTCTTAACATTTGGGATGAAACAAGACGAGCTACAACACTCGTATACAAACGCAAACGTACGTTTCTATAAAGAATGAAAAACTAATTTAGAAAAGTTTTGGATTTTTTTTTATTTTTTGTGTATGCATAAATTAGATTAAAAAATATTTTTCCAAAAAAGTTTTCGTTTTATTCGGAGCTTTTATACGTTTTTTTTTTATTTGTACAGTTCCTGAAAATGTTTTTGAAATTCAATTTTCCCTCTTTCAATGTGTTATTTGATTTTAAATTATCACAAAGTTCAGCTTTTTTCTAAATATATATATATATATGTGTGTATATGTGTTGGTGATTGTGAAGGGCTCTATACATATATACATAGTGTACATATCGATGTGCGGTTGTTGTTGGAAAAATGTCCTTAAATTTTCCCATATTTACTGTAGGGAAAAAAAAATAAAAAAAATTGTGTATATGTTTTTCTAATTGAACCAAACATTTTCAATTTTTATATCTGTGTGTGTGTTGTGAAAATATTTCTGTTTTTGAAAGCCATTTTCAGTTTCCCTTTTCATACTTTCATAGATCTTATTTTTTTAAGCTCTCGCACACACATATACACACCCAACAGAAAAAAGTTTCAACGATGATGATTGTTGTTCGAAAACATATTATAAAAAGTTGTATTGTTGACTTTAATCTCGTATATATAAGTTTTGTGTCTAAACGTTTTAAGGAAGGAAGTCAAAATAGCAGCCTACACAATTTTAAATAACGACCGAATGAGTTTCTTTACCCGGTACAGCGAATTTTTGCTAAACCGGCGTACTACACTTAATTCTCATCACCGTCAATAAATCAATACAATATGTAACTTATAAATCCAGTTGAAATATAAATTACCCGAAAAAAGGATCCTATACATAAAATACCAGAAAACATCCGGAATGATCCCTTAACATTCTTAAAGTATTACCATAACAATTACCTTCCAACGTATAACACTATAACGACAAATAAAATTACATCTTAAATACTGTGCTATAGAAAGCTGCCTTTCCATCTCAATCTCTCCGTAAATGTACATACTCGTACGAGTATATAATGGCAGTATATCGTAAAAAAATAGATAAACAAAAACTGTCATATAAGTATCCTTTTTTTGTTGTGTTTCTATACATACAAATATTTTTTTGATAAGGATATATTTATTTATATACCTTAAGAAGAAAAAATATTAAAATATTATAGATATTCGGAAAGAGGACATTTATGGCATCAAACAAAAAATATGTACATTTATTCAAATTTCCTTTTTATCCTTTTTTATTACTGTTACGATTATTATTATTATTGATACATTTATCTTCATATTGAAGTCGATTATGATTTATGTTTCATTATACGTCACAACAAACAAAAAACTTTTTTTTTTCTCGATTCCAGGATTTTTTATCGATTGTTACTTTCCAAAACTATACTTTGAAAAGGTTGTGCCGCTTCGAAATTCTAAATTTTAGCTAGCAGAATCCATACAACAGAACATTACAAGATAGTATGAATAATTGTAGGCTAATTAAATGGTCTATTAAACAATTTTGGGCTCCACCCCTTCCAACAAAACCCGAAATTAGAACCCAAAACAAGATCAATTAACAAATGAATAATTTTAGACTCATTATGGCCTAATCAAATGCCCCATTAAACAATTTTGGGCTCCAATCGTTCATTTAATCTAAAGCTAGCAGAACCCAATTCGAAAATCGGACCAAAACCGAAATTAGAACCCAAACAAGATCAATTAACAAATGAATAATTTTAGACTCATTATGGCCTAATCAAATGCCCCATTAAACAATTTTGGGCTCTAATCGTTATTGACCAAACTTCAGGTCATTTAATCGAAAGCTAGCAGAACCCAAATCGAAAAACGGGCCAAAACCCGAAATAGAACCCAAAATAAGATCAATTAACATACAAATAATTTTAGGCTCATTATGGTCTAATCAAATGCCCCATTAAAAAATGTTGGGCTCTATACTTCTTTTTGATCAAACTTCAGGTCATTTAATCTAAAGCTAGCAAAACTCAAATCGAAAATCGGACCAAAACCGAAATAGAACCCAAACAAGATCAAATAACAAACAAGTAATTGTAGGCTCATTATGGCCTAATCAAATGCCCAATTAAAAAATTTTGGGTTCTAATCCTTTTTGATCAAACTTCAGGTCATTTAATCTAAAGCTAGCAGAACCATGCTAAGCAGCTAGCAGCTTTAGATTAAATGACCTGAAGTTTGGTCAAAAAGGAATAGAGCCCAAAAATTTGTAATGGGGTAATTGATTAGGCCATAATGTGCCTAAAATTATTCATTTGTTAATTGATCTTGTTTTGGGTTCTAATTTCGGTTGTGGTCCGATTTTCGATTTGGGTTCTGCTAGCTGTAGATTAAATGTCCTGAAGTTTGGTCAAAAAGGAGTAGAGCCCAAAATTTTTAATAGGATATTTGATTAGGCCATAATGATCCTAAAATTATTCATTTGTTAATTGATCTTATTTTGGGTTCTATTTCTAAATGACCTGAAATTTGGTCAATAACGATTGGAGCCCAAAATTTTTTAATTCGGCATTTGATTAGACCATAATGAGCCCAAAATATTTTTTGTTTGTTATTTGGTTTTGTTTTGGGTTCTAATTTCGTTTTTGGTCCGATTTTCGATTTGGGTTCTGCCGGCTTTAGATTAAATTACCTGAAATTTGGTCAATAACGATTGGAGCCTAAAAGTGTTTAATGGGACATTTGATTAGGCCATAATGAGCCTAAAATTACTTGTTTGTTATTTGATTTTGTTTTGGGTTCTGATTTCGGTTTTGGTCTGATTTTCGAATTGGGTTATGTTAGCTTTGAGCTTTGAAGTGATAAAGCCTTATGGTGTTTCTAGAATGAGCAGAATAACAAAAATTAAATACGGCATTAAATGAGCCTAAAATTAACCTTTAATTTTCCAATTGCTTTTAAATCATTTTTTGTTTTGGGTTCTGCTAACTGTTTCTAAAGCGAGCAAAACCCATCGTTTTAGCTGGAAGGGGTGGAGCCCAAAATTGTTTAATAGACCATTTAATTAGCCTATTATTAGCCTGTAATTATTCATACTATCTTGTAATGTTCTGCTGTATGGGTTCTGCTAGCTTAAAGAACGTGTACAAATTCGATTAGAAGAGCTTTATTGCGGTCTACCATTGGCTAGGGCTCGCAGTCACATGCAACATATATTAGCAGTTGTTTTCCTTGTAATCGTAATTTGATGATGTCATTATCTAAGGTGATTTTTCTAAATCTGTTATGTTGCTGGTTGCTTTCGACCAGTTGGTAGATAAGTGTTATACGATTTTGAATATATTGAATCTTCGAGTCGAATTAAGAATATCGCAAAAAAAATTATGGCCGGTTTGATCAATGTTTCTCAGATGTTGAAAGTGGTATTGCCTTAAAAATCTGGTACTCATTTGTGTCGCTCATTATAAGGTTCCCTTCATGCCTTAATCTGATATATGGTTAGCTGTCCATAATATCAATTTTGTCCGTGTAGAGAAGCATCTACAAGGAATAAAACCTTAACTATCGAAAGATAGTGGACACATAACATCCACAAAATAAGTCAATTAAACTCATATCCGTATATTTACCAAGAACACCTGTCAGTATCCCAGTACCACAACAATGGTCTACAATATCCAGCACCAGATCAATAGAACACCGCCTCCACGACCAACAGAGCTAAAACCACCAATACCGATGTCAGTCAATCCGCCTACTCTGACAAATAATCAACAGATTTATCCAAATCAACAAAATTATCAACCAACATTTAAACGAGAACATTCCGATCAAAACGTACCACGGAAAAACAGAGGATTTACTACTTAGAAACCGAAGAAGAAGAAGAACTATATAATCATATAATTAAAGAGAATTTGAACCTGGACATATGCGATCAGGAGGACGAACAAGAGCGTGAAAAAACCGAGTTAAATTTTATGATAGGTGCCTCTCTAGCAGACCATACTTACGATTAAGGAAAAATTAACTAACCATTTTCTGAAAGAATCACAATTTACAAAAATTTGGAATTCTCCAAATTGTCAGGACTTCAGTCATTCGATGGAATAATCAGAGACGGGACCCTAAAAGACCGATACGCTAAAAGACTGTATTCAGTAAGCACTAAAAGATAGCATCATAAGACCACCCAGAAGCCCATATAATTCGAAAATGTGGGTAGTGGGAAAAAAGCTAGATTTTAAAATACTCAAGAGCGGTAACAGCATCAAACGCTTACCCGATCCAGGATATATCAAACATACTGACGAAGCTACCATCGGCTTTCATCAAATTAAAACGAAAGAAACGGACATAAAAACCCATCATTTTTCACGATGAACGGGAAGTATGAATTCCTAAGGCTTTCTTTTGGATTAAAGAACGCACCAGCTACCTTTCAGAGAATGATGATCTACGTGCTGCAAAGGTTCATCGGAAAACTATGTTTGGTCTACGTAGACGACGTAATAATATTTGGGGAAAATACCGAGGAAGAATACTTGGACAACGTCAGAAAAATATTTTCAAAACTAGAGAAGGCAAATCTGCGGGTAAATCTTAATAAAACACTGTTCTTCAAGAACCAAACCGAATTCCTTATGGTTACATTATAACAAATCAAGGCATCAAACCCGATGAAAGGAAAGTTTGTGCAATTCAAAAAATAAAGATTCCAGATAACTTAAAAAATTTAAAGTCATTTCTCGGGATCACTTCTTACTATAGACGATTCATAAAAGACCGCCATATTAGCCAAACCGCTCACAAATTTCATCAGAGGAAAAAATATGGAATTCAAAGCGGACGCATCAAAAAAGTCAAAATTCGTCTGTTACAGAAATAGATCAAAGCATTTTAACAACACAAGGATTTTTCATTAATAGAATACTCGTCGGATACTGCAATTGGAGCAGTATTGTTACAGGGCGAACTGGACAAGGATATACCTATGACATTCATCTCCAAGCCATTAAACAAAACGGAAGAAAATTATGCTGTGAATGAAAAGGAGATGGCATAATTTAGTTCTTAGACAGCTTATGGAATTATCTAAATTATAAAAAGGTTAGAATCATCACGGATCATCAACCCCGGAACATCTTAGCGAGAAGAGAATAAATTTAATATCATTCATGCAGAGCATACTCGTAGAAGAACCCATAAAAAATATCAGGAAAATATGGATCAAATGTTTGAGATATACTATTTCCCACAGGTGGCAAGTCTGATAAAGAAATATACACAGAACTGCGAATCACAACTTATCCATCAGAGATCATCCACATGTATATAAGCAACATTAAAAAGGCATAATTCATCGCGTGCATAGACATAACCCCCAAATTCACGAAACTTTCATATATGCTAGATAAGCTGCACACCTAAGAACTAAAGTCATTAAAATTTTGCACTATTTCACATAAGCAAGCCATTCACGGAAGGCCCAGGAAGTGACAACGGTCAAGGTAAGGTGAGAGACTATAAACGTCGCGCTGTAAACAAACAGCCTGAAACAGCCTTTGTATACTCTCAATTCACTTAGAGTGACAATGATAGAACGGGGACCATATGACACTTGCGTATTCAAGCTGAGAACGAATGAAAGAAGTGTACAGTGAGTCAAGAAAAGCTTTAGAATTTTGCTTAATAAATACAAAATTTAATTGGCTTTATTAACAATCGGATCGATGTGCGAGTTAAACATTAAATCAGATCTAAAAATAATCCCCAAATCGTTAATCATACTAACTCTATTCAAAATACAGTCATTTAAAGAGTAAGCAAAGACCAAGTGTTAGCAAATATATTCATGTCGTCTGCGAAAACGCCTTGTCTGAGACTCACGTTAAACAATTGGCATAAAGGGGTGGCAAAACCAACTGCGCAAAGTTTCAAAAGAGACGTTGTTAAACCATCAGGCCCCGGAACCTTTTACGCGGCCATATTCATCAATGCCTTTAACACATCAAGATCAGAAAAAAAAACATTTTTTTGTTTATTAGAGATAGGTATCATTGGAGTTTGTGAGATACCTTTAACAAAAACGATACTGAAGTAATCACTTTTGCAAATATACTTTCTTGGACATTCACATGATGAAGTAAATCGGCGTTTTGCTAGCTTTAATACAACAAAAAGAGAAATAGTCTACGAAAATAGTTTACGACTTCGTTGGAACAGATGCCATCCGTTGATCACAGCATTGTCATAAAAGCAGACAAACGACCAGCAGGAACTCATGAACGAAAATATAATGCACCTACCTAGTGAAATATCAATTGTTGTTGTTGGCGAAAATTTGAAATCGCATGATATAATCATCAAACGCCGAACTGGAAACGCACTACTGCGAATAAGTGAGACACATCGATCGTATGACGCACTGCAATATCCGCTCCTTTCTGCCATGGTGAAGACGGATATCATTTGAGATAAATCCGGCCAATGGTTAGTACAAAAAAAAACATTTTTGATTGTCACTTCATAAATTGTATATCACTCACAATTTTGACATCGACTTGCATTGGCAGTCCGAGACACATGCACGAGTACTTCCAGCACGCGTTGACGTACATGCGCAATTATGGATGACCGGATTTATTTGTGACGTTTACTTGCAATTCAAAATGGCCAGAGATTACGCAGTTATTGCATCCCGGTCAATCAACAAGCGATCGTCACGACGTTACAGCACGAGTGTTCAAACAAAAACTGAGATTTTTAATGGACTTCATTGCGAAAGAACGTGTATACGGTACTGTTCGGTGTTGGATCTATTCAGTTGAGTGGCAGAAACGAGGTTTGCCACACGCACACATGCTTTTTTGGATGGTGGACAAAATTACGCCAGACCAAATTATTGACATCATTTTCAGAGTTGCACGAAGTGGTGAAGACCAATATGCTCTACGGACCTTGCGGATAACACAATCCCACTTCGGTTTGCATGTCCGACAATAAATGCACAAAACGATATCCACGTACTTTTATTTCTGAAACCCAAACTGGAAGCGATGGATATCCACTCTATCGGCGTCCCTCACCAGATGACAATGGCCGAACATTCATCACTCAATTAAAATGAGCGGATATCGTGATTGACAACAAATGGATCGTGCCATATTCGCCAATATTGTGTAAGGCATTTAAAACACATATCAATGTTGAGTATTGCAAATACGTCACCAAAGGAAGCGATATGGCGGTTATTGGTGTTGAACGAGATGAAATCAGCAAGATTCAAATAGGCCGATATGTGAACTGCAACGAAGCACTCTGGAGAATATTTTCATTTGCGAGTGAGTGTGTATCAATGCAGGGAACGCAGCACAGCGAGTGTTAAGGCCGCCAGCAACAACGTTAACGAGTTTCTTTTCAACTTGCGCCAGTGATCAGTTTGCGAGAAGATTGCTTTATTCGATATTATATGTCTCGATATTAAACATGGAATGCATCATCGAAAAAATGGTTACGCAGAAAGCAAGGAGGCAACCCAGTAGATGGATATCCAGGTGTGTTTTTAAGTGATGCGTTTGGACGAATTTACACAATACATGCAAAGAATGACGATTACTTCTACTTTCGGTTGCTTATGGTTAATGTGCGCGCTTCAACTTCATTTGAGTCATTGCAGACTGAATGGTACGGTGTGTGCAACATTTCGAGAAGCATGTCAACAGTTACAATTGCATGAAGACGACAATCACTGGAATAAAACGCTAGACGATGCAATAGCTTCACCCGCCAATCAAGTTCCTACACTTTTCGCTATGATCATTTCGACATGTCGGCCTTCAAACCAACGTCAATTATGGGATACGCACAAAGATGACATCGCAGAAGACATTTTGCATCACTTTCGAGTCGTGACAGGATATTTCGAATTGCAAATGAACGATGACATCTACAATGAAGCGTTAGTGCTGATTGAAGATTTGTGCTTGCTTATGAGTGGCAAACTTTTCACTGAAATTCATATACCAGCGCCAAGTCGTCAAACTAGAGATGTATTGCATCGTGAATTGGAACGCGAGCATGCTTAAGACACGACAACTTTGCAACAACAAGTAGAGACAAATGTTCCACTGTTGAATGAACAGAAGACTGTAGATGATGGACACGGTGGACAATTTTTCCTTGATGCGCCCGGCGAAACTGGGAAAACGTTCCTGATAACATTGGTATTAGCAGCAATAATTGCTGCAACACTGTTGGAAGGTGGAAGAACAGCAATTTCAGCACTGACGCGTCCGTTAAACCTGCAAGTCAACAAGAATCCTGTTTGCAACATTTCAAAGCAATCAGCCATGGTAAAAGTATTAAAAAATTGTAAATTGCTTTGTGATCAAAGCAACAATAATCGTCGCTTTGGTGGCGTGATGATATTGTTGGCTGGCGAATTCCGACAAACACTTCCAGTGATTCCGAAATCAAAAACAATGTGGCGAACAGGACAAATTCCTGTATATACTCGTACTTCAAGTGGTTTAACATCGATTACATCTGAAATTTGCCAATTCACTACAACGAAAGATGAACTCATCACTAATGTATATCCGAACATTGGTCAAAATTATCGTAACTACGATTGGTTGAGCATACGCGCAATTTTAGCAGCGAAAAATATTGATGTCAATGACTTGAATTGGACGATTCAAAATCAAATTCCGGGAGAATTGCGTTCATTCAAATCGATTGATCGCCTTGAAAACGAAGACGAAGTCGTCAATTATCCAGTGGAATTCCTAAATTCTTTGGATTTGCCATTTGCGTCTTAAAGTTGGATCTGTCATCATTATGTTACGAAATCTTAATGCCCCGAAACTGTGCAATGGAACCCGACTGATTGTGATGAAGCGAATTAACAATGTGATAGTGGCAAGGATTTTGAAAGGGTCGTTCAAGGGAGAAGAATGCATAATTTCGCGAATTTCTCTGACTTCAACCGATTTGCCGTTCCAGTTCAAACGCGATTAGTTCCCAGTGAAACTTGCGTTTGCGATTACCATAAATAAGTCAAAAGGGCAGTCGCTGGAAGTGTGCGCCATAAATCTGGAAATGTCATGCTTTTCACACGGCCAGCTATATGTGGCGTGTTTCCGAGTTGGGAAACCATCCTCACTCTTTGTTTACGCCCCAGAGCAGAATACAAAAAATGTAGTGTATCATTCAGCGTCATCTGTTAATAATCGATAATTTTCGATCAAAAAACCAATTTCGGGTGGAATCATGAATGCTCGAAATTAATTCAATCAAAAAATATATTTTGGGCAAAATGATGTTTGCCGGGCCAGCTAGTATTACTGCCACTGCCAACACATATTCGTCTTCAACGTCTTAAAGATTTTCTATATTAAGAGTAGAAATCTTCGATTGAACTCGCAATACAGAAAACTAGGGATATGTTAGATTTTCGTAGACATTTCTGCAATGTGGTTTCACCCATCATCTTCAATAATTTATCGATTGAAATTAGAATGTCTGGGAGCCTCTCGTGGAAGGTATAGTCACCGACACGAGCTCTAATAGCCAAGGGCACAATTATCTATATATTTTTTGTAAATTAGTTAAAATAAACTTGGTATACTTTACACCATTCCATGCTGTCCTAATTATAAAGACATACAATTATCGCAAATCACGTCTATAGCTGTATTTCATGACACCCACTGATCCAGATCAGTTCAAATTTTATATGGAAAATTTGATCCAAATTTTGTTCTGGATCACAAGTTTTGAAATTAAATCTAGTAAGCGCCATAGCGTTGTTTCATGAAATTTGTACTGAACTGGATCGCTGGAATTATGCTTATTTGAGGTCCTAAGCTTATACCAAAAGCAACAATTGAGCTAACCTTCTGTGCACTGTTCACCAACCAAACTTGCTGTTCACTTATAGAGTCAACACCTTTAATCAGCTCATAAATACTAAAAGTATGCAATAATATGCATTTGACATTGGTGGTTGGATAAATAGTTTGCGGGCAAAAAACAATAAAGTTTATTAAAAAATTAACCGCATAAAGCTTTATGGTTGGTATATGAAAAATTAGTTCCTAACACTCTCACATTATATATGAACAAGTGTGGATTTACACAAAAAACTATAAAAATTTTCATTAACTTTCACATGCACACCAATTTGGGTTACCACAATGCTATTATTTTTAGCTTTATGCTTCGGAGCTATAATAGAATTTTATTTTATTTAAATTCTATTGTTGAGAATGGATAATTAATGAAATTTTGTGCGATAAATAGTTTATGGGGAAATAAACGAGTTTATGAATAATAAAAATAGAATCCAATTCCAATTAGTGCATATTGCTCTATTCAAAATAATATTTTTCAATACCTTGTCGATTCAATTATACGTGAGGCACTAATTAAGTGTTTTTGAAATAAAATTTTTTATCTTTGATTTAGTTCGTGCAACTCCTCGCAAAAATACAGCTTTTCTATATATGCCGTGTCCTTTACTGAATTTCTACTTCCACCGCTCTAATATAATGATGGCGGGATGGTTAAATTATAACAAAAATAATATTCAGGTAAATACGTGATT
Organism: Nephrotoma guestfalica; assembly: GCA_963691935.1. NCBI lineage: Eukaryota > Metazoa > Arthropoda > Insecta > Diptera > Tipulidae > Nephrotoma > Nephrotoma guestfalica. Next base: position 15,719,771 of record OY829915.1, read on the forward strand.
TATCACAAGAAACTGAAAACTGTTATAAATTTTTAAAGAATGCAACTTTTGTACGTAGGTACGGAGTTTCTTAAAATTCTGGACGGGGGAAATATATTTGCGAGATTAAAAATGAAAATTTTAAATTTAGGGAGTACAAAGCCATTTATATAAAGAATGTTAACAATCGATCAAAATTAATTTTGTACATAAATTAAAGCAAAATGTCAAACTTTTCTCCGGAAATATATCAACATTTATTGATTTATGGAAAATACTAGAAAAAAAATTATTTTTAACTTTCCAAGTAGTAAAGAAAATATTGCATACTACATGAAATACTACCTACCCGATTCACCGTGAGATGAGTTGGGAATGAACTGAACTCAACATGACACGATGAAATTTTTTGTTCCGTCGTAAAATAATGAGGTATGTAAAATCCCACCTAAAAATTTACAATTTGAATTTAAATCTACAATAAGAATCCGCAACCGATTCGATTATTGTATTGAAATTTCTCAAAATGGTTATTTCGATTTTAATAAAATACCAGGGACACCATCTCCAAGCAATCATTATTCCGAAGGCTGTTTCGCACATACTTTGCGTTTCTATAATTGATTTATGCCAATGTGTTTCGGCGAAACGGCACGACGTTCGATTAAAGTAGGAGGTAAAGAAATATTTCACAGAATGTCCCATAATTGGATGATCAAACGATTCTCGGAGAACTCATTTCCAACAAAACCAGCCAAGTAAAGTTTTTTCGAATTGTTGATGGTGCAAAAGTTATTCCACTTTTAGTGTTTTTTAGAGAAATCGCTTGCGAACCACTATTGCAACTGATTACAACTGATCTAATTTATCTTTCATAATTTATATTCTTGTTTGGAGGGTTGTAGCTCTTTGGCTAGTCCCCTTTCTTCCATTGCAGTCGTCTTACTGAGTTTGAATCACCCAACATACGACGTATCTCAGCATTTTGGTGTAGACTAATACGTTGAATGTGTTTTCTTGCGTGTTTGCTTATTTCTAACGAAATCCATCTTCAGATCTCTATGGAGGTTGTCATTTCTTATGTACCACGGTGCATTAACTATTCCACGAAGGACTTTGCTTTGGAATGACTGGATGATATTGACATTGGTTTTCTTTGTACAGCCCCAGAGCTGAATACCGTAAGTCCACACAGGTTTTAGGATTTGCCGGTATAGTAGCAATTTATTATGTAGAGTTACCTCAGAATTTCTTCCTAAGAGCCAATCCATCTTTCTGTGTTTGAGGTTTAACTCTTCTTTTTTCTTTTTCACATGCTCACTCTATTTTAGTTTCGCGTCTAGAGTCATGCCTAGATATTTTGCCGTATTTGCAATGGGAATTTGCTGGGAGTTCAGTTCTACTGGTATCCAGTTGACCTTCTTGTTGGTAAAGTTTACGTGAACAGATTTGGTTTCATTAAGTTTTATTCGCCATCTCTTGGTCCAGGTACTGACAATATTAGTAGCTCTGTGCAATTTGCTTGTAGAACGGCTGTATCATCCACAATCGTCGCTATGTTAGTCTCCTCTATCGTTGGCAGGTCTGAGGTGTATAGAACTTATGAAGTTGGTCCCAGAACGCTACCTTGTAGTACCCCTGCTGATATTTTCTTTATTTCTGAGTATTCGTCATCTAATTTAACTCGAACGTGTCGGTTAGATATGCAAGATTTTAGAATTTCATAAAACTGCTTTGGTAAGCCTCTTTGTAATTTATATTCCAAGCCTTTATGCCATACTCTGTCAAAGGCCTGTGCTACATCCAAGAAGACGCTTGAACTTTCTTTTTTTCAAGTACGTCTTCAATTATGTTTGTAATTCGGTGTACTTGTTCTATTGTTGAATGGTTTTATCTGAAGCCAAATTGATGTGGAGGAACAAGATTTATTTCTGCTATTATTGGTTTTAGTCTCTTTAGGAGTAGTTTCTCGAATAATTTTGAAATTATTGGGAGTAAAGAAATCGGCCTATACGAATTTTTGTCATTTAGTGGTTTGTTTGGTTTAGGTGTCATAATTACTTCTGTTACTTTCCATTGATTTGGAACGTGTTTAAGTCTGAACACTGAATTAGTTATTTGGAGTAGTTTACGTAGTCCTTTTTCAGGAAGAGCTTTTACTATTTGTCCTATAATTAAGTCATATCCTGGAGATTTCTTTGTATTTAGGTTGAGATTGATTTCCTTTTTTATATACTGGTGGTATGTTTTCCTCTGCAGTTTGTCTAGGGAGAGGCTGGAACGTGTTCTCGAGGTGGGTTGCAAACAATGAAGCTTTTTGCTTTGCACTAATGGCCCATGTGTCAGCTTCATTTTTTACTGGTGGAATTTGTAGTTTAGGTCGTTTTAAACTTTTTGTCGCTTTCCAAAGAGAGTACTCGGTATCTTTTTCCCCAGTAAGGTCACTCAAGTATTTATTAATGGATTCGTTTTTAATTTCTTTGATTAGCAACTTTAGTTTATTGGATAGAAAATTTAGAGTTGTTTTATATTGTGGCGCTCGGATTTTTTGCCAGACCTTTCTTGCTTTTCGTTTTGCTGCAACCAGTTCCCTATAACTTCTAGAGGATAAATAGCATTTCGGCGCATTTCCTTTGAACTTGAGGGGGTGCTACTCCACGTCGCTTCTTGTATACTGTTGTGGAGTTGTTCTAGTTCTTCTTCTAGCTGTATCGGGTTTTTAATTGGCACCTGAAGAACAATATTATCCTAAACAAGTTTCTGGAATTTCTCTTAGCAGGTGTGCTTGTTCGTTAGCGAAGGTGGACTAGTTTTTTTAACAATCGTGGCACTGATTCTCATAATAACAGGCGTGTAATCCGACATAATCCCCTCGCTGCTTTCTAGGTATATGTAGTTTTCGTCTATACCTTTGGTGATAAAGAAGTCAATGATATCGGGTATTTTGTTTCTATCCGTAGGCCAATAAGTTGGTTGATCTCCAGAATGAAAGTCGCAATTGCATAGTCTTCCTGCTGCAAACAGCTCTTTTCCTTTTTTAGAGGTTACTCTTGATCCCCATAGGTGTTTGTGACTACTTGCAAAATTCCCCTTCTATTTTAAGATCTATAAAGTGTTTGATGTTTTCTTTTATAACCACCGACGATCCTCCCCTTGCCCCTCCTGCTGGATGAATGGCGAGGTAACAACTGTATCCATATATTTTAAGATATGAAGTTGAAGTAAAATGGGTTTCCGATACTAGGCATATAGTATGTCTATTTTTTCAGTATTTAGGTCAATTTGCAATTCTGGAATATGTTGCAGTAGCCCATTTGCATTCCAGGTTACTACTCTTAATGGTTTATTTATTCTAGAGAGTCTTGTTAGTAGCTCCTTAGATATTTCACATCCCCGGTAGTTTGCAGGATGTGACTTATTTAAATTGACACATGTTGCAGCAATATTTTTATTAGCCGGGCATACTTGGGTATGATGCTTTCCTTGACATTTTTTGCACTGCGGTATTAATCCGCTATTTTTTTCAATGGCTCCATTTTATCTCTCATGCTAAGTATTTCCTTGGTATTATACACATCTTCCACTTTTTGTTTGTTATGAAAAGTGAGCATAAATAGTGGAAGCCCTCTTTTGTTAATTTGAACTCCTTGTTCAGTTTCGATTTTTTCTTTCTTAATGCTGTTTACGGCTTTTTCTATTTGATAACCCTTTTGCTTGAGGCCCTCAATAATTTCCTCTTTTGCACAGGTTGGGTGAGGACCTCTAGCCATAACTTTGATTGGGCGATCATTCATATCCTCATAGGTAAACCACTGATGCCCCTTGGAATTAAGCTTTGTAGCCAAAGCACTATAAGTTTCAGAGTCTGCAATATTAATTTTCCAGACGCCGATTATTTCATAACCGATTGTATACGGTGGAGAAATTTGATATCTCAACGACATTTATTGGTGGGAGGTGATTTTTCTTTTGGTTTAGCTGGTTGTTGTTCTAGAGCTAGTTGTTTCTTCATGATTAACTGTTTTCCAGAAACATCTATTGAAGTTGATGGTAAAGTTACTGCTATTTCTGGTGAGCGTTGCTCTTTCTTTTTCTTGCTTGGTCTTTTATTCCGGTTCAACATCCAATTTGTTTCTCTTTCTAATTCTTCTTCATCCGTATGGAATGAATTATTGTCATCATCGACTGTTGGGCTAGACCCAAGTTATGCACGTGTTTCAACTGCTTTATTGAGTTCTTTATTCTCTTTCTTTAAAATTGTAAATTCTTCTTTTAATTTAGTAGTAAATTCTTTTATTTCTCTTAGTTGTTCACGGAGTTCGGCATTTTCCTTTTCGTGATGAAATATATTTCCAGTTGAAGATCTTGGTGATCTTCATAATTTAGATCTTCGTCCAAATGGGTTAAACAATGATTGACCCACCCCAGAATCTGTGGGCCTGCCTCCGAAGAAGAGTATGGATTTGGCAGCATATCTGCTGCTGTATTCCACCTGGGGTATTACATTCCGTATTTGTTGTACTCATTGTTTGGTTTAGCCAATTTATACCACTGGCATTTGGTCCCCGATAGCACTTTGCTATTGTCGAAGCAGTATCCGCCTCTCGCGACGAGGACGCGGCTACCTTGGTGTTACCTAGGTGTATACAGAGACAGCCGAAGCCCTCTGCGAACCCTTGGCTAAGGGGCATGTAAAGTAAATAACGAGTTTTTCATGACAAGCGCGCTATCTGTTATATAATTTTATAATTATTTAATTATTATAAAAATTGACTGTGTAACGTTGAAAATAAAAAATTAAATTTAATCTGTCAAATAATTAGAGGTTATTAGTTTTTAGTTTTCTTGTGTTTCATAACACGTTTGGATGTTTATTTTTAAAATATTTTGAAAATTTAACTTTGCTTTGAAAATATTTACACCAAAATTATTCCCTCCATAGGCCAGAAAAATACAATTTAGTTAAAAATGCTATGAAAATATTTTGCCAATGTTCGTTTCCCAGGGGAAGCCAGAATAGATTAGGCCTTACACAAGCCAATACGTTAATTTCGTTCACTTGTGAGAAAGACATGCTTTCTGTGTTCATGCAATTTATTTTTAAGTAGTCTGTTAAACTTCCTGTTATGTCACTTCTACGTTCGCGCTCTTCTTGTGTTTACCAAAGCGAGGATGTGAAATGTTATGCAGAGTGTCGAAAATTGTTCGACGTAATGACTCTGGAATGTACGGGCGATTGTTGCCTGTGGATATTTCACAATAAATTGTTAAGTCGGCTAATGGAAATTTATCTGATTTCCACTTAGTGTATCGGCGACCACTTTGTCTTTACCTTGCATGTGTTGTATGTCTGTCGTAAACTGAGAGACGTAATCTAAGTGGCGTGCTTGCCTTGGGTTGCCTTCCGCTTTAAAGGTAATTGTTCTAGTAAGCTGTTTGTGGTCGGTGAAAATAGTGAATTCCCAACCTTCGACAAAATAGCGAAATCGTTTAGTTGCTTGGAAAATTGGAAGCAATTCGCGATCAAATGCGGAATAGTTTCTTTCGGTATCTGATAATTTCTTGGAGAAAAATTCAAGAGGTTGTAACGAATCTCGGTTTGGTGCCTCTTCCTTTCTCCGTATCTGGAGAGTATCAGGTTGTACTACCCTTTATAGATAATAAACCGTATTTCGCAAACTGGGTTAATTTGAAAGAGGTGAATATATATTTACCTACACTTTCATAATACATTGATCGAAACAAAATGAATCATAAAAAAATACGGGATATTGGAAAAGTATAAATAGAGGGAGAAACGATTGTTTCGAGACGGATTATTATTGGTTTTTTTTTGGGGAAGATATCACGAGACGTACACGCGGTACTTTAGCAAAAGCGTAATATCAAGAAAAATATCCATATAAAAAAAAGATAATAAAAAGAATTTGAAAGGAGTGTTTTTATGGATCCCACCAAGTGTATATTCAGATAGAAGAATTATAAATTATTATTGTAAGTTCTATTAATTTTGTGAAAAAAAAAAAAACCCAAAAATATAAATGTTTGATTCTCTAAAATAAGACTGTGTAATAATATTGTAAATAAATTTAAACATAAACAAAAGAAAAAATACTGGTGTACGGTGTATAATTTAAAATGTATAGTGCGCAACAAAAAGCCCCACTTCAAAAAGCAGATTTAGACATTTAACCCGGTGGCTGGAAGCTGACTCTATATATATTAATACAGTTGGTTCGCTTTCTTCGGCATACAACTTAAACCGTCCAAATCCAGTGAAGTGATGATTCAGTAAATTTATTCGTCGTTGGTGATATTGGAATGTCCGATCAAAGCCAAAATTAAATCCAGCGATATTAGTTCTACTAACCACACCAATTATACGTGTCGTCGATATAGTTCCTGATTGTACAAATCCATAGATTTGATAACGCCATTGGAAATGTGTGCGGATATTTGGATTCATGTAAGCAGCTTTAATTAAACAACCGTGGAATCACAGACGTAAAGGACACCATCATTACCATCAGGTTGAATCGGTGACGTAAATTATTAATTTATTTTTTTATTTATATTTGAAAGTATTTTCTTTAAATTAACTTTTATAATTTAGTGCATGTATTAGGATTAGTAAATTCCCATGTTTTTTTTTATTTATCATTCATACATAAGTCGTAAATTTCATACACATACACCCTTGTTACACTGGATCCATAATTTACAATAGTGCTAGAGTATTCTAATTTTTTTATTTATGTATGTATTCCGATTTGTGAATGGATATTTTGTTACGTTCTTGCTGTGCGTTTTTACAATTCAAACATTAATTTCATTCATTATATGGGCATGTACAGTCGGCTAAGTAAGTTTTTTCACCATAGTCTTGTTTTGAATCCTTCGTTTTTTCGTTATTTTCTTCTAAAATTTTTTTTTTTGATTCGCGTATACATTTGATCGCCATGTTGAATTAAAAGGTATATTCTTATGGGGTAAAGAATGATTATTGTCTCATGTGTTTTTAAGCTTGGCCTTCCATAGAATAAACATAATATATTTTGAGCACACTTATATGACAGATAGTTTTGTAACTATGGCTGCACTTGCGTGTGTGACGGAACCCGCCCAAACGGCTAGACGCTACCCAATTAAAAAGTGTGCAACCACGTGCAAGGTCATGTACCCAAGCCAAAGAGTTACAAATGGCGCCGAAACAGGGACCGTAAGGGTCAATAATATTTTTTTGGTTAATTTTATTTAACGTAGAATAAACTTTGTTTAATTTCGTTTAAATCCGAATCCAGATATTAAAGTCAAATTGATGGGTCGCCCTAACAAGGTATCCAGGTGGCTTCACCACCCATCGTATCGATGGTCGTTTGAAAACCGCTTAATGTCCTTGCGGTTAGTCCATCTTAGTTTTAGTGCCCTTCAGGTTTTTTTTAACAAATCACATTTATTTTTCAAGTGATTTGACCGCCATGCCGGGAATTATTTTAAAAATATTTTTATTTTTTTTGCACTTGACTTAACTTATATTACATTTACAATTACTTTTATTGCTAAAATCCATTTAATTTTTAAGATTGATGGTTGTCTTATTTGCGGTACATTAGATGATACATGATTTGAATTCCGTGTGGCGCAATAAGAAAATTTCTTTTAGAAATTAAATGTGGTATCGTTTTAATCGTCATTTCTAAATTACTATTCAAATTTAATTTGCTAATTTTTTTTCCCGACCGTTATAATTATTAACGATTGATAAAAATTTAATGCTGGATTGTTTGATGGTTCGGAGAGTCCGAATTTCGCGTTCATCTTAAATTAATTTTCTCGTAATAATTTATTTTCTTTCAATAGCCCGGTTCGGTACAATTAAAAGTTTGTCAAGATAGCACAATAATACATTTTTTTTTGTTGGTTTTCAATTTCGGCTATGGAAGAGTCTAAGTAAACTTTATTAAGTTATTGCTATTTAGTAAATTTTAAAAACAGCAAGATTCCAGCTAACTTAGTAAACACATGAAACATAAATCATTCATACCCCAAATTATTTATGAATAAATAACAATAAATAACTAAACATTATTAATTAAACTAATCAATTATTGGTATAAACATTATTATCAAGATTTTGGTTACGTCTAAATTACTTCTTCCTTACAACTTATTTTTTTTGGAAACGAATTTTTTTGTGGACTCAGTGCAAATACGGTTTATACAAATTTAGTTTGAAGTGTAGTACAATTAGCTTTACAATTATAAATTTTACTCCGAGCAACTTATCGATTACTATTACTAAAAGATACCAAACATAACTCCAGTGCGCGTCAAATTTGGTCTACCTTTATTGGTCTCGAAGTTATTTATATTATATCCCTAAATTTCGAAGTTTGTTTTTGTGAATCTAAAAAAAAAAAAAAATAATAATATAATGAAAGCCTATCATAAATTTTCTCATCATTATAATTTACGTGCGAGCCCTCGAACATCCCTTTTTTTGACCCTGATAGGTCAAACGGTATATGTTAAGCAACACCCACTGAGTAATGCAGCAAATAAATTTACTGCCAAATTCGCATACCCGTATGTAAAAGCTGTCGTGAAGAAAAAACACGACGATCTTTATTACATGGTGGCAGATGAAAATAACAAACTCCTTGGCACCTTTCACTTAATGGATATAAAGACCTAAGATTTTCTGGGACAGCGACGGCCAAGAAGTTTAACCAAAACCTATTTCAGCTTCAAAATATTACTTATACTCGTAGAAGTAATAATTTTGAACCTGCCCTGTAACGAATCTCGGTTTGGTGCCTCTTCCTTTCTCCGTATCTGGAGAGTATCAGGTTGTACTACCCTTTATAGATAATAAACCGTATTTCGCAAACTGGGTTAATTTGAAAGAGGTGAATATATATTTACCTACACTTTCATAATACATTGATCGAAACAAAATGAATCATAAAAAAATACGGGATATTGGAAAAGTATAAATAGAGGGAGAAACGATTGTTTCGAGACGGATTATTATTGGTTTTTTTTTGGGGAAGATATCACGAGACGTACACGCGGTACTTTAGCAAAAGCGTAATATCAAGAAAAATATCCATATAAAAAAAAGATAATAAAAAGAATTTGAAAGGAGTGTTTTTATGGATCCCACCAAGTGTATATTCAGATAGAAGAATTATAAATTATTATTGTAAGTTCTATTAATTTTGTGAAAAAAAAAAAACCCAAAAATATAAATGTTTGATTCTCTAAAATAAGACTGTGTAATAATATTGTAAATAAATTTAAACATAAACAAAAGAAAAAATACTGGTGTACGGTGTATAATTTAAAATGTATAGTGCGCAACAAAAAGCCCCACTTCAAAAAGCAGATTTATACATTTAACCCGGTGGCTGGAAGCAGACTCTATATATATTAATACAGTTGGTTCGCTTTCTTCGGCATAAAACTTAAACCGTCCAAATCCAGTGAAGTGATGATCCAGTAAATTTATTCGTCGTTGGTGATATTGGAATGTCCGATCAAAGCCAAAATTAAATCCAGCGATATTAGTTCTACTAACCACCCCAATTATACGTGTCGTCGATATAGTTCCTGATTGTACAAATCCATAGATTTGATAACGCCATTGGAAATGTGTGCGGATATTTGGATTCATGTAAGCAGCTTTAATTAAACAACCGTGGAATCACAGACGTAAAGGACACCATCATTACCATCAGGTTGAATCGGTGACGTAAATTATTAATTTATTTTTTTATTTATATTTGAAAGTATTTTCTTTAAATTAACTTTTATAATTTAGTGCATGTATTAGGATTAGTAAATTCCCATGTTTTTTTTTATTTATCATTCATACATAAGTCGTAAATTTCATACACATACACCCTTGTTACACTGGATCCATAATTTACAATAGTGCTAGAGTATTCTAATTTTTTTATTTATGTATGTATTCCGATTTGTGAATGGATATTTTGTTACGTTCTTGCTGTGCGTTTTTACAATTCAAACATTAATTTCATTCATTATATGGGCATGTACAGTCGGCTAAGTAAGTTTTTTCACCATAGTCTTGTTTTGAATCCTTCGTTTTTTCGTTATTTTCTTCTAAAATTTTTTTTTTTGATTCGCGTATACATTTGATCGCCATGTTGAATTAAAAGGTATATTCCTATGGGGTAAAGAATGATTATTGTCTCATGTGTTTTTAAGCTTGGCCTTCCATAGAATAAACATAATATATTTTGAGCACACTTATATGACAGATAGTTTTGTAACTATGGCTGCACTTGCGTGTGTGACGGAACCCGCCCAAACGGCTAGACGCTACCCAATTAAAAAGTGTGCAACCACGTGCAAGGTCATGTACCCAAGCCAAAGAGTTACAAGGTTCCCAAGTCTCTTTATTTAATTGCTGTAAGGCTGCGCCTATAGCTGTGCTAGATACATACAAGAAAAATTTTGAGGCGTTTTGGGTTTCTTGAGAAGTCTTCTGTTCTGTTTTTCTTGATCTCAGCGAGTTTTGCAATGAATCGGTGGTAGCAATTTACCATATCGACAAATTGCTGAATTTGCTTGACGCTTTATGGTGCTGGGAATTCATTAATTGGCTTAATTCGTCCTTCAGACGTTAGAATGCCATTAGGCTACTTGTCCCAAACACACATTTCACTGTATTAATATTGACGCCAAAACTTGATAATTTTTGGAAGAGTTCTTTCTAGATGCTACGAGAATCTCGTCACAATTTCGTTGATGAAACGGTGGAATGATTGTGCAGCATTTCTGAATCCAAATGGCATTCGGGTGAATTCGAATAAGCCAATGTCGTCAGGAGAAATTGGTATCAAATGGTACGCTCTGACGAGATAGATTTTTGAAAAAATTGAGCATTCATGTAATTGCATGGAAAAGTTTTGGATGTGAGGGACAGGGTAACGGTCAGGAATTGTTACCGCGTTAAGCCTTTTATAGTCCCTTTACCACGCTTATACCTCCGATATAATTTATTCTCCACTTGTTTATTTAGCATTTTTGCTTACACCAAGTAAATATAACTTCCACCTTTAGATATAATGGATTTATGTGCTTAGGAACCAAAAAATTCATTGCAGAGAAGGCAAAAAATAATCTTTTTAAGAGCTTAGAGTAGTTTCAAGTGATATTCATATTCAATGAAGATTGAGATGGGATTTTCTAAAAAAAAGGAATAACAAAATCTCCAAGAAATTTATCTTAAAGTTTAGTTAAATCACAAGTGTTAAATATTACAGCTTTTTGTTGTTGTTTTAATAATATTTTTACGAGTGCGTATTTGGTTTTCAAATTCAAATCGATTTTTATTTTATTGTGTGAATAGAGATGTTTGCTCTTCCGGTGGTTTTGTTATCATCATACGGTCCCAATATACATAGTGTTTTGGTAAAGATTTTGATTTCTTATTGTCTTGTGTGTGGGTGGGTGTGTGTATGTGTGTTGGTTGGCTGGTGAAAAACTAATTTAAATTTTGTTTTTTTATTGGAAATTTTCGATTTGGTTATATGGGTTTTTACGGTACACATTTATGTATTAGCAGCTTAGGATTTGTAAATCACCTTTTTTGGTATATGGCAGTAAGTAGCACAGTAGAATTGAAAATATATAATTTTATTTAGTTATTTTATGGTTCATCTGTACATGTATATACGAGTAGGTATATATGTTAAATATCTTGAAGATTTGAGTTATGTGGCATGTGTGTTTGTGGTTTTGAATAAGGTCAAAGTCGTTTTATAGAGCTGTATACGTTGAGATATTAAAATTTAATGGATTTCCCAATATCATTTACATTTTTTTATGGTGATTGTAAATTAAAAGATCAGTTAATGTTCAGCATTCATATCGTTATCTCGTACAAACAAATTACCTTTGAAATCGAGTCGGGTATATTTATACGGGTTTTGGGAGTAAAATACAAATTATTTGTGGACGGTTTGCACTCTAAATATGTGTAATAATTTTTATTAAATGGAAACTGCGAAGCTTTATTTTTTTTTTGTCGGGGAGGGGGGTGGGAGAGAGTATTATTTTATTTTCGTAAATTGCAGTCATTTAATATTAAAAGAATACACGAAGAAAGAAAAGAAAAGAAAACACAAATAACTGTTTTTTTAATTGTGGCAATATTTCATGTAAACTTTCGTTTTAATGGGGAGCTTTTTTATTATACTAAATGATTGAAGACCTTAATTTTACAGTGAATATTAAAGCGGATGGAAAGTACTTTTAAAAACGTTTGAAACAACTGGATAAAAACGAATTCTTCGTGCTTGGGAGTCATAATCTAGCGTCGTTGGCAACTATATCTACCTTAATACCAAAGAGTTGGATACAAAGCGAGTCGGGCAAACAAAAGAAATTTATAAATAGAGATGTATTGTGATAAAACCATTGCATTTAAATTACTTTACGACATAGTTGAGGTGATACCAGCAAGCAACAACACCACAACAATATATAAAATTTCAACTGTAACCTGAAGAATAATAGAAAAGCTAGAAGAAAAATGGAAAAATTCTACTTCAAGATTATTATACACAAAACCAAAAAAATAATAATGGTAATAATAAATTTATCTCTATCTACTATTACCATTTCTCGTTTGTAAAAGTTTTGTGAAAATTTGTGTGCTGAAGAAAAACGAAACTTGTCTGCATAAATACACATATGGTAAAATTTTCAATTTCGTTCAGCGCCGTGTATATACTAAATGCATCTTGGTTTTTTTTGTGAAAAATCACAAGTGTCTAAAATATCATGGAACGAAATATGAAGAATGTTTTGTTATCAACTTATCACTGCTGACTAGCCGAGCTAAATATATAGAAAAATTACAGTGCGGTAGAGCAACATACATATATATAGCATTATCATAAAACATATATCAAATCAATTTTATGCTACCAACAAAAATTCAAAATAACATTCCACATCCTTTTCGCGCTCGGAAGATTATCGCTCATATGTGCTGTGCAAAAAGTTTTACTGCGGGTACGTTAAAAACGATAGATAAAAAAATCCCATAAAATTGTATTTTAGAGCTTTTGCACCTATAAATTGTATAAATCGTTTATTGCAGAAAATATCAATAATATTCAAATATAAAATGGTTTTCCTTTTTCGGTGTTGTTGCTAGGTTGGTGTAGGTAGGGTAATTTTGTCGGTTGGTATGTACATACATATAAAGTGAATTTTCTACCACTTTCGTAATAACGAATAAAAATAATATTTAATGAGCATTAAATTACACATGAATATAAAGTTATTTTAAGACGTGATAACATTTTTATTACTTACTTATTTTGACTTTCTACCCTCTCAACAACCTTGCTGTTCGTTTACCAAATCAATTTGCGATATTATTGGCCTAGAATTTGTTTTTACTTCGTTTTTTTTTGTAAAAAAAAGGTTAAAATTATTTTTAGCTGCAAGTTGTTTCATATTTATTTATTGAGTTTGGGCGCGAACACGGCTGATAGGGTATGAGATGTTTTGTACTAATGTTACCCGAGTTGGTATTTAAATTAAAACTCGGTTCTATATATAATTCCGAAAGCAAAACTATAAAATGAAGAGAACTAATATGTTTATTGGTGTGTTACGTCTACTTGATTATAGCGATTGAAGGGGTCATGAACTGGTTAAAGCACAGTGTAATATCGTTGACTGCTATCACGATCTGTGTGGACAGTCGGGTGACCTTTCTTTCGCTGGATTCAGTTTCCATGGCGTCTGGAACCAGGAAGAGAATATGTAGGAAGGCCTATGTCTGGGCTGAAAGCAGTTGCCTTGGCAAATGCTAGGTAGCTCGTCAGTCCAACTGGCCGGGTAGCAAAACAAGTATGGCATGAGCTGAGCTTGAAGCGATCCAAGATCTTGATCACACTAAGGAAGCGTACTGGTCACTGCCGTTTTAAAGATCAGGCGAGAAGGCTGGGTCTGGATGCAAATGACTTCTGCAGAAGCTGAAAGGACGAGGAGGAGGAGGAGACTCTTGTTCACTTCCTATGCTCATGTCTTGAGCTTACTGACGGAAAACATGATCGCTTGGGCAAATACACTAACAGCCTCTCTGAAATCGAAAGCTGTAATGTGCGAGATCTCTTACGCTATGTGAATAGCACTAGATGGGCTTAAAGGGAGTTTAATGATGGCGGATCCTGTGGTATCACAATGGGCCAAAACTGAAACTAACCTAACCTAACCTACCCGCCAATGCCCAAACCAGATTTTATTGCATACAATTCTAGGTAGTAAGGGCACTCCACTAGCCGTTACATGAAGAAATTCATGTAACGGCTAAATGGAGTGAGCAACCAACCACGGTGAGACTAACTTGGTACTTGGAAATGTGTGCATTGTGATAGTTAACACCCACCAATCCAAAAAGAGTGGAATGGTGGTCCAGAGGTTTCTGAAGAAGAGTGAAATGGCCAATACATTGGAGAAACGTATTTCAGAGGGAAAGGAATGCCAAACTTCACCGATTAACATTTCAATGGAGTAAAACTTAGTTCGTTCAGAAATTATGGGCAACAAGCAGGTGAGCAAAGTAAGTCACAAACCGATTTTCAGACGCCTCGAATCTCAAAGACAGTCATGCATTTTGATCAGAAACAAATGAGATTTACTCGACTGGGTGGTTATCGACCCTAGTTTTAGCTAGTTTAGTTTAGTTGTAGTCTTGGGGATAATGTAAAACACAACTGCAATGCGTCAAAAAAGAACTTTTGTTGGAGCTGCAAAGTCTATCATTCAGAATACTCAAACTAGTAGAGGCGTCAATCGAGTAAGGAAGCAAATATAAGATCTCTAACGCAAGAAGCTTTTGTCAAAACGCAACCGCGTACCATAGTACATACGTTGGATTGTGGTCAGCCTTACCAACGGAGCCGAAATTTTGGTTGCACAACCATCCTGCACAATACGAGCGAGGATAGTTACCACTCGATGCTGTAAATGTTTGAATTACAGACATGTTGCTTGGAAATTTGCCATTGACAAGGACCGTTTAAAAATCTGCTACTATTGCGGTGGTGGAGTTGCAAGGACATGCAAAGTAGAGACGAGGTACATCAGCGGAATATCAGCCATTTTTCGGGTGGTTTTAAATGTCGGATGTACCAGAAGGTTAAACGTTACTCATTGCAGAGCAGCCCAAGATATCCTTAATCAATCTGTGTGTGAAACTAGAGCAGACGTCGCTATTCTACGAGAATAATACAGGAACCGGAAGGAAACTATTTGGACGAACGATGTATGTAGTATGGCGGCCATTTGAGTTTGCGGTCAACGGGCATTCGAACTTTTCGGAAAATAAAGTTTATCATCTTGTGAATGTCATTACAATCGCAAGTACCGCAGCAATGCCTAGAAGAGTGGTAGATAGTCATACGGTATTGAAGGTGTAGAGGTATTGAAAATTTGCGACAAATTACTTAATGATTGCTGGGACCCAAGAAGGTCCCGCACTCATTACCACAAAGGGCCCATGGTGCATACCGTGAATTATATCACACATCGCAATTGCGTTCCGTTGCTTTGACAAACTTCATGAGATTAAACCAGGCAGTGAGGATAACTGATCGACATTCAAAATTGTGTAACCCAGAAACCGGGCTAGACGAACGAAAGTTCAGCTAACAAACTGAAAGCTGTCATCGACCTCTTCAAGACATCCATCTCTCAAGGAATCGTGATCAAACCATTTTCTTTGTAAATTAAGTTCAAAACTATTTCGCGTTCCGGCATGTAGAAGAAGCAGACCAATTTCGATCAGCTTCATAGTGAACTTAGTTTTTAATAATTTTTTTGCCATTATTAAAGCTCAGCGGAGCTCCATGCTCGGGTCCATCCTATGAAAAGAATCCGCTACAACATTTCACTTATTTTCACAATGAGCCGGCACCCACATGACCTTCACACTATTGTTGCCACACAGGCGGCTAATAAAAAGTTTACAGAATTTACCCAGTTTGGAAATGGTTACAGGATTCCGTAATGCATTGCGCACAGATTTGCTATTCGTAAACAAATAAGAACCTATTCGTCTGTTATACGTGTTAATACTTACCTGAATTAATTGACTACAACATCCCTTGGTTGACCATTAATCTTTCGACTCTTAGTGCTTTTCCGGATCGGACATCATGGTAAAATCAATTTACAGTGTTTATAGTACCACCACAGACAATTATTAACCAGATAGTTATCTTTCGTACAATCTTGATGTACATCCCTCTCGAGGATAAATTATTAGTGTCATCTAAAAGTTATAAAGCAAATTAGTTAAAATGCAAATTATTATTATCACAAGCGGCGGAATTAAAAGTATTAATCCTATAATCAACTAATAGTAAAGAGTCATTCAATAGAGACACTCAAAATTTGTTAAATTAAAACAGCCTGGTTGTTAAAACAACATCTGTCAAATTTGTTGTGAATTCAGTTGCGTATGGCAAATCACCAAGGTTGCGTTGGACAACGTTTTTAAATCATCAAATTTTATTTTCGGTCGACCATTCGACATTGGGTGGCCAAATTCGCTTCTACTGGTTCGATAAATAAAAAGCCAAAACTCGTACGACACGGAAGCCCAAGAACTGCTGAAAATATCACTGCTGTGCGTGAGGGTATGGGAAAACCGAGGCAGTCAATTTATCGTCGTTTACAAGAACTCTTTCTGCGACTTCAACTGCGCGAGTTTTGTGTCGGAAATCCAACTGACCCAGGAACTTGGACTCTGAAGCAGTTGAAGGTTAACCCAAATTTCGCCATCAAATCATGTAACGATCCATTTTTGAATGAACGGATATGTAAACAAGCATAATTGTCGGATTTGGGTCGATACCAATCCACACGAAATACACCAGCACCAAATGCATCCGGAGAAAGTCACTGTTTTGTGCAGATTTTGGTCTGCCGGAATCATTGGCCTGTACTTCTTCAAACACGAAACTGACATTGCCGTAACCGTTAATGGCGAGCGCTACATAGATCGATGATAAGCAACTTCTTGTGGCCTAAACTGTATGATATGAATACTGAACGAGATGTTGGTGTTCAAATAGGAGAGTGCTGCGTGCCACACGATGATTTATGCTCAAAGTATAGAAAATTGGACAAAAAAATTGACGCTGGAGTTGAATTGACGGTACAAATTTGCGGTTCAGTGTAATTTATACTGCCAGTAATTCTGTCAATTTGAATTACGTTTGGGTCGTCGTTTGGATTTTGTTGTTCAAGCTTCCTTGAACATACCGCCACCATTGACCAACCAGAGTCAAGGTTAGAAAGGAAGCAATTGAAAGCTTCGTGGTGACTACTCGGATAAAATTGTCGGTTCATTAAAAATGACTAAATTTCCAATCTCAATTGCTGATACGCGTTGTCATTTGTAAAATTTGTTGAGGGTTGTCAGGTGTTCTAATGTCCAGCGTCACCATAATCCTAGTAGCATGGACTGTAGCATCTACCATCTGCTTAAACGATTATTCTTGATGTGTTGCAGGTTTGGTTCAGGAAACTGGTTATGAAGGTCTCCAAGAGACCGGGAATTTAAGAGGGGCTCAATCTGTTTAATTAGAGTCAGAAACTCCTCAAAGGTCTAAGCCTGGAACAACATACAGCTTGAAACTAGACTGCTGTAAGATCGTAGGTCAAGTGAAGGGTGGTAGGTTCAAAAACCCTGCAAAGAAAACTAAATACTCTGACACCCGCGGTTATTGAAGTTTTGGGACCTTCAAAGGTTTCTCGATGGGTAAACCACTGTAAAGTAATTATCAAAATCGTCCATTAACAGTTTCTCATTAACCATAATGGTTTCTGGTATATATGCACTGAAGAGAATAAACATTTTTAGATGTCCTGCAATCAAACTTAAGCTGTTGCACTAGCCAAATCACCTTAGTCTGAGCGCGGTGGAACAAATCATACCCAGAATAAAATACGGAGGTAAGAATAAAATGGTCTGCAACGCGAGGGTCTGTAATAGTACGGGCAATATCCGATTTTACCACGGGTCACCAAACAACAGAAGCGTAAATTGCTAAGATACGGCGCAAAGAAGAAAATACATCAGCGTAAGACTTTGAGAGAGACTAGTATGTGGGCTTAGTCTCAGTCATGTGGATTGCCAGTAGAGTTGCGTTCTTCAAAATCAACAGGCTCAGAATTAAAAGAGCCGCAACTGGGAAAGTAAACAATATTAGATCCGCAACTTCCCTATTGAAGGAGGTTAGCCTTTCAGCTATCAGCACAAAAAGCCTGATAATTTCTTCACAGAAGCTAATACAAGAAGTCCTACCAGCGGATTAATTTTAAGCTGGATCTTTTGGCTCTATTCTTAAGTTCCCTGGCTTATTCCCCGGCTTATTACGAAAAATTTTTTGGGTAGAACGAAATTTTTCGAAAGGTATTGTAAATTGATTGCTTGCGTCAAAGACGAAGAACCTGCCCTTTGCAATTATCTCTAGAGGTTGTATCTCTAAAGAGAGCGTTTCCATTTGTTAGATTTGTATTACGGTAAGGTATGAGCGGCGGTCTTTCAAGGTTTACAAAACGTCTAACGTTTGCAATTTAACTTGGCTCTAATTCAAAGACAAATGAATATTTTTCAAAGCGTCTGTTTTATTAGAAAGAATATACATTGCCATTAAGTATGGAACACAATTTCATTCAAATGGCTTCCATGGCTGAACAGATCATTTTCGATTGTATAGGCTCCTATCTCCTCGATGGCAACTTCGATTTGTTCTTTCAAGTCTTGGATAGTCTCTGGATGGTTAGCATAAAACTTATTCTTAACGGCTTCCCATAAAAAAAGGCCAACGGAATCAAATCGCAGCTGCGTGGTGGCCAATTGACATCTCCGTTACGGTTGATATTTCGATAACCGAAGACAGAGCTTACTGTGTAGCAAGTTGCGCCGTCTTGTTGAAACCAAATGTCGTGAGTGTCTGTCTCCTCCTCTTGAATTCTGGGTAACAAAAAGTCATTTATCCTGGCTCGGTAACGCTGCTCATTTACTGTAAGGGTGGCTCATTTTCGAGAAAAATGGACCAATGATGCCGCCCGTTAAAAACCTTCCCTAATCCCCCTAACCTTCCCCCTAGCCTCCGAGGTGAAAATGAGCTTTGTCGCTTTCCCCGAAAAATCAATTCTTGAGTACGATGGCTGCTAGTTGATGTTGATCGATGCTCAGACACATTCTGAGCAACAGCTGCACAATCCTCGGCTGTATGCACTGCAAATCCACTTGTACGTGTTGGGTAGAAGACTCACCACTTTGAAAATAAGTTTTCAATATTTCCCAATTTAGCTTTAGCGTAAAGCGCGACTCATTTCGTAAATGTCAAAGATTAAACATATTTTTTGTCATAACATGAATGACGTAAGTGTTGCCATACTCGAAATAACCGGTAGTTGATATTGCAAACGCTAGATCTAAAATTCACTACAAAGTTGAGCAAACAGGAATGTTTTAGCGAAATATGCGAAGAAGTCAGTGGAGAGCCCTATGATCGAGCTTATCGAATGGTCATGAAAACGTAAAAGACTGTTATTTTAATTTTCCTATACCTGCTCAAGGTACACAGTATTGTAAATTCCTTGTACTCGCAACAAGAACACGTTTTGACCAGCAGAACGGCAGTAACATAGGAAGACAAATGAAAACCAAACCAGTTTAAGCAGTGGTGTATTTCTGGAGAAGTGGCAAAGCAAAGGTTAGTGCTGTTACCGAAAGGTAATATATCACCTAATGATCCATCGTCAACAGACCTTTATGTATGCTCGAAACAATGAGCGTATGGAGATTTTTATAGAAACTGCTTCTATATATTAAGAAGCGTACTATCTCAACTACACTTTTACACTTTTAAGGAGGGGGGGGGGGGGGGAGGTAATACAAGTAATTGAAGGAATTGCTGGGAAAACTGATACTCTTAAAACGATATATCAGAACATGAAAAACTCTGACGAGACGTGAAATTCTGTCAGTGGAAGGATCTAGGAAGTGATGAGCTTTGGAAGCCCGAGTAGCTGTCGATCAATGTGTTGCCTGACACGACGTGTGTACCCCGCAGATTTTAACCTTTTCAATCGATCTTAGTATTTCTCTAGCGCTACATCAAATACAGAAAGCATCCGGTGATGTGTTAGATTCCATTGTCTTGAGATCCTCCTGTTTATAGTCGTCTGAACTTGAACCAAGATAACATGTCCCCTAAACTTTCACGAACTCCTTCAAAATTTAGTAAATAATAACCTAATGATAATGTTGCCTGACCGAAGAAGGGGTACGTATGTATAGATGGACTTGTTAAGCTGAGATAAAATTTTAATTTTCCTTACTCCCATATTGTTCCAATTTTCATATACCAATAACGTTATCTGTAATATTTAATCAGCATGTGTGGATTTTTCATTATTAATTGAAAACAGCTTGATTCCGATAAAAGTTTACTGCATAGGTATATATCCGGGTGTGTATACGTATACGTAACATGAACTAAAGGGTTATATTGAATTTTTCATGTTGACGAATTGTTGTTGCTATTTAATAGGCCTCCGATTACAGATCTGTTTTATTTTTTGTTTATACAAATATTTATCGATTTGGCTTGGTTTTCAATCAAAATGGTTTCATGTTTTTCATTATTGATGAGGATAGTTCTCAGTGTGTTGTTCTTGTATGTTGGCAAATAAACGTTTCGATTTACATTGAAATGGGAATGAAATACAATTAACAACCAAATACTCATTTTTAGTGTTGTATTTTATAGTATTGCAATCCGAATTCGATCTAACAATGTTTTAATTTAAATTGTGACATTTAATTGCTCGTTTCATTTCCTGTACAGGCTTTACGGCGTAGAATGCTATCCCTATTTTGTTACCACCCGCAATGAATTTAAGACCCTTAATACGTTCCTTTTCAATAATTACGTAGTGCAAATCGAGTAAGTTTTGACATCCAATCCCAAGAAATTTTGAAACTTCATACCTCTACCGCCAGTCAGACATCCGACATTTGCAATTTGTTTGCAAAATTCTTTGCATCGGCTTACAAGCCACTGTTAACAGATACCGGACCTCCTACTACTTCAAGGACGTTCTGGATTAACTGCTCCTTCTCGATGTTAGTAAGGGAGCGGGTTATGACGGTCTTCCACCGATCTTATTCAAACGTTGTGCTGTAAATCTGGCCCCTACAGTTACCTTCTTGTATAACGAAAGCCTTCGTCGTGGTATTTTCTCAGATCCCTGGCAAATCTCATGTGTTCATCTCATGACTTCGCAAAGGCTTTCGATGCGATTGATCACTCCATTCTTATTAGCAAGTTGGAGAGTCTCGACTGTGATTTTATTCCCATCGAGTGGTTACGTTCTTATCTCTCAGGTCGTTGGCAATCTGTTAGAATTCTGCATTCTTTCTCCCCATTATTTCGGGCGCCATCCGACATGCCTCAAGATAGCCATATCGGCCCACTTTTATTTTCATTATTTAATAACAACGCTGTAAAATGTTTTAGGTTTGCCAACTGCCTCCTCTTCGCAGATGACATGAAGATATTCGCCCGAGTCTCTAGCGTGTATGACTGTGAAATGTTACAAGATGACAGTTGGTCAATTAACAACTTACTGGCTTTAAACGTGAGTAAATGCGAAACTCTTTCTTTCTTCCATATTCGCTCGCCTGTTTTTTATCAGTATCAACTGTACAACAAAACCATTGATCGGGTTGAGTTCATTTCGGATCTTGGTGTGATCTTTAAGTCTGATGCTACATTTACCAGACATGTTAAAGCCATTATTTCAAAGCTGTACATTATGCTTGGCTTCAGTAAACGAAACTACAAGGGCTCTAGTGACCCGTTAACTTTGACTTCAATATACGTATGCTTTGTTCGGTCCATTTACCACTGTCATTCCAAAAGGATTGAAAGTATCTAGAAATAGTTTATTTGGTTCGCGCTACGACGTTTACCATCCATGTGTGCTGTGGACTACGTTCTCCCGCCTTATCAGAATCGATGTAATCTTTTGAAACTGAAACGTCTAGGTATTCACCGAGATGTAGCTTCCGCGCTCTTTGTGCGTGATATCATCAATTCCCGTGTCGAGCACGTATCGAGTTACTAGCACGTATCAACTTGTACGCTCCCGATCGTCGAATGCTTCATCGCGATGGAGCTTTATTCATCGACCGAGTAATAACAAGCGACGGTGTTTCTGGTCTAGGGAGCTTTCGATTATCACTTGTCGAGAAATTTGTTCACGAAAGCTTTATACAATCTTTTGTAGTTGAGCTTATGTGTCGTAAGTTTTTTTACCAATTGTTTTGTTGTGCCGATTGTAGTCACTGTAGGCACCATTTATAAATAAATAAATAAATAATCTGATCATATTTCAAGCATTTACATTTTAGTGTCCAGGAAGAGCATTTGTTGGTGTTATTACTGTTACTATATTTGATAACATGTTCATTAGAAAGCTACATTTTTCAAAATGTTTCTGCTGATAAAAATCATTAAGTGCAGACTTACCTTAGCTAGTAATTCAGATGGTTAAATTAAAAGAAATTCAAATTGGAAAATTTACCTGTCAATATATTAATAGACAGTGAATAATGTCACCATAGTTTTAAAAAAATTCGTAAATTGTATTGATAAATAGGGAAACTTATTTCGCCCACTCTATCTAAACACAAAAATTTAAAATGTACGTTTATGATGATCTCCTTGTAATTCAATATTACGAGTAGTTACAGTGTCAAGCTGTTTCACTGCTTTTGTGGTCAAAACCCACCAAAAGGATAACATTAGCTGGCATTTGAACTCTGTCGAGAGGTAAGGTTCTGACTCACTAATAAATACTCAAGCCAGGAAACCTGGCTGAACCGCAGTAATTACTCCAATGCCGCGCCGGTCTACTAAGCATTTTCCTTCTTTTCGTAGATTTGTACAAACGTAGCATCCTTAATTACGCCACTCTTAACTAGCTTGATTGTGAAAAATGGCCTTTAAAATATTATTTTCAGGCCGCCTCTTATAATACAAACACCGTAACAAACATCAAAGGAATCGTAAACCATAAATCATTGGCTCATGAAAAGATCCCTTTTCCATTGGCGAAAAATTCCCACTTGTGCTTACCTGCCACTAAAGTTTCGGTTTAAGCTCTAACACTCATTACCCTTGCCCCAACTTAAGCGCTCACAGCTAGTATATTTTCTGTAGACGCATGAAACTCTTAAGCTGCCATCGCCAACAATTAATTTTTGGTATTTCCTAGTATCCACCCAGATCTCTGTCCAGTTAAAAAAGAATTTTATGTCATTGGTATAAGCAATCTCCATTTACTAGAGCGACCTTGATTTGAGAATATTCGTATAATAAGTATTTTGTCGTACAAAACATTCATAAGCATACTCGAGTACCTGCTGGAAACCATTTCCGTACTTCCAATGGGATACTGTCAGACCCCAGGGCCTTATTTGATTTAATAAATAAAACAGGCCAGGTACTTCTCGCTGAATATGGATAAGTTACCACCACTTCTTGCAATGCTCATCTCCGTCATTATGAAAAACCATATCAGCTTCGTTTTTCACTGTAGCTTTATGAATCGAGCGATTTATGTCAACGGAATCAAGCTTCTTCAAGGAATCAAGCTACTTTCAGCTCATCTTATTCAACGACGTCACGCCAGTGTAGTTTAGGTGTTCACCTAAGACGTATACGCTAACTGGTTGTTGATGGAACGCTTTTCTTATCATACGGTTTGATGGAGATCTGTCAACGTGGCCCAACCATCTAACGTGGGTGGATCTAATAATTCTGATAATATCGCTATCTCTATGGAGACGTTTGATTTCGTAATTCATTATTCGGAATCCGTTGTTCGTTATTCGCTGTTTGCAACCTTAGTTTGACCATAGATGGATCGGATGACCTTTCTATCAAATTTAGTTAATGATTTATTGGTGGTCATGGTTCAACTTTCACTTCTGAAAATTGTCACAGGTCTTATAAATACTTTATAAAATTCGACGACCAGCTGCAATGCGAGTTTTTATATCTGCCTGGATACCATTTGTTGATGTTATAGTTGAACCGAAAAATTTTTAAAGTCTACCACATTGTCAAAGTTGTAGTCGCTTTCTCTGAGATTTACCGTATAAATGGTCCTGGGTGTTGTTAACAATTGTGTGCTGTTATGAACGCCAAGAAGCACGATATCATCGAGTCCATCTCCCGGTCAGATATATTATTCTTTTCACTATGATTCTACATCGCGACCCAGATGTTGTTAGCCTACACAGATAAACAAGTTTCTCTAGAATTCTTAGACATATGGGTGCGGTCCAATGGTTTTCGCGAATTATGGTATCATATGTGTGTTGAAAGTCTGCGTAAAACACTGATCAGAGGTTGATCGGTTAGGGTGAAAACAACATTGATAGTCATCATAAATGATATTTTCGCTGAAGGGAATGATCCTAGCAAGCTCAACATTAGCAAGCACTTTGTAGACAATGTTTAACAGAGCTTTGTCACGTTAATTTTCACATTTGAGACAATCGCCATTTTTATGCAGCGGACATATTGTGAGTGTGCCCTCACATTCCTCAGATAACTCTTCCTGGTACCAGATCATCACGACTAGGTCATACATATTAGATGTAGATCTCTGTGGATCTTGGATGGAAGTCTTTGGCATTTCCAAAATAATATATCGAGTCTGTTTTTCGCTTGGAAGCTGATGTTTTCGATGCAGTTTCTCATATATTCTGATAAAGAAATTTGATTGTACCTTAGAGACATTCTTAATTTCGACGAGTTGACGGTACTCATTGTCGAACTAATTATTTCGTGCTCTTAGTGGTCTGCTTCCAAATATACTTCCTGCTACGGCGTAACAGCTGGTGACTGGATAGCTTCCCATTGCTCCTGCTTGTTGCTTTGAACCTCGTGCTTTTTGTTGTGTCGGTCTAGATGTTCTGTAACATCAGATTGAAACGGTTGCGCCATTCAACTTAAGTTATACTGGTGGGATGTCTCATCATGATTATGACGTCAACTGTTTGATTTTACATTCTTTTATCATTCGATCGCCACGTTACTTTTTGGATTTTCTTTTGTTGGAAGAACACACTCAATACGATTAGGTTATACATGAAAGCAAGTTCGGTGACGTGTTGACCATTGTTGTTACTACACCGATTTTTACATTAATGCAGGAAGGTTCTGGAGATATTCTGGTCTTAAAAGGCCAAGTACGTTCCATATTCCCATTTTTATAGCGTTGCCCGCGCACTTTTTCCGAGGTCGTTGTTGTGATGAACTCGATAAAATATTCTGACCTCTTTATAGGTTTATAACTTGGAGGTTTTACTCCGATCATCCAACTTCACGTATTTGTGCACTCCGAATTCCTGCTCATAGAGCATATCTCCAAAATCCGAGTATGGAGTATCTATCTACGCAAACTACCAAATCAAGAGCACAATCTAGCACGTTACACAATCCGTGGTAGCCCTATTCAAAAATATATGCATTGGAATTTTCAGACATTACTAGAGTCTATGATCTGCATACTCATACATAGCCATTACTGCAAACGTAGTTTGTCTTGCTAATTCCATGAGCCTAATACCAACTAAATTGGCCAGTGGCCAAAGAATGAAAAAAAAAGAAAGCTTCAATTTCGGTACTATTCGCTAATCAACATAAGCTCGACTTTAACCTCTCTCTCTCTGCCATTTTCTTGATTGGACGTGCCATATCTTCATATTGCTCCAACGTATTTTGTCGGTACATGCACAACTTGAGTTGCGTTCCTTAAATTTTCTTTCAAATTTTATGACTAATCAAGGGTTTACTTCTGAATTCTTAGTACCCGCCTGGGTGTGTTTGTAGCTGTTTTGATATACACTTCTTCGATTTGTTTTCACTGTTGTTCTACACTGTTGGCTGCTTCTTTATTGGTTTGGAGGCTGAGCTTGAACGGCTCGCAGACTTTGTTTCTTGTGTCGGCATCTTTTAATATATTGGTGTTAGACATTTTGTCTGCTTCCATTTTATAGCGAATGGCTTAATTTTGAATTTCTGCACCACTGCATTGACCTCTTGCAATGACTTGAGAAATATCGATCATTGTAACGAAGAAGTCGATGATTTGTTCTCCATTATTAGTGCTCGCATTGAAATCTCCTTCTTCTATTATCTTGATCATTTTCTGTGTGCCCTTGCTGTTGTGGCTTGTAGTTTTATAGAACTCATCCTTAGTGGTTTCATCTACGTCTGGGCCATATCAATGAAATTATTGTTGTGTTTCGTAATTTTGAATGAAATCTTGTTACAATTCTACGATTATACCGCTATTAATTGGTTTTTATTCCACTATTGTCTTCTTCGCTTTAGCTGTTGTTAATATGCCCGCGTCAGAGTTTATAATCAGGTAATTTACTTCGGTTGTGTTTATGTCACTACTGTTTGTGCACCTCACTTCAGTGAGACCGAGAATTACGATTTTGTAACGTTTCATTTATTTTGCTAATTGTACTGGCCTTGACGCTATTGTTAGAGTTTTGATGTTGCAATTTCCGATTCGTGTCCTTGTACGATAGCTGAGGATCGATATTTGCCGATTTGCATTTGTTTTCCTAATATTCGTTTTATAATCATTTTGAAATCGGATTAATGAATGAATGGTCTAACCTTAGCCAGGGCTTCTGAGCAAGGCTCCTGGCATGCCAGAAGAGACGTTTCGTTTCATTACATTATTCACTTTCTTCCATGATGTTCTCGAGCGGTGACCGAACTTTGTACTAACCCAAGCAATGGTTGCTTGATGTTGGTGATGAAGTTGTTGTTGTCTTATCTATCGGACAAATATATTTCTGAGCTAACCTAAACAACATGTTTTCAAAAGAGTTTCTTAGCAAAACAAATAAAACATTCTGCGATTTTCCGGGTTCCTTTTCGAAGGATTACATCACCGCCAATATAAAATTGATTTCCAATCAGCAAATGTGACAGGATCGTGAAAACGGCTTGTGTGAATGTTACAGGAGCTACTAGTGTATTTTATTAAACTTGGATTTGTAAAACATTTTTTTTATATTGACGATTGACCAAAATATTTCAGTCTCACCTAATTCTTTTAGAAAAAGGAAATTTTAACTGCCAACATATAGTTAAACCCCAATTTCAACTGGAAAACTATAAGATAACGACCTGGTATACAGAACCCGTAAAACAATTTTCTAAGTATTGTCCGAAAAATGAGCCAATTAGTGCTTATGACCCTTAAAGGCAAAAATCAGTATGATAGCATACAAATATTCAGTCATTTGGGCGTCTAATCCTTGCCGGATATTGGCCGAAAATCATAGTCAATTATGTCTAGATAAATCCGATCAACTGCGGTAGGTCAAATATATTAATCATTAGTGGGTCAAATTAGACAGATATGTCATAATTGACTGACAAAAGCAAAACCACTCCTGATGGTAAATTATAAGCGAAAACTGTCCGATAATAGTAGGTCAACTTTGGCCAACAGACGAGAACCAATTCCGATGATCATTTGTCAAAGAAATGGAGAAATTCCAAATTTTGAACCAATTTATAAAGACTTATTTAAACTCCTTTAATAAGATTGTTAGTTTTTGGATATAAGTAATCGTGCATATGTAATCGTTCGTATTTTGAGTGACTAAATTTTGAAGGGGATATAATCTTGACTAACGGATAACTGATAATTTCTGGCCACGGAACAAAGGAACATATAAAGTCAAATCGTATAGCGGTGTTTATTATGACACATTTAGAAATACTTGCCGTTGCGATAAAACTACGTTGCTCTACTAATTATCTGATATATTAGCTAGTAACCTGAAATAGACGATGGGTATCGGCCCCGAAATCTGCACTCCACCAAAGGGCGTTAGTTATCTTTATTAAGTCATTGATCGTAGTTGATGAGAAAATTCCATCCAATTTTTGATTTCCTGGCTCTGGTGAGATTCGAACCCCCAACCAAGTATCGACAATTTTTATCCACTACACGACCTTATCCGTTCACCACCAAAGGAACATAGTTGTGCAAAAAATTAAATTCTACTGCAATTGTGCATACAAAATGAATTCCCACGGTCTTCAGCTGTATAACTGAAAGATCATTTCGTGGGCACACCGTATCATTGGTTTTTTCTCCAAACAAGTATACTTGATTTAAGTGGATTGCCCATTGAATTTAGTTTCTGCCGGTATGGTTGACAATCCTACAATCAACTTATATTAAATATAAAGGTTGATCTCTCAGTTGTGTTTGTTTTGCGTACTCGCTGCATGTTTCGGGCAAAGATTGGTGCTACGTTCAACTTAAAAGTTAACAGTATCAATATGAAATTTAAAACTTAATACTTTTAACAGCGTTAAACAATTTTCTCTCAATTTCTTTTTACATTTACATAAAATTTGCGAACTTCACTCTAAGAACTTCACTGAATTTCTGGTTTATTAAAGCATATAGTTAGTTATTTTCGGCAATATTAATTGCGCCTGTCCAGGTTATTCGTGAATTACATCACATTCTTGCCCTCAACTTCTACTTTTAGAAAAAATCAGCTAGAATTTTAAGTATAAGGCAAAATAAGACTTTAGAATTTATTTACAATAAACCACCACATACCTTTGTTGAGAAAATGATTTGTCAAACAATTGTGTGTTAAAATTGTTTACAACAGCAACGGTTAAAAGAGGTAGATGTGGTACAGTAAATGAGGGATCCTCTTCAATTGATTTATTTGCTGTTCTTCTTATAAAACTAAGCAATTCTTGCAGGATTTCCGAAAAATTTCTCAACGAACTGTCCATGGTTAATCCTGTAATTTGAACATTCGGCCGGTCGGTCATACTTATCCCTATCATTGATTGAATAGCTTGAAATGAAATATGGGGAGGGGGGGTCGAACTCTGTTCACGGTGCTATCCCAAAATCATTGTAAGTAGTTACTGGACTCGCCATTGATGCCGGATTAAAATTAAACATCTCGTTTAGTCCAAATGTTTAAATTTTTTATTTTGAATATTATTTTGGGCTGCTTCTGATTCCGAATTGAAAGAAGTTCTCTTCCGAAGAGAACGAAATATCATATTGCCATATCATATTAACAAATATACAAATTGAAACAATCCCACTCATTGCAGTACGCAACATCTACCGTCAGACAGTTTCGGCCGTCGAATGAAAGTCTTATGTAATTGTTGAGACAGAACTGTCTATAAAATTTCGTTCATTTTCATTTCGAATGGTCAATTTTCAGTGATTCCGTGGTCATGATTTCAAAAATTATTTTTTACACATTATCAAGATAGCTGGGCTACGTTTTAATAATTCAATAAAATGTTTTCTTCGATTGATTATAAACTTACCTTACGTAATTATTTCTTCAAACAATTTTGAATTTGTTGCACATAGCCAATTTCGACTACTGTTTGAATAATAATACTGTGGGCAAAAAATAGTAAGACTTTGTTCATAATTTTAAAATTCTTTATTTATTTCTCCAAATCTATTTCGTCCCGCTCAAAGTAAGCCCCCCCCCCCCCCCCTAGCCTCAATACACTTGTGCCAACGTTTTTTCCAATCCTCAAAACAGTTGTTAAAGTCAGTTTCCGGAATAGCCTCCAATGCGCGTAGCGATTCACGTTTAATGTCTTCAATTGACTCAAAACGGTTTCCCCGGAGCGGTCGTTTGAGTTTGCTGAACAGCCAGAAGTCACACGGAGTTAAATCAGGTTGCGGAACGATATGGGTGGAATTTTTGGCGAAAAAATCACGTAAAACCAATGCAGTATGAGAAGGTGCATTATCGTGCTGCAAAAACCAAGAGTAGTCGACCCATAATTCCGGCCTCTTTTTACGAATAGCTCCGCGCAAACGACGCATAACACTCAAATAGTATTCTCTGTTGACAGTTTGGCCGGTCGAAAGGAATTCGGAGTGCACCACACCTCGATAATCGAAGAAAACTGTCAACATCACCTTGATTTTTGACTTGGTTTGACGTGGTTTTTTCGGCTTCGGCTCACCTTTGGCACGATGTTCGGCCGATTGATCGTCTGTTTTGGGTCGTAAGCATAGATCCAAGACTCATCGCCAGTTATAATACGTTTCATGACATCCTGGTCGTCGGAAAGCATTGGTTCACAGACGTCAACGCGACGCTGTTTTTCCAAAAAATTGAGTGATTTTGGAACCAATCGTGCTTTCACCTTTCCTAGGCCCAAATGATCTTTTAAAATGGTCTGGTTTTAAAATGGTTTTCAGTGATCCATCCAATATTTCTACGATGTCAGTAAGGTCTCTGACTATTAATCGTCAATTCTCGAGCACCAATTCCTTGATTTTATTAACGGGTTGATCATCAGTTAATGTTGTTGGCCGTCCTAGACGTGGTTCGTCGTCAACACGTTCTCAACTCTCTTTGAACAATTTGTACCAATCAAAAACACTTGCTCGCGACATCCAATTATCACCGACGGCCTTTTGCAACATTCTGAACGTTTTGGCGTCACAAAATTGATTCCGAACACAACATTTAATGGAACTTCTTTGTTGAATAATTTCACTCATTGTAAAAATCGCCGGATGCACTTTTCGTACTTCAGAAATACAAGCGTATACTAAAACACTAATCATTATTTTGATGTGATATTTGGCACAGATGTCACTGACAGTCATACCAACATAGAAAAAAAAATATTTCGACGAACGGTTTTCCGCGCGAAATTTAAATTAAAAAGTCTTACTACTTTTTGCCCACAGTAATACTTTTGATTTACGTAGTTCAGTTATTTTCATACCTCATTTTATTTTTGGCAAAATAAGTTTTTTGGCTTCAATAGAGTTAAAAGGGCATTTCCGTCTCTTCCCTGTTTTTTTTATTTAGTTTGACCCTAAACGAAACGAAAATGTCGCAATGCACGGAAAATGTTTTACGAGGAAAAATAATGAAAATAACACCTACCAAACGGCACAGTAGTTAAAGCTTTGGCGTTTGGATCAGGAGGTACCGGTGATGGTACTGTGCAGAACTCACATCAATGTGCAGATGGTTCTACGAAAACCGAACCTATAGACGCATATCCTCGATTTGGCTGACAACGGCGTAAAAGTAACGATAGGAATCGCGAACCGTGAAATAGTTTGAAGAGCCATAGCCCCAGAACAGATTATACGCTACGAGTATACGCTATTTACGACACCAATATGTAAACAATTCAGAAATTCGCGTACGTGCACAACACTAACTACCGTATAGGTAGCGGGTCGAACCTATGTTATGTTAGCTCGAATTATGTAAGCTACTTCGATCGTTTTGCTGTTAGTACATGGCTCGTACAAAGAAACACGTAAGCCTTGTTTCTGGTGGCGTTGCTCTCTTAAATATGTTCCCTTGCAAATTTATTGGTTGAACAAAGGCTTTATGATTCAAATACTTACATTAAATTTTATTGTCTGTTAAACAATCACATTTAGTGCATCGTAAACCATTTTATTCTCTTTCCAGATTGATCGTCCATCAAGAACTACAAACTAATTCAAAAAAAAAATCTTTCAATTAAACATCAAAATTTTTATGATCTTGCCACTTATGTGTGTGACTGTTTATTACAACAATCAACCATAATGAAAACTCTCTGGTATGTAGCTCTTGTTATTGCTTTCATTTTTTTATGCTTTATGTTGCACACCAATGTAAACTTTTCATAAAACTCGGTAAAAATAATAATGAAGGATTATACACACCAGAGGAGAGTAGATTTATCTCGGCTATCATAAATTAAGTTAGAAAATAATTAAATTCCTTTTATAAATTTTATTAAATCCTGTTTGTGTTGCATTTTGTATTTACTCGTGTGAAGGAAAGGTATTGCTGCATTAGACAACATTTTTGTACGTATCACTGGGAAATTACGAAGTGAGGCGTAAGTGGGTGATTGACCGTATATATATAGTTGGTTTTGTTGGTAATTCTTAGGGGATTCGTCTGCCGCCGCAAAAAATATTTATATTACAAGAGACACGATCAATTTCATTTTTAATTATAGAGATGCTGTTATTAAATTATTGGATGTAACTTGTGTACATAAAATATAATCACAAAAAAGTCGCAGCAAAATAACGGGTTATCCAATTCGAGGTTGATAAAGTAGAAATCTGTATACCGACATCTGTCAAAGATAAACGTCAAGTACGCTGTCATTTATTTAGTTGACATTCTGCCATTTAAGAATATGGAGCATTTAACAATCGACCAACGCGTTAAAATTATTAAATCTTATTATAAAAATAGTGATTCTGCCGTATCCAGATTTCGCGCTTTACGAGCAGATTATGGTCGCCATAATCGTCCTACAAAGCAAACCATATTGAATACAGTGAATAAATTTGAACAAACTGGATCTGTTACTGATATTGTAAGGTCTGTGCATCATCGAAACATTCGCAATGCTGAAAATATCGCTTCTGTAGCTGAAAGTGTGGAAGATCCAAATTTGTCAATTCCTCGTCGAGCTCAACATTTAGGCCTATCTTATGGCTCATTATGGCGCATTTTGCATCTGGATTTGCATCTTCATCCGTATAAAGTCCATTTGACACAAGAGCTAAAGCCTGCTGACCATGGACAACGAAGAACATACGCAAATTGGGTGTTGGAAAAACAGGCCGTCGATGCTGATTTTTCGAAAAAAAATTTCTTCAGTGATGAAGCTCATTTTTCGCTTGGTGGATACGTTAATAAGCAAAACTGTAGAATTTGGGGCTCAGAAAATCCACAATTGATTGTAGAGAAGCCATTACACCCGGAAAAAGTCACTGTTTGGTGCGCATTGTGGTCTGGTGGTGTGATTGGGCCGTATTTTTTTGAGAACAACCATGGACGAACCGTTACCGTCAATTCTGAGCGCTATGGTCGCATGTTAACCGATTATTTTTTTACGAAAATCGAAGATTATGATCTTGACGATATGTGGTTCCAGCAGGATGGAGCAACCAGTCACGTAACACGAGCAAATCGAGATCTTTTGCAAGAGAAATTTCCTGGACGTTTGATTTCGCGATTGGCTGATGTCAATTGGCCTCCAAGATCCTGTGATTTAACGCCTTTGGATTTCTTTTTGTGGGGCTACGCGAAAGATCGTGTTTACGCAAACAATCCTCAAACTCTTGACGAATTGAAAACTAATATTCGTAAGGTAATGGCCGAGATACCGCCCGAAATGTGCCGAAAAGTCATTGAAAATTACCGCAAAAGAATCAAGGCCTGTAAGAAGTCCCGTGGAGGACATTTGAATGATATCTTGTTTAACTAAAAATGGCAAGGATTAATCTGTAAAATGAAATAAAAATTACAATACATTCCGAATATTTTGTGTGTTTTTTTTAAGTTTACTTTATCAAGCTTGAATTGGATAACCCGTTATTTACCTACAGATTATAAATAGTTTGGAACTTCTTCGATTTATTACAAAATTATTATGAGAGCTGCAAAAGTACAGGACAATATGACAAAACACGTCAGAAGCACTGAAGAGATCCAGTGCTGGAGAATATAGCACTACAAGTCAGAGTCTTGATGAAATGCGAGATGTAAGGTTGGAAAATGAGGAGGAGGTGTTTCATTGCATGGCTCCGTCTTTTCGTGCCGTAATCCTTCCGTAAATCTTCGATGCGCGCACCTTTCCGTATTCGCACTTAGCTCAGGGCAGCATAGGCCAGAACGTTGGAAATTTGTTTTCTCCAAATAGTGGGTCCTCTTTCTTCCTCACTTGTTGGAACCGTGAGTCGATGGTACATAACACATCGTTTGATACCATTGCATTCTCATCAATTTATTTGTCCTTCTCCATTGGCATTTTAATCACGCTGAGCAGGTTGATCCTTTTATTAATCTTGCAATTACTCCAGTTAATGCTACAATCTTCACGACTTCTCTTCCAAAGCAGCGGGTAACCTAATTTTTCGGAGCACTAAAGGTGAATATCTTGCCGACTCTCCTAGTCACAAACAGTATGGAGCCCTCGTTGCTTTAAATTCATTGCTATACACAATCTGACTGGAATTGCTTATCATCATCAATTCATGGCGTGCTCCTCAATTTCTTCCTCGAGTTCCGCCTCAAGAAATCCCGTGGTTGTACGAGAATGTTGGATGATGGGCTTGAGTGAAAGCAACATGAGCAAAGATCCTCTCTAGATCCTGTTGTATTCCTCTATAAGCTCGCTGTCCTTCTCATAAGGTTAGTACTAGTAGAATGTAGAAATAATTTTCCAGACACTTTTACTATTGTCCGTGAGCATATTACATTTCCTCCTATCTTGTGATTATTTAGACATACCAGTATCGACGATCTCTTCGGTGTTATCCTGCTCCCAAAGTTGCTAGAAGAAAGACCTGTTGCTTGATTTACTTCAAATCGCAGGACACGGTATCGTTGTTCAGTCTTTCGTGTATCTAAGAACACTATTGCGAACGCAGATACTTCCGTTCCAACGCATTTAATTGGTTCCGACTTGGAAATGAAATTTGCAATGTAATAACTCCCATAACTGCAGAAGTGGGCGGTAGTAGCTTTTGATCATCTTATCTTCGACTGGTTTCGAAGAGATGCAAATTCGTCATTTTTTCGGACGAATTCATCTGCAGTCTGGGAAACGATGTGGATTTGTTAGTACAGTACATATCTATTTAAATCATGTAACGAATCTCGGTTTGGTGCCTCTTCCTTTCTCCGTATCTGGAGAGTATCAGGTTGTACTACCCTTTATAGATAATAAACCGTATTTCGCAAACTGGGTTAATTTGAAAGAGGTGAATATATATTTACCTACACTTTCATAATACATTGATCGAAACAAAATGAATCATAAAAAAATACGGGATATTGGAAAAGTATAAATAGAGGGAGAAACGATTGTTTCGAGACGGATTATTATTGGTTTTTTTTTGGGGAAGATATCACGAGACGTACACGCGGTACTTTAGCAAAAGCGTAATATCAAGAAAAATATCCATATAAAAAAAAGATAATAAAAAGAATTTGAAAGGAGTGTTTTTATGGATCCCACCAAGTGTATATTCAGATAGAAGAATTATAAATTATTATTGTAAGTTCTATTAATTTTGTGAAAAAAAAAAAAACCCAAAAATATAAATGTTTGATTCTCTAAAATAAGACTGTGTAATAATATTGTAAATAAATTTAAACATAAACAAAAGAAAAAATACTGGTGTACGGTGTATAATTTAAAATGTATAGTGCGCAACAAAAAGCCCCACTTCAAAAAGCAGATTTAGACATTTAACCCGGTGGCTGGAAGCTGACTCTATATATATTAATACAGTTGGTTCGCTTTCTTCGGCATACAACTTAAACCGTCCAAATCCAGTGAAGTGATGATTCAGTAAATTTATTCGTCGTTGGTGATATTGGAATGTCCGATCAAAGCCAAAATTAAATCCAGCGATATTAGTTCTACTAACCACACCAATTATACGTGTCGTCGATATAGTTCCTGATTGTACAAATCCATAGATTTGATAACGCCATTGGAAATGTGTGCGGATATTTGGATTCATGTAAGCAGCTTTAATTAAACAACCGTGGAATCACAGACGTAAAGGACACCATCATTACCATCAGGTTGAATCGGTGACGTAAATTATTAATTTATTTTTTTATTTATATTTGAAAGTATTTTCTTTAAATTAACTTTTATAATTTAGTGCATGTATTAGGATTAGTAAATTCCCATGTTTTTTTTTATTTATCATTCATACATAAGTCGTAAATTTCATACACATACACCCTTGTTACACTGGATCCATAATTTACAATAGTGCTAGAGTATTCTAATTTTTTTATTTATGTATGTATTCCGATTTGTGAATGGATATTTTGTTACGTTCTTGCTGTGCGTTTTTACAATTCAAACATTAATTTCATTCATTATATGGGCATGTACAGTCGGCTAAGTAAGTTTTTTCACCATAGTCTTGTTTTGAATCCTTCGTTTTTTCGTTATTTTCTTCTAAAATTTTTTTTTTGATTCGCGTATACATTTGATCGCCATGTTGAATTAAAAGGTATATTCTTATGGGGTAAAGAATGATTATTGTCTCATGTGTTTTTAAGCTTGGCCTTCCATAGAATAAACATAATATATTTTGAGCACACTTATATGACAGATAGTTTTGTAACTATGGCTGCACTTGCGTGTGTGACGGAACCCGCCCAAACGGCTAGACGCTACCCAATTAAAAAGTGTGCAACCACGTGCAAGGTCATGTACCCAAGCCAAAGAGTTACAATCATCCTGTTTCTCGAGAAAAATGCCTGAGATTACATCGTCTATAAAATGAATTCCTCCTCTTTTTCGAACGATGGAGCAATCTCAATCAAAACCACCATGTAGATATGAGGGCTGCCTCTTTTCTGGAACTCAACTCGCCGCCAGAAATCCTTATTTTTTCCGCCAAGATCTTCAGTAGTGCCATGAGAGCGCTGAATCTCTTCTTAAAGTGCCAACTGACTACTACTGAATAGAGCTCATTCAATCGTTGCGTGTCATCTATGCTGATACTGTTGGGATTCTCTTCAGGTTGAAAGCAGCACCTTGCGCATGTCTTGCAGTTACTTCATTCATTGAAATCGGGTATATCCAAGAATTCTCGTTTGGAATAGTCCAAGAGCGCGATTATGACTTCACACTCCTTATATAGCTCATTCCTTCCAAAGGACAGCAGATGCCACCAACCGTATTCCTCTGCTATCTTTTCGTGTTTCACGTTCACGGTATTGTTATAATCTTGCACCTAATCTCTTTCGCTGCTCACAGTTGATGGGCGCTCTCAATCACGCATGCCGTTGCCCAGCGTAATAAACTATGTCATCATAATGCATTAAGCCCAGTGACTTTGATGAACAGACAAAAACTCCTCCATTGTGCTCCTCGAAGGGCTGTTTTATTTGATTCAACAAGATTTTCGATGACTCCATCGTTGAATCTGATCATTGAGCTTTCTTAACAGAGCCCGTTGTCGTCATACTCGAGTGTGAATAAATTCTGAAATAAGAGAATGGAATAAAACAGGTGGACTACGTCCAGATTTCGATCAGTTACTAAGCTGTCTGAATTAAAATTTAAAGAATCTAAAGATGCAGATCATCCGCTGCTAAATTATTGTGATTCAGCGTATTTCTATCCCATAATGTCGATGGCGCTCTAGTCAAGTCTGCGGTTACCATAACAAAACAATACACTCCCGCGTATTCGGAATCAAAGTTGTCGTCTCGTCGCTCACTGATAAGCATATAAGCACTATGTGTTGGAGCGCTGTTTACATCTCTGGTCTATGTTTGCTGTTGCTGAGGCTCAACGGGGACCACTCAAATCAAATCATCTTGATCCTGTCAAGCTGCGCTAATTCGTTGAAGAGCTATAGTGTAATTGCGAGATATGTTGAGATTATCTAGTGTCTCAGTTACTATCACAATTCCCACATCGTAAATGAATGGAATGAAGCGGGACAAGAGCCACTGTTTCGATTATTCCAGTGTATTGGAAGGAGCCTCAACCTTGCAATAACACACATAGAATATACTGATCAATTTCTTAAACTCTTCCACCCCCGCAAAACGCCGATTTCCTAATGCTACTTTTCAGTTTACTTCGCTCTTGATTCCTTTCGTCATATTCACTCTTCAGTGTAACGCGAGAATCGCAGGCCACCTCTGTCTCGTGTGTCCGTGTTTTCGATTTTCGAGATCGCCCGAGATGAAGGCGGTAAGCATATGAACTGAGACTTTCGAGAATCTTTGGACTCTATCGCTCTAGAGAGCTGCGCGCATTTAAGTGAAACGTCAAACTCATTCATCGTAATCCTAATACATAAATACATCTAAGCAAATTTATCGGCTAAAAATGTATTAAACTTATTTCTGGATCTTTTGACGATTTGAAAAACGAAACACATCAATCAGTACACATAAAATAAAAAAACTACGAACCTGGTATTACAGAGCACTAAGCTATTCTGTAAGTTTAAAAAGTCAATAATTTGGTGAAAAATCGATTGTGAAATACTGCGGACAAACAAACAAACACGAAAGCGAGCTAAGTAAAAGGCGGTATGGATCCAATTTCGAATAAAATACCAAATTATGAAACACAAAGTCGAATAGACCTTATAGTATCGGACGCTATATTTTCGCTAAATTACATAACCTTACCAAACGAATGGTTAAAACTAAGGCCTTTGGTCCTACTTGAAACAGGAAGGAAATTGGATGTTTCATTACATGATTACGATCGGCGATGTTAAAAACACAATTATGACCCCCTTGTTGAACCCTCGTATTCTATTGGCCAACGAGGCCAGGACCTAGGTCCCAATTGTATTTAAAACTATATCGTACTGTAGTATTCGGGATACTGAGTTTATTTCTTTATGTAAGCTTTACAGAAATTGATGCAGCCAAAATCATTTTAACAATAAGATGGCCCATTTTATGCCAATTATAGGACATTATGCTCTACCACCTTAAACTTATTTGACAATCACTATTTCTCCCACTTCTCAGTTCGAACAGAAATCTTCCGATTACCTTGTTTGAAGGAATAGGGAATACAGAATGTCCTAATGTAGCTCTAGCCTCCTATGTTTTAGTGTAAATCCCTATAGTTCAGCGTTAATAATCTTACCAGCATATGCTTGAGTTGAACCCTTCCATGAACGCCTCCATATTTACGTTACTAGAAACATCCTCAATATTGCGGAATGTTATTAGGGGGTATTATTGCGAGTCTAGTGATCCTCTCTGTATTGTGCTTTATGTTGTGTAATGTATCGATATGATTCCCCTCCCGCACGTCCAAGGAACTTGTAACAAACTACGCATTCCGTCAACTGCTGAACGAATCGTTATTGTTGGCGCACTAACTATTCCAAACGGCGATTTTTGGTACTGGAATAGTCCAAATGTACTCGAACAGCGTTCGCTGAGATCAATCTTCGAAAATCGTTTCCCTCCTTGCAGGCGCTGAAATAACTCCTCAAATCTCGAAATTAGTTGTGCTGGCTAATGCAAACCACAACGATGAGTGCGGCTCATCGACTAAATTCGATTGGTTGAAGAACGTCAATTGAAACCAATTTGTTAATCACAGTCATTCAAGGTTAATTGGGCTTTGAATTTACATTACAGTAACCCAAATCAGGTTCGAAAATGGTCTTCACAGTATTGACTTTTCCAATCACACGGAATGGAAAACAAATACTCTTTCTCCGCTTCAATACGCTGAATTTGGTAACTAAAATTTTTAGAGGCTTTTCGTTAATTTCTATTGTCATTAAACGTTTCTTACCGCAACGCTTCATCCAATTTGACTGTTTCTTGGTTTGGTTTGTATTCCAAACTTGCAACTTCATACAACAACAATGGTCACTTTTCAGACTCAACTACATAGTCACTCTATCGAAATTTCCTTTTCGAACTTTTGGAACAATTCGAGACGGGAATTTTCAAAACTTTTGATGACATCCACCGAATTGACACTGTTATTGGGTTAACTTCAATCACTGATCCACTTCTCGGACATGACATAAAATCATTTTTATTTCGCGAACTCCGAGTATTGTTGCTCGACACACTTCGATTGCAGCGGTACGACTGAGCTCGATTTTGTCTCTCTCTCTCTCATCGCAATTGGGTTCTTTTGTGAGCCTGGGCAATTGAAACGACGTCATCCAAGCCGGGTTACATTTTTGTAAAATCGCTGTTCGAACCGGAACGACAACATATGAACGGATTTGGTAAAATATACAGTCAATCTTTTCTCGATTTCATCTAACTATTTATTGTCGAAATTTTCCCCGCCGTACAATTGCATGGTGGTATGATGCGTAAAGATTCCGACCCATGCTAAAAAACATGACTTGTTCTTTTTATCCAACACGATGTTATTCTCTATAAAATTCTGTTTCAACTGAGCCATATACTCATCAAAATTTTCTTTGTGCTGGTTCTTTGATTGATCAACAAATATTTCATCTGGTCCATCAAACCGGATTGACTGACAACCATCAATCTTTCAATTCTTCAAATTTTTTAAACTTCGTCGCCAAAATGTTTCGTCCTTCGTCGCTTTTAGTTCTCGCAAAACAAAAGTCCTTCAATCAAGCATCGATAGTGCGAGAACCGAGAAAATGTATTATTGTTGTAAATGAGAGTCGCGAATGAATAATTAGTGTGTTCCAAAGCACAGACACCACAGAGACACAGCATGATATTAGGCTACTTGATCATAATTGAACATGAATTTTTAATTTTTGACGATCGATTTTTGACCAACGGATTTGCGTAAACGCAATTCCCAGCAAATACACAAATAGTTAGTATTCTGGATACGTACAATTGGTGGAAACCACTCGAAATTACGTTTAGAGGCTTTAAATCGAAGCACCCACAACTGTTTCTTCAATAATGGCCAAGTGGCTTGAATTTCATCAAACGCCAAAGTGGAAATAAAACAAGAGATTTTCCAAGGCCAAATGACCCAGCGATATCCGTTTCGTTGTTATATTTAAACGAGCTTTCAATAAGTTTAACAGAAATGGTACGTTGAAGAAAAACCTAATATCTATTTTCACCGCAGCGAAAGATACTAGGATTTACTTCGATCTCAACTCCATCCGTTAACAGGAGTCGGCTAAATCGGATTTAGCTTTTAAACGAAAACATCAGTTAAATTACGAAAGCTAAATCGTTTCAAGATCAAGCGATCTTGTTTTCGTATATATTTTCCAGAAAAAAAATTTCAGTTAATCACTGAAGAGACCGTCGGGCTCGTTGGGCATATTATGCAAAACTATCTCTTGCATGGGGCACCTTAATTCGTCGTATTCCAAAAACCTTTAGCCTTGATCTTGCATCACTATATGAGTGGCGCCACTTTTTAACGATATTATCGAAAACTCGTAGTATACGCAGAAACATTCAACTAACCTATGCTAGGAAATTGTATCCAATGCTTCAAGCTGTGGCATCCATTCAACCGATCTCACCAATTAGTTCTATAGAAGGAAGAAATGATACATCCTGCTAAGTGGAATAAACATTTTTGACGCACTGTCTAAATTTGGACGCACCAGACATTGGTACTTGGACGAGCAATACCTTGTGCAAGCAAACAAATTTCTCTAAATCTGGTACTGCTTTGGCCAACACAATACCGGGCTGCTTCGAGCGAATTTAAAAATTCCGTTGGATAGTTAAAAACATCATCTTGGTGTTAGTAACGGAATCAACCGATTTGTATGTCATCAATTCGTCGGCCAATCTTATTTTGAATCTGAAAATTCATTTCGTCGACATCAACGTTTGTTGCAGCCAATATAACACGAGCAATGTTTGTGAACACCATCTCGATGAGTTCGGTCTTTGATTCAGTAAAGTGATAAAAATTGGCAGGGAATGTAATGTATCCAGACGATGTGTTAACGGGAATTTTGCCATTACCAATGTCGAGTAATTGTTTGGAAAAAACTTCTCCAGATCGGTCATTCTGCAATTCGACTCGCATGTTCATATTTAATTTGAGTGTTTTGTTCGTCGGCTGGCGTTGATCGTGGAATCGCCGGCAATGTTTGTCGTAAATCATCTGGCAATAGAATAATCGCACCACGAAGTTTCTCTCAATGTGTCGGAATCGTATTGGGTTATATCATATATCTCATATAGAAAACAATGTTCGTATTTGTTTAGCATTTGACGAAATCGCACCATCTTCGAGAGTGTGGTCCCAATGAGTGTCATTCTCTAGCAATACCAAACGTTGACAGGCTTCTCTGTTTATGCCGCACAATACACCATTAACAGTTCGCAGTTAGTGCATCGATGGAAAGTACTTGTCGGTAACCTGGAACTGGCTGTCCTTGTAACGTCGTTGAAATTTCTTTGACGATTGTTTCCAGGTATAATATCTTTGCGTTTCGAAGTAAAGCAGCCTTCGGGTAAAGTCATCATTCTGGCACATTTCAAAGAACATAATGGTTTCGATGGTGGCCTGTCAGCTCGTTGTAGTACGTTCTCCGCTGTAAAATACATTATTTGACCATTTTCCAAATGTATGGCCAAGTGAACAACAGTACATTTAAAATTGAGTGATATCATCGTTGAAATTTTTGGCAGCAACTCTGAACACAGCCATGTCATTATCTTTGTTCACTTGCAAATGTATTTAATAAATTGTACGGATGTGTGCTTTAAATGTCTTGGAGAGTAATGACAAAAACGGAACAATAGCCAAAGTGAATCAACAGGACATTTAAATTGATAATCACTGGATTATCAATTTAAATGTCCTGTTGATTCACTTTGGCTATTGTTGACCTTCCAGTGTCATCAGTGAGTCGGCGGCGATAAAGTGGATAATCATCATTTTCAGTAATAGTTTCTGCTATTAATTGTCTAGGATAGCGTTTTGAACATTTTCCGTCATATGGATTATTGGGACCAAAAGAAATCGAATTACATCATCGACTTCTTTTGGTCTTCAGCGCGTATCAAATAATTCTTGTCGAATTTCTATCCACTGTGTATGAACGTGAACGTGAACATGATAAACAAATTTGGTGTGCCAGAATGTCGTACTTACGATATGGCATCTTGAGCGTATTCATGCATATGTCGCGGACTTCCGGCGTATGTTGCTGGAAGAATAGCCATTCTGCCGACATTCTGTGTATTTCCGTCAGCATTGATGGCATCTCGAAGATGAATGTATTCCTCGCAACGGAGTTTTGCCTAGTTCAACCTGATAAATGTCAATCGCTCAGTTTCAACTTTGACGTAAACATCCACAGTGTTAAATAATTCGGTAACAATCAAGCGTGTTCCATTGCACATACCCTCCGAAATACCTAAATTACACATTAGCTAATTATCGTATTTTTCTTTAGTTTTAATTCATGGGGTAGCAAATCAGCAATTTCAATCGGATTAAGAAATTCTGGTGTGAATTCAATACCCCCTTCCTGTTTATCCTTTACAGAGTCATGACTTTTATACGATTTGTATTCTCCTGGGAGACGATCGACGATCTCAGGATTATTGCTACTGACTTCTTTGTTCAGCGGCGCGAGAATAACACGTTCGTTCATTCCATCGTAATTTTTATTCGCAAGACAATTTCCCAATACTTCTTCGATTAAATTACCACTGGAAATTATATCCTCAGGTAATTCGATTTCATTGAAGTAATTTTTTGGAAAATTTCCATTTCCCAGTTACAGGATATAGTTTGCGAATGCTTCCTGTTTAGGATCGACATGCATATTTTTTGTAACGAAAAATTATTGAAATGCCTCCAGAGATGACTTTTTTTGATCGACAAATCGAGTTTTTCACTACGGTTACTTGGGAGTTGAACAGGTAAGCACTGCTAGACCGCAACAACTGATCCATATTTTGTAAACCATTCTTTGGTAACATCGGTACTTCATCCATAAGGAAAACATCAACTTGGGCGAATTCTGTAGCTTTGACTGAACCAGGTTTAATGCTGGAAATTGAATCTGGCGAAATCGGAACTTTCAGTCCAAATGTCTTGTGTGATGCTTGTCCAGCAGGCAATAGAGTTGATGCGATTCCTGTAAATGCCATACATTTTGCCATACATTACTTTGCGATTTTGGCCACAAAGTAAGTGATACAATGTCTTATACACGAAGGTTTGGTACCGAAACATTTTGTTTCAACATAGTTATAGAGTCATTGGCTGCACGTAAAATACTGTCCACAATTTCAATCTGTTTTCCTTGCAGGATACATGCGTTCTCCAGTAGCAGCTGACTCATCAGAATTTAGAACGGCCATGTTTTGTTCATCTTCGTAATTGTAGAAAAGAAACGAAAATTTCGCCCTTCTGTTGCTGTCGTATTTAACTTGAATGCAATAATACGATAAGCACGCTTGACTGCAGCACCCTCAGATCTATTATTTCGTCGTGCTTGCAGAATAAAATCTTCAGCCACCTGATTTTTTAATCTTTCCCTTTTTAATCTTTTGGATCTTCGGGACATCCAAAAATAAGAATCTGAAAGGCGAGGCCATGAGCTAGGCAAGCTTGTTTATATCGCATAACGAATGTCATTCACAGTAAGGAGATCATCAAAAATTGTTGAGCAACATAACTCTGCTAGATCTTCTTGGGCTTGGTCAATATCTTGCATTCGATATTGACCACGTAAATGAATATTTGAGCGCTGAACGATATGACTCTTTCTTTGAATTTCGTGGCCAAATAATCGCAAGCATGCTTCAGGTGGTGTAATGCAGCGACCTTCCACATGGGTGTCTGCTTCATTATAAATCAAACTCCGTTGATTTTCGACAACCTTTATTGAAGCATTACATGTGGTCACATGACGATTATCTCATGTAACTCGGCGATTATCCTTATCTTTTCGATATACCGCAAGTTCATGTGAA
Organism: Nephrotoma guestfalica; assembly: GCA_963691935.1. Classification (NCBI taxonomy): domain Eukaryota; kingdom Metazoa; phylum Arthropoda; class Insecta; order Diptera; family Tipulidae; genus Nephrotoma; species Nephrotoma guestfalica. The sequence goes on from OY829915.1 coordinate 15,764,382, forward strand.
AATTCTTCTCGATTATTTTGGTCCAATTCGGGGTCATAACGACGACGATACTTTGGTTTTTCATCATCCGCTGGAGATGTTACTTCTTTTAATTTCATTGTAAAACCGAAGCGGCACTGCAATTTTCCATTTTTATTGACCATCTGGATTGAACTTCAGTCCGCACGGATTATGAATCATCCACTTTAACACTAATTCTCGTCATGGTCGTTGGTATTTGGAATTTCAACTTCCAAATTAGATCATCAATTTCTTCTGGATTATGGATTCGATCTTCAGGATTCATGATCAACAGCAAATGCATATGTGGTGGTCCACGTTTTTGAAATTCGATTGTATACACGTATGCGGCCACCTTTCCAAATATCTTGAGTGGACTGCTGTATGATAACTCCATTATCTAAATATAATACGCGCTGCTTCTTTAATTTCTGGCTAATCGGGATTACAAGTCATGGCGATGAAGAAATCGGGCGATCCAAGATGACGAACAATCGTCATTGTACCTTCGAAATGTTCAGTATAGTAACACGTTGATCCACGTTGAACAACTGCATTCTGTTTCGCAGCTAAGTCGTTGATAAATCGGGTAACACCTATGCGTACTGATCGGCTAAAATAGTTTTTTGATAAAATTTGATCCATTGGATGCGATCACGTTCAACTCGAATAAAAGTATCGACGATATATAGTTGAAAAAGTCGTCCACCAAAACGTAAAGCGTTCAAAACTGTTTGACGCAGACCGGGTGTTAAATTAGTTTGCAAAGAAAGGCTTTCGGCGTGTTCGGGTCGATAAGCTATACGATATTGCGCTAGTTCAAGTCGTGTTAGATGTGGACGACTTGCATAAGGTATTCGAAGTGGCATCCTCACGGTATATCCTGATGTTCCGGTTGGATACAACAATGGGTAGGTAACGGGCTCCACAAGGAGACGGGAAACTTTCGGCGTTAAACGTAAGAACAACGCATACTTCATTACATGCAGAAGGGTTGAACCGTCTATAATCCACACCATCTGGCACTATAAAAATAAGCTGCACATTCGGAGGTTGTAGTCCCAGTGCAGCAGCACGTTGATTTATATCTTCCTCTACTTCTCGCTTCCTCATATAACTTTGGGCATAAATGTTTTGTTCTGGCAATATTTCTCCCAACAGATCCATTAATTCACGACTGATTCCATAATTTAAAGGATGTGAAAGGCGTTCGTCAACAGCATCATCGGAGTCTAGAAAGTACATTTGGCCATATGAAGGTGGTTCGAAATCACCTTGAGTGGTTTGTGTCGGATGTGCCGCAATATTCATTTTGTGATAAACTTGTCTAGCTGCTTTGAAGCTATAAATGTTACTGTTGCATGAAGCTAAAGCGAAACATAAGTATAAGTTTCGGATTCGTTTGTGGAACTCATTAGCGAGCGGGTGGCGTCGTAAAAAAGGCAAACCAACTCGGAAACGATGCAGGTGGCAACACAATTCGACCATGCAATCAGCAATCTCCAAATTAATCACCTTTATTTGCTACGTTTCTTTGGGAAAATGGAGGGCTCCGCAGTTAATACGTACAACGTCGATGGGTCCCGATGATTTGTAATTAATGCTGGAGTAGTTTACGGCATCTTTGTAGATTCGTACTGGATCCTGCGCCATAGCTCGTTGGCGTCGAACATTGCAACGGCGTTGTTCTGCTAATCGCAAATTTCGTTGTGCATCATTTTCGTTTGCGATTCGTTGTGACGATCGGTTTCGGTCTCGTTCCAAGCGATTATTACATTCTTCATCATTTTGAGATTCATCAAGTATCATTCAGACATATTTTCCATGCCTTTTGCTTTAGCTGTTGGGATTGGTCTTGCCGCGTTAGATGGTCCATGTAGTTGGCTAAAAATTTCTTCGATGCATTGAAGCACATCGAATGCTTATGGAAGTTTACGGTGACAATGCTCCAACCGATAAATCATGTAGAGAATGATTTCGACGCTTCAAAAATTATAATTTCAGTGTTGAAGATAAGCCTCGCTTGGGGCAGTCAACAAATACGCAAGAGGTGCTTACTAGTACATTGGGGCTATCCAACAAACAGTTTCCACAAAACATTTGGTTTCTTATGAATTGAAACCAAGAGACGTGGAAAGGCGATTTCTTTTTTGTGAGCAGCTGCTTCAAAGGCAAACAAGAAAGGGTCTTTTACATCGGATATAGTGACTGGTGACGTGACGTGGATCGGCGAGCGGTACAGACTGTACAGACTGTCTGCGTATACAGACTACAATTTATTCGTTTGAGTTGTGTATTACGAGACAAAAGTCGTAAAAAATATTTGGAAACGCTCAAGTGGGATATTTTATCGCATTCGCCGCATTCTATCCGGCCATTGCTTCTTCTGATTACTGATTGTTCCGACGGATGCAACATGATTTGGCAGGTCACCTGTTCACTTCTTTCGAAGAAAGTGAAAATTGGCTTCAAACTTGGATCGCCTCAAACGACGGAACGTTTTTCCGTTTTGATGGGATTCGAAAAATGCCGAAGAAAACGGACCGAATTAATGTGTACTCCCGATAGTTTTCACAACGCACTTTGATTTACCGCGGTTTTGTCCTCCACTTCGGCCAAATGACCATTTATTGGACTTTTAGATAAGAATCTGAGCCACGACGATTGTACCTAATGACGATTTCTCATTTATTGCCCTGCTGAACGTAAAAGCAAAATACAGTTTAAAACGATTCATATTAATGGCAACATAATTAAAAAATCGTATTTAACGTAAAATCGATATTCGAAATTCAAATCGAAATTTGAATCAAATTATTATAACGCCTAAATGTAGACGATAAATTAAATATTACATCTGGTCACCTCTAAAATCTAGTACGTACATAATAAAATTTTATTTTAAACGTAATTCCAATTGGAATATCAACAACAAAAAGTGTTAATTTATTTCGAATTAAATTGCTAATATTTCTAAAATAACATCAAATTTGGTATATATATCTAAAATAAACGCATTTTAAGTTAAAAAATTTTATAAAATCAATTCTTTAACGATATTTTTTCAATTTGGTGTACTAAAAAATATTTAGTACACAATTGTACCAGATCTAATTTGTAATAGAGTATACACGCAAAATCAATACTTTTTAGGTTAGAAAATATATTTTTCGTTATATATTTTAATGATAAATACGTAAATTATCAACAAAATGATAAAGTAAATTAATTTCATTTATAACTTTATAAAATTATTTGTTTGTTTACACATCTAGTACCGCACGTGTTTATATAAATAAACGTCATGTTTTGTTCGGCAAAATTCGGTAGAAAACCAACAAAAAAAATTTTTTTTTATCTTTTTCTTGTAAAAATAATGAGAAAAAATTGTTGCTCAGTTCAGTACATTTCGATACAATGAAGTGGTAACATACGTTTCGTTGGTTTTTTTTCGTAACCGTTAATTTTGTATTTGTCGATTTAATTAATTACACAAAAAATAATAATTCCGATAAATTTATAGAAAGTAAGTTGAAAAAGAATAATAATTCAATTAATTTTATTTTTACTAGTGTGAGTTTTATAATTGCGTATAATAATAAATCGTGTGTAGTGGAAATCTAGAAAAACATGTTTTTGTAAACAAAAACAAAATAAAATGCATTCACACGATAATGCACTGGATTAGTAATTCGAATGGTCTTGCACTCGTTTTTTAATGGATTACAAAGTTGTTTTTTTTAGTGGAGTGTAATAATTCTAGTGAAGTGTTTGTTAGTGTATTGCCGCCGTAATTATCGCCCTTCGTGACTCGTGAGTACGGGGTTAAGTGATTTTTATTTTTTTTGTTTTGTTTTTCGGTTAGAAAGATGAAAATTTAACAAAATATAAATAAAATCGGGGGAAAAAAAGGAAAATTTCGTGCAATAAAAGAAAATTACCTTTTTTCCTAAATTTTTTTTTTTGTTTAGTGTAGAGTTAAACAGTGTTTGTGCTTTTGTGTGCTTTTGTTGTTAGTGTGTTTCTTTTATGCTTCTCAAATATTTTTCAATGCTAATATAGCGGTTTTCAGTGTTATTATTGTTATGATCATTTTGGTGGAATAGTGAAGTGGAAGAGAGGTAACCATTTACATAAAAGAATAAAAAAATAATACACAACACAACAGAAAATAATATAAGAAGTGTAAAATCTTAGGTACAGTGAAACCGTAAAGTTATTAAAGAGGATAAATAATTTTTTCTGTTTAGTTTGGAGTTTTTGCTTTTTTTTGGATAACAGAAATAAATTTCCATATTTTAACGGTAAATATATATATTTTATTTTATTTAGCTAATTATCATTATAGGCGCCACATTTTCTACAACATTTCTATAGATATTATAATTTTCTTAATGTTGCTAACATATGAATTTAATGGAAATTTTATTCAATTTTTGGGGAGACTATCTTATTATGCCACTCCGAGATTGTATTGTATACCTAGATTTGGCTTGATTAGTCTTTTTGGTTGGCGGGTTGCATACTGGGGCAGGAATCTGGCGGTTTCGCCTTTTTAATATGAGAAGTGTTTTCTGCCTAGATAAACACATGCACTCTGCCATTCAGGGATTTTTTTAGCATTTAATCTCTGCTATCTGTTCTGGGCCGAAGCACTCCCAACTCTTCCGCAGTTCGCTTTTCACGTCCTTACCTTACGCAGTCGCCTGCCAAATCGAGGACGTACGGCTATAGGTCCGATTTTATCACCATCTACACATTGCATCCTGATCCAAACGCCAAAGCTTTAATCACTGTGCCGTTTGGTCGGTGCCCTTCAGGGATGATATTGTCGATACTTTAGTATTTTTTACAATACTTTAATTGTATGAAAACTACTTCGATACTTTCGAATAATTTTGGTACTTTGAGAAAAATCATCAAATATCACTCATAATTCGATTTCAACAGCTTTAATTCAAAGACTACGATATTTAATCCGTTTTATGATTAATGCTTCTAACGAAGCTTAATATTTTGAGCCAAGTGTAAAATTTTGTAAAGGCCTCATGCGAAATGCAATTCTTTCTTGTGGAACTCTATGATATAACACAACAATAGCTTTTTATTGAAATGATGGGCCTAAACTCCAGATCATAAATTTAAAATTTAAATTTATTAATTCTCGGCAAATTTGCTTCTCGAGTAGTTTCCTAACTAAATATTTGTAATCCTTATACAGGTTGCGGTAAAACTATTTTTTACAATATGCATGAAAAACAATATCAGTTACTTAAATAAGAACTATTTTCTCGAAATCAAAAATCTGCTCATTTTAGGGCATTTTCCTTAACTTTGTGTAGTGTTTCTTGCGGTATAAGAACATTTTCTTCATAAATCGTTTCCTTTAGTTGCTGCAAGTTTTTATTCACATACAGTGTTTGACGGATTTAGTCAGTGTTTTAAACACGTTTTAAACATAAGGTATTGTTTTAAACTGAAATTGTTTTAAACTAGTTGGTTTAAACTGAAATAGTTTAATTCCTACAAGTTTAGTGGCGTTTTCGTTGCCTTAGCAATTTCTTAATTTTGAGTGCACCAGTCCATAGGTTGAAAAAACACTCGCTCAATTCCGGTACTCGTCATTCAAGTGCGGCCCACCATGTTAGTGGTTTAACATTTGGGGTTGTGTTGGAAACAAACAAATAAGTTTTAAAAGGAAATGATTTTGCCTGGTAATTTATGATTTCAGGCATAACTTCCGCGTAATTTTCGGAAATATACTGCATTGCACATTCAAGCTGGTTCTCATTTAATTTCAATCCTTGGAAACGTGGATCGCTTAAGTTTGCAACATAGTGGGCAGGAGTAAGTGCTTCATTTAAGCGTTTAAGGCATGCTTGCAAATCTATTGGCGATGAATCTGTATTATTATCGAAGCTCTCCATTAAATGCATCCAAACCTCAGTCACCTCACCGATTGTGCAAGTATCTCTTTGCGCTTTATCCAACGCAACCGCAACCAATTTAAGTTTTTCTAAGTAATCTAGCAGAAATCGCAGCATCGAACGCTGTCCGATTCACAGAGCACAGTATTTTGCAGCTGGATGATGATGGTTTCTAAAGTATTTTACGATTTGCTTCACATCTTTGACTCCCGACAATATCGAATTGTGGGCAAGCAAGTTGAAAAAATGTGCAGAGCAATCATATCTAATTATCATATCACATGTTTCCAAATATTCTACCATCCCTAGCTCATTCCTCATTTTAACCATGTTGACCGCATTATCAGTAACGAAACTACGTACAGTGCACCCGAATTCTTGTTGACATTTTTTTATAGATCGGGCTGCCAGCTCTGTTAAGTATTTGGAAGTATGGCTTTCATCTGTTGTGTCAAAGGAATCGATTAAATAAGTACATTCGTTGTCCAAATCGAATACTGATATACAAATGATTGACTCCATGCACTCGGTTTTTCCCTCAAGTGATCGTTTTGTTTCAGGTAACATTTCCCCATGAACTTCGTCTAATAACTTGTTACCAATTTGCTGCCGATTTATTGGTGCATAACCGGTACGCACTGAAATTGCAATTTTTTTAATAAACTCTGGATACTCACAATTCGAAATGGTGAATTTGTTGCAAAAACGAATCTAGTTATCTGTACATCAGTTTTTGCTCTGAAATTGTCGTTTCGCAGGCGGTTGTTTCATACTTTGAATTTCTGATTCTGACGATGTTAAACTGATGTTAATACTAGAGCAAGAGCCAGGGCGCCACTGTCATCACCAGATTCAGAATCTGTTACAATAGAACGAGAACAGACTCGTCGTCCCCACTCTTATTTGTATCACCGTCCCAGGAAAATATTCTTCTTCGTAATTAACAATTACAAAATCTCCAGGAACAGATTTCCTTTTAATTTTTTCAACATCATTGTCTTCATTAATCTTAAGAACCTGTTTCTTTCAAGATCCTCTTCTCGCTTTTTTTTGGTTCGTGTTAATTTTTCCGCTAACGCTTTTTCCTTCTCAGCTTCTAATTTCTGGATTGGCTCAAAATATTTGTTGGAAGTAAACGCATCAGGCGTAAATTTTTTTCTTATGACTTTTTTATTTTTCGGAATTCTTAAAAGGAGTGGAAAATTCTTCCTTAAATGATGAATATGAGCAGCTAGGCTGTTTATCAGTTTTCGCAATTATTGTTTCATTTCTTAGAGGTAAATGGTGAATTCTGCTCGGCTGCATGTGATGAAATATGCACAATTTCCTCCAGAATACCTGGTCGTTAAGAAAAATGACAATACCGTCAGGTCCAATAGTGCCATCCAATAAGTTCTCGTTACCAGACCAAAGTTCATCATTCAGGGTGATCCCTAATAATATAGAAGTATTATCGATGTTTAGTAGTACATTGACACTTCCATTTTTTAGATCATCCCAAAAATAAAATAGGTTTTCATTTTTAATGTCGCCCATCCAGAATTAGTTTTGTTTGCTCGGTGCCCTGTTTATAATGTTGTATAGTTGTTCGCAAGACATTGGTCTTTGCATTTCTAGAATCTTAGAATAATCAATCGCGTTTGCATCGAATGTGTATAGTCCGGATGTTTTGAATCCATTTACGATCGTTTGCTTCTTGGGAGCCTGTTCTAAACAAATTTTAGGAAGAGGCGCAAAATCTACTCTACTCAACTTGACGTTTATGTTTTCAATTTTCCAGTTTCTTAGAACATTTCTCCATTCATTTTGAATTGGATGGAAGCATGCGACATCCAACGGTTGAAGCAAATGTGTTGCGTTCGAGAGTAAGGCAATTAAAATAATTTGATGGCCTCTGCAAAATTCAGCCAAAAAAAGAGACAGGTGAGAACTACATCCATCCATAAATAGGCACACCGGGAATAGTTTTTTTTTATTTAACCAGTCAAGGATAAAATACATTAGCTATCTGATGGATACTTTTTTGGTATATTAAGTGGAATTCTCTGATAAGAGTAGAGTACCAATGGTGCAGCTATTTCACCATCAGGGCCAACTGTAACTAAGACGGTTAGACAATCCTTTGCAATCCTGTTGTAAACTTTCTTAGACCTTACTAAAACTTTCTCCTACGGGCATAAGAAAAATGCCGTTCCATCAGCATTAAAAACGCGGGATGGATATTTCAAGAAGACCAATGTCTACCAGGAATGCCGTTCTTAAAACAATTTGGGCGTTTTAGTTCCTTCACCAACAGCGCTACACTGTCAATCAACTGACCTTTTGTGACTGGAAAGCCAATCTTTCCTATGTGTAGTACCTATTTAACAACCAGATCCTCCTCTTTCTCGGTTAAAATTGTTGGTGGTTCGCTTTTCTTGTTCCAGGCTGTTTTACCTTTCACCTTATCTTGGATCGTAGATCTTGGAACGCTAAACTTTTTCCTTGCAGCTCTACATGCCATTCCCAGTTGTACAGCCTCGGCAGCTTCATTGAGCGCATGTTGACTGTAGGCTTTTCGTGTGTTCTTTTCATCGTTAAATAATCTGAAAGGGAAGTTCCAATGGTTTATTATTGAAAGCATGGTTTATTATTAAAAATTGAATTCCAAGCCTGATGCATCTGTGTTGGCCGTGGAGATAAAAGCTCCGGAAATTTTTCAGCATTTAACAAATTCGGAGGAGGTCGTATTGAGGAACCCCTAATATTATTTATATTGTTAGATTTTATATTCCGTTTAATTTTGACGTTTTCTTGTATGAGGATGTATTCCGTTAGCTTTGGACAGTTGGGTGAGTTTGCCATATGGTTTCCTTGACATAAACAGCATTTCAAATTTACGTTTAAAACTTTACATTGTAACGAATCATGACGGTCACCACATTTGAGGCATCTTAGTATTTTATAGCAGTAGGAAGGTACCATGGCCATACATACCGCATTTGCGACATTGTGTAGGAGAAATTTTCCTAGGAGTATGTATCCGAAACGATACAATTATATGGTTGAGACTTTTTATTTTTTGTATAATCCTGAATTTAATGTTATTTGCATTAAATTTGATTAGATAAAGACAGACCAGACCATTTTGCATCAAGCCTTCTTTAGGATTTAGTTCAGTTATTTCGATGATATCATCACTTTATGTCTTTATTAGTGTATTCATTATCAGTGAGTTCTTGTACTGCACTGATACTGGATGAGATTAACATCCGTATTAATTTTTTTGGGCAGACCGTTTAATATTACTTTTAATATTTTTCTGATGGAGAACGATAAGTAAAATGTTCAGTATTCGTATCTGTTAGTTGTTTACGTAGATTGTTGTACTCCAACTGATTGTGAAGGGAAATTTGTATCCCAATGCTGCATAATTTAATCAGAGATTTATTAATGTTAAGTTCTTTGAGAATATCCCTCAATTTGTATTCAGTGATGTTTTGTATTATTATGGACGTTATAATTAGTTACGAATAGTTTTGCGTTTCTTTCTAGTTAAATAATAATAGGTGTTTTTTTATATTGTTGTCTCATTGCAATAGAAATTCACATATTCTTGTTTTTTTTTCATTTTTGGTTAAACTGCCGATAATTGGGTCACTGACGTTAATTGGGAAATTTACCTTAGTTACTTTTTCCACATTCTGTATACTTAAAACCACTTTAGTGGTAAAGAGCAGTATAATTAAAGAAATCCTTAGGTGGTCTCGGTTAGCTTAATCCCATTTTGCCAAAAGGTTAAGCGACCAGTGTCAATTGAAAATGGTGAAAATTCTCAATATTTACCAAACGTATCGAAGATATATTCAAATTTTCGTCTTTTGAATTGGACGAAAAGGCCTGTGGCTTGGTCTGAACAATCACTAAATTTAGTAAATTTCCATTAAAATTATTGCAGTTGGGACACAGTTGGGATCGGTTAATTATTTTGGCTCCTAGCACAAAAGGATTACCAGAAAGATCACATAAAATGTACAGAAGATCAGGAAACCGAAAAGTGTAGTATAATTCGTCAAGTAAAATCGAGTGCTATGATTTTTACAAGAATCGCACCAGAAGCCCCCAACAAATCGAAATCCCACTGCTTGCGAAACAAAAAATGATCGATCGTTAATTTGCTACTTCTAAAGGACGTTGTTGGTTATTCAGAAGATATTTTCAAATTAACCCGTAGAATCTAAATTAATATTGGCTTAACTTGCTGATGCCTCTCTCTGCTGTGCAAATAATCAAAATTGCGACTTGGCTCCTGCAAAATGCTACTTTGATGTGAGTCACATGAGAAAGTACTTTCAAGTTGGATTCAGTACTCTGTTCCTCGTAAATTCAGTACTTTGGTGGTTATATTTCATTTAAAACGAAAGAATGGTAATATGTTTATTTTCGGGGATTTTCCAAAATCTACGGAAATATTAAATGTTGCTATTTCATATTTAAAACTGTCGTTGTTGCTGATCCACGATAAGATTAGTTATGGCCAGCATACAAAATTCCTCGTTCAACAACGATTAACTCATTTTTAAAAATTATACCCGCAATATGTAACTAGGCAAAGATATCATTAATGAACCACTGAAATAATATAAAGATCCTCATGGCACCTTTGATTTAGGGTTCTAACATTTTTTAGAATCTCCGAATATGTATTGAAATCGATATTCTTTGTTGAACAAATCATAATAAAAGTAGCACCAACACATTGAAACAGTTTAAAAAAATTCGGAATTGTTCGAAAAAGCTTCATAAGTATTCTATTTTTCAAAATAAGTAAGTACTTATATGTAAAAACGAGAAACTCTTTACCAAAGCAAAGTAACATTTCTGGTGGACCGATTTTCAACTTTCTATATGGGACCCCTGAATTTACAAAAATACTTCCCGCTATGTATAAAGAAAATATAAATGCATTTAGCATTTTACTACATTTTGTTCACATAAGTAAATTGCACAAACCAAAATATAAACTGGATTCCTATGGATCACAAAGCAAATGCCGTTTGTATATAAACCAAATATCTTGAATGATTTCCGATGCCAAGCGAAGATGGAAAGAGCACACTAAAACGTAGAACATCAAATATAGGAAAGTATACGGGTTCGGTATTGGATTCTACAGTATAACAAATTTATTTTGTTCTAAGCTGAGTCAGTGCTTTCAAAATAAAGTGCTGTATTGCATTGTAGCATGAGTAACCACTGCATCAAACATTCAACAAATTAGTTGTAATATAAAATCAAAGCAAAATGATCTATATTGTGTAATAAGACCTTATGATATTGCGATATTAGTCATGAGTAAGTAAAAGAAAATTAAGATATGGCAATACTAATTATGTACGTAATAATTGAATATATAAACATATGGTTTGCTTAAAAGCATTCACAGCGGATTTTGAGGATTACACGGATAAAGTCCTGTAAGTAAATGTGCAGCTGTCATAATTCCCCCTATATTTAAGTATTCTAGTAATCAAAATGAAAGATCAACAATAACACTTTTTTAATTCTTCTAAAAAGATCTAAACTGATATCTACCGCATATCACAAACAAGTAAGTTTTTGTGTCAAACCGGCAACCCCAATGATTGTAACAAATTAGACAATTAAATTATAGCATAAATCGCTCGGCGAACGAGTAGTTGGTTCAACTTAAATAATTTGATAGTTGAACAATAAAAATAACAAACGCGATAAATTGCCGCGCCACACTGATTTTTGGCGTAAAAAAATTTGATTGAAATGAAATCAAATTTTTATACAAAAAACTAAATGACATATTTTTTTTTTATTATGATATAAGGTATGACTCAGACAGAAAAGAAATTCGAATCAATCACTCATTCAAAATAATAAAATATCCGTACGAACGTGAAAATGGAAATTGAAAACAGATTCAGTGAATCTTTCATGCTGATTTTAATTAAAATTTGCGTTTTCCCAAAGTGATACAGCGAATTTTATTATATAATGTGTGTATTTGTACATGAGTTCGTTTTGATTACCAAGTAAGTGATAACCTAAACGACATTATCTAGAGAGACGAAAGCAATTTATAATTATGAATTCATACTTTAGTTAGCCATCGTCAGGGTTAAAATTAAAACATTTGATCTAAGTATTTCAAGAAAAAATTCTAACTATAATTAATTTGGAAAAATGGCAAATAAATCTAACGCTCCATATTGCTTTCGCTAAGCCGTTTGCCTGCCTTTCTTATTGCTGCACATTAGATCGTTTGATTAACAAACAATTATGTATTGCAGATCAGTTTAAACGCTTAATGATTAGAAACCTCAAACAACACGATTTCTGTAATCAAAATCAAAATTAGTTGAACGCCCTGTCAAATAAACAATTGCCACTCCAACATTTTGATAAATAATATGGGTGAATGTGTATTGGGTGGTACCACACTTATATAAACATTAATTTATGTTGAGTAAGCCTTCCTAGGATCAATTTTTCCGTAGTCCCTTTTTTAGTTTTGCAATAAATTCGGATCGCAAAACAAAAAAAGGAAATTGGGCCGAAAGCCTGCTATAAAAATTGAATCCCTTAAAATAATTTGGCTTCTATGTATATGTACTCTCGACACCATACTGGTAAGGTGCGAGAGGGTGACAATAATGAAATTATAACAAATATTAACTTGAAAACGTCTATCTTCAATTTTATGAATACGAGTAAGTACAAATACAATTGTTGAATATACTCTCTAGACACACACATTCATGATTTGAAAAATGCTGAAATGAATTCTTAGGTGTTACTGTTTCCTTAGGTGTTGGTCCTTCCCAAACGCTTTCAGGGCAAAATAATTTCAATCTTTGGTACCTGCTTAATTCTCTGACCTGAACAATATTTTAAAATCATCATATTTGGTGATAAGGCTCTGGCGTGATGAAATTGCTACCCAACTGCAGATACAGTTGTAATCGATTATTAGTGGGAACTTCTCTTTATGTAAGGTGGTTTAATCCAATCAATCAAACAAAATACGATTAATCCAAAAATGCACTGGCTAAATAAAACATTAATTGTTAATCTTACTTATAAGACATTTGGATACGGTTCGAAAAGATAACTAATTGGGCCTGTTTAACAAATCTTGCGCAAGGCCCCAAATAGCAGAAGAACTGGCTATTTTAGAATTTTATTCCTCGACAATCTAGGTACTGTGAAATTTCGGGTACAAATTAACACACACATTTAGCCATCAATTTTGATTGAAATCGCTATTAAAAACTCAAGGGATTGATGATTGCTATATCATACGCGGTATTTAAATATTTACTATCCTTTCTATTTATTTCGAGTTCGAATTCAATATTTGTAATTTATTTTATAAAATATTGTATTTTTCACTTTTTCGAATCATTTATCAACATAATATCTTATTTAATACTAAGGTACATAAAATGGATCGTCTTAAAAATTCAGTTTCATAAAGCGGTTCAGTTTCATTTCATATCTTTACTAAATCGATTGATGTCTATAAGGCGGATCTCGCTACCAGTTCGCACAGGATAACATTAAAACTAACGAATGCAACAACACATCACATATAAGTAAAGATATGTAAAGATCACATAAACATATTTAAGATTTTAATGAATTCTGAAATTTTTCAATAGCCACTGTAGCCACATGACCGGTTTTCATGAAAAAAACACGCTACCTTTTGCTTCCCAACGCTCCGAGCTCGCACAACTATTGTTGGTTTTTCTTCGAATTGGAAGCTCATGCGCATATATCCATGTCTCGTCAACTGTCACGATCTTGTACTCGTTTTTGGAAGTACCTCCAACGAATTTTTCAAGCATTTCGTGCAATCGACACGAACCTTTTTTTGTGCGTCTGCCAACAAATGTGTAATCCAACGTGCACATAGCTTCCTCACCTTTAAATGTTCATGTAAGATCGTATGTACGCTGGTGTTACTAATGCCTATGCATGCCTGTTTTTGGACGACCTTCGTGAGCTCGTCTTTGAGTGAACGTCGTTCGCGTTTAAATTCCTTGTATCAATTATAAACACTAGCCAAGGATGGTGCTTCGTCTCCAAAATTCTAATGAAGTTGTTATTATTTTGTGTTGCAAAGCGGATCTATTGCCACCACCCAATAAGTACGATTTTACAAAGTACAGACCCAGATCTAGAGTTAAAACAAAAAAACTCAACATGCTCTACATTGAGACAATTTAGAGTATGTGTGTGTAGCAGAATAAATTGGGCGATCGTATGTGACCTTCTCAAAATCCCGCTTTTCAAAATCCCGATTTTTAATATTCCGCCTTTTCAAAATCCCGATTATCAAAAACCCGCTTTTTTTAAATTGTATTATGAATTCGTGTTGTGCCTGTGGGCCGGCACTGACGTGCAATGTAGTAAATTCATAAAATAATTACTTGATCCGAATCAAGCTGGATTAGAATTCTATATTCTAAGAAATTTTGAATTCCCAAGTCAAATTAAACTAGGTTACTTCTTACAATTTGTGGTAAAATTTTTGTAAAAGTTTGTAAATCATTCAGCTATATAAGGAATGAAACTAAGCAATTTTTTAACCGAATATTTTAAAATTTAGGTCTATACTATATGGTAAGAGGTGGCTTAGTTCCAATCAGTGTTGCAAAAAATAGCTCTGCATTTATGTGAAAATTACAATCCGGCTCTTACATTAATACGTTAAGATATGGCCTAGTTTCAAATATCATAGACGAATCCCAGAAATACTCCAAACACACAAGAGTACATAAGAGTCATAATCTAGCTGTACATAATAAATTTAATCATAAGTGGCTAATAAGTTTCTATAAGATTTATTCAATATGAACAAGAAATGGCCGCCTAGTTCAATTAAACAATGCCAAATTCTTTAAATGCGTTCATAATTCATTTTAGAATACCGATCTAAACCGATTTTTCAAATATTACCATTATTTAGCAAGCAATGGCCAAGTTCCATTTAGAATAACGTTCAATTAACGTTAAAATCCCAATTCAGTTGTACATACCAAATTTGACAATTATTGGTTAAAATTGGGCAAGTTCCATGGAGCGAGACAAATTTCAAAAATTTATGTTAAAATGCAAATCACGTCCCATAATTTGACCAAGATCAATCAAAAAATGGCCGTGTGCTTAACAAAAATGTAGATACAAAATATTTTAATATGTCTTTTAAAAAATGACGGATTTTGACGGAATTTTTTAAGATTTCAGCAAAATCAGGATTTTAAAAAACGGGATTTCAAAAAATGGAATTTGGAAATTGAAATTTTCGCTTGTATTAGCATGGCGATGATTAGCGTTAAAATTGTTGCAATATTGTTAAACATTAATTTCGGTTGGTTTTGTGGTAGCGAATGTGTTAGGCTGGTCGAAAGAACTGTGAAACATTTTTCGTTAGAAAGTCATGATTTAAAGTATGAGCATCGTATCGTTCATGGATGTTAATGCCTCAAATAATAGTAGCTCTAAATTAGCTTCCTTTTTAAGTGATTTTTTTTATGTTTTGTGAAAACAAAATTTATCAAGCGCAGAATTTCATTCAGGGTTCACTTTAACCCTTAGAGGACCACAAAAAAATGTAACGTAAAAGACCAGAAGGGTCCCCTAGATTAATAATGCTTAAAAGAAAATATAATTATATATTTTTTTATTATTTTTCATTGAAATATTAATTTACATTTACATTTTTATTACATTCAATACATACTACAATTTTTTTTGAGTGTTCTGTACAGACATGTAAATGATAAATTTCGCAAATTTGTTTCGATTTTCTGGAAATTCTATTTGAGCACAAATTACATCTTTTTTTCGTGGAGGCTCTAATTCGGAGCTTGTTTCACTGGGTCCAGCTTCGACTTCACCGTGAATAATTTGAACAATTTCCTTTTGTTGTGGTTCACGTAACCCTTTTAGACTCCTTCTTCTAATACTATGCTTTTAGCAACTGATCTCAAAAATTGTTTCCGGGACATTTTTTTGTTCACATTTAATTTTTCATAAATTATTTTAGTGGCAACTCCACCAACATCAATTATATTATAGAGGAAACCCAAAGGCCATTGTCTTGTTTGTCTATGTACTATATAATTATGAGCCATCTGAGCGAGGGTATCCACTCCACCTTTCGTATTGTTGTCAGGGTTGGTAAAAAACATGTTTTTTTCAAAAAAAAAACAAAAAAAACGTTTTTTTTTTGTTTTAAACTGTTTTTTTTGTTTTAAACTGCTTTTAATTTTTTAACTGTTTTTCAGTTAGTTTTTTTACGTTTATGCTAAACTTATTAGATAACACCCAATATGGGCTAAAAATCTCGTCTAACAAATCAATCAAAGAAATAGAATGAATCAAATTGAGCAATTGTTGCTCTAATACGATACTATGTCAGTGTATAAAACATTTAAACATACTTAAGTAGGTACAACGGGCGTTGCCTCTCACGAAGTCTAGATTAAAAGTGCGGTAAATCGATTTTAATTCAGTGAAATGGAATATTAAATATTTTCACCAAGGATCAATACATTTTAATGCAAAACTGTTATCGATAGTTTTTTTTATTGTATATTTATTAATTTCAACATTACATGTATTTGTGCTTATACAAATTTGTATTTATACATAAGCGTGAAATCTCTAATTTCACATATATCAAAATATAAAAACTGAAGTAAACTAAAATGTATCTTCCATATAAATCAAAAATAAATAAAATGTCTTTCACATATTCATAAAACGTTTTCATAACTAAGCTACCTAGACAAAACTATTACACGCTCGTTTTATTCCACTGCTGCGAAACGAAAACCAACTTAGCCGCTTTATCAGTTCCCAGCTTGTTTCTTAAAGCAGTGTGTGTTAAACCAAATTTCGAAAAAATTCTTTCTAGACCAGCCGATGAAGCTATAGCAGTATGCAGCTGTCCAAGAAGCCTCATATTTTCATCCGAAATAATATGCGGATATAGCGATTGAATTGACAACCACCATTCGAAATCAGTTAGTTGTTCACAGTTCGTAAAATGTAATGCTCTAAATGGATTAAGTTTTGCAACAAATTTAATAAACGTCGTATTTATGAAATTTTTTGAAAAATTAAATTTAATAAAATCCATGGCCTTTTCTTTCTCGATTATAGTAAGCGGTGATTTTCTTGGCTTTGGGCTTAAAAGGTAGGCGGCGAAATGTGCATTTGTTAACGTCTTAATATATCTCTTTTGATATAATGTTTTAATTATTGTTCCATTTTCAGATAAATGTAATTCCAACTCTTTCCAAATCTCTACAGCCTACGCTGATTTGCAGCTATTACTTTGAATTTTATCAAGAGCGACTGTAATTGGCTTCAATAAGCCAACCATATTCTCCACCGATCGTTTCATGTTTACATCAATAACTTTGTTTGTTGAAAATATATTAATAAAAATATCTAAATGAAGCTATAAAATATGTTATAGACTACTTTACCAATATCTTTATCAAAATTTACGTCATTTCGCCTATCTTCACAAACCTTAGCAAGAGCAGGCCAATTCTTCAAATAGGATTCAAATGAATCACAGTATGAATTCCAGCGGACGTCTATGGGCAAGTTTAAAGATTTACCACCAGCTTCATGAAACCAAGCCTTAGGCAAATGGTGATTTTTAAAATATTTCACTGTCTGTGTAATATGTTGTTGGACATTGTTGAAATTGAGTGGTTTCGTTATGTTCTTTGCCAAAAGATTTAGGGCGTGAGCCGAACATCCATAAGAAATGATATCCCCATCTAAATTAATTTCAATATTTTGTCTCATATTTACCATAATAGCTGCGTTATCTGTTACGAAACTTTTAATACGGCAATTAAATTTCTCTGTCGTTTCTTGGATTACACGAGTTGCTATATTGATCAAATTTTCTGCTGTATGCTGCATTCCACTAGTGTCTAATGTATCAACCAAAAAAACGGTACCGTCATCTTTCGTAACACAGGCACAAATGATTGGCTCGTTCGAAATATTTTCCCAGCCGTCGATTGATAAACAAACTATTTCACCTTGTAGTTGTTCCCGACAATTTAAAAGTTCCTTTTCATGAACTTCATTTAGAATTGATGAACCAATTACGTGTCGATCGGGTGGCTTATAGCCAGGGCGCAACATATCACAGAATTTTTGAAATTCTAGATTATTTGCCAAACGAAACGGCGAGTTTGCGGAAAAAATGAAGCGCCCACACTGTAAATCTAGAATTTCTTTCTCCTGTTTTGTTGTTTTAACGACAAATTTGTCAATGGTTGCAACACAGGATGAATTTATTTTAGTATTTTTTATAGGCATAGGTTGCACTAGTGTTGACAATATTTCTAATTGAATCGACGAATCAACGCTATTATCAATGGCAATGTCTTCAAGAACCACTAAAGCAGGTTGGCATTGCGCATGATGTGCTTTCATACGTTTCACCAATCCTTGGCATTCTTGTTGTCATTGCCTCTTTTCGTTATTTTAGATTTTTGTTTGAAAATGATAAGAGAAAAATACACAAAATTGAGTATTTCACGAAAAAAAAATTTTTGGTTTAAAACAGCTGATTTAAATAAAAAAAATATGCTGTTTTAAACAATGTTTAAAACAACGTTTAAAACAAAGCGTTTAAAACATACCAACCCTGATTGTTGTAAAATAAATTTATTTCAGATTTGTTTTTGTTCCTTTCATCTGTAATAGTAGTGTTATCTTTTGTTGATAGCAAAAGGGCGGCACGATTTTTTTTGAAACGTAGGAAACTAAGCACAAATTTTTCCGAAATCCAAAACAATTACTCTCTGCTGGTTTGCTTTTATTAGGCATACAATTTATAGGTATATATTTTCTATTTTTACGTAATGTACCAAGGCAAGTTAAACCATTTGACAATAAAGACTCTGCTAGTGGCTTACTTGGAAAGAAATTGTCGAATGTTACGTTTCTGAACGTTTCAAAGTAAGGTTTACATAATTTTCCCACGACTTGCTGAGCTAGGTTTGCATTTCGGACTAGACCCTCTTTTCCTAAATAAGAAATGCCATAGAGTGGGTAGCTAGTGGCATTGTCGCATATCCACCACATTTTTATTCCATATTTATCAGGTTTACTTGGAATGCACTGTTTGAAAGAAACTCGATCACGAAAAGTTTGCTCCAGGTAAATGTTTTTTTTAGATTTTTTGTTGAAAATTTCCCACAGATCTCGTATTCGAGCTAGTTTATCCCTAGTTCTACGGGCAGATCTAAATACTTTGTCATCGAATCGTATAAAACGCTGAATAAATTTAAAATAGGTTTTGCTTATGGTTGCTCGAAATATCGGAATTCCAAAAAGCGGGTCTCAAAAATCCAAGCTGTCAATAAAAGTCCAAAATATGCTTTTATTTCAAGGAGATCAGTATTTTTGCACTCAATCCCATTTTTACTTGGCGGGTAAATCACTTTATCAAAAGAAATTATTATATTAAATTTTTTAAATCGAAGTAAATGTTAAACAAGGTGTAATGGACCCTTCTGGTCTTTTAAGGGTATCAGTATCATCTGTTTATGTTGTCCAATCAAATAAGTTACTGATCGGTTTCATTTTAACTATGTTTACGACTTAATATGAAACATTTCAAGGAAACTAATTTCAAATTTTGAAAATTTTTATTATTTGTAATACTGAACCATTTCATTAGGTCTCTGCGTGGTTCGATCACTTATACATATTGAATTCCTTCACGACCGCGTATAAAAACACTGTCTGTCATAACTTAAAATTTATTATTTAATTTCAGACTAATAATCGACTAACTCTTCTACTTAATCAAAAATCATTAAGTATACCGCATGCTGGGTTAATAAACAGCTGCTAAAATTCGCGTGACTGAGCACTACCAATTAATTTTTTAGGAACAGCGTTAAAAAAAATATTGTCATCACATTACAAACACTGACAATTTAATTTAAACCACTTTATCACGTTTAGAGTTAAATCCACGTTAAAATCAAATTATACTCAAACTACTTACTTAAGGATAAAGTTGTAATTAGAAAATGATTACACAATACCCTTAAAATTGTTCACCCTTAAATAAAATGTTATGAATACAGGAAAATTTGATTACATTAAATCGTAAAAATAAACATAAGGCAAGTCATGCTAATAAATTCCCCAGTTTTATGTTCATATATCCCGTATACAGCTTTTATATGCACATGATACTGAGCTTATAGCAGTACACAAACCGCATGCATAACTATAATATGGCAAAATGAATGAATAATTTCCATTTATTCAATTTGAGTTTGGCTCCCTCGTACATATTTACACGTATGTTTACAATCAAATTAATGTATGTATCAATAATAAATATTTCATTTGTAGCTTTATACATTTACATACATATGGAGAAGATAGAAGCCAACAATTCTATTAATCTCGGTTGAAATATTAAAATTACATTTTTTATTTTCGTATTTATGTAATCCGTATGAATAATTTTCACAAAATTTCCACTTCTAAGTATATGCGGTAAACTCGTATAGATTTTCAATATACAAGTAGTTCTATAGTTTTACCGTTTTTTATTTTGTAAAATGTTTATATACATACAAATAAATAACAACAAGAACAAGGATGTATAGTTTTTAGTTTTTCTCCCAAATGTGTATATGAAGTGAAATCCTTTTTCAGAAGGGAAACATATTTGTATAGGCGGGAAATTTTCTAATAAATATTACGCCCATCTCGTTCTCCCTCGTTATGTATATATATATATCTATGTTATATATAATGCATTATCTCAGGTGAATCATCATCATGTAACGATTCGATGGGGTACGCTGTTCTCCAATATGATCCAATGATTTATTATTTTTCTTGAAAACGAGTAAATCCATAAAACTTCAGAAATGTATGTGTAAAAATAAAATTTTAATTTGATTATACGGAACCCGTTACTTATTTCCCCTTAATTTTTTTTTCGGTTAAAAAAAAAAAAAAAGAAAACGAGATGGGCAGATAATTGAATCGGCAGTCGATACCCAGTTGTGAGATCAGTTTGATATACAAGAACATAAATTTAATAATTAGCATCGATGGATGTGTATAATTTGTAAATAAAATTTGTTTTTGTTGACCGAAATCGATGATAGCCAGTTTTGGTGTATGATACGATGTTAACGTAAATTTAGTATTAATATTAATAAATTGCTGGTGATAAACATTAAATTATTAGAATAGTGGTTAGTGTATACGCAATCATTGAAAACGTTAATGAATAAAAGTATATTAATAATTAACGATTGCGTCTTTTACAACCGTAAGAGTTGTATATAAAAAAAAAAATTAAAGTTGTATAGTGTATATGAAAATAAAAGAAAAACTGTATATGAAAAAGCTGAATAAAAGTGAAATAAAATCATATGTAAATTATAAAGGTTTACGTTTTAATTTTCTGGCCTACAAGTGTTCAAAAAAAAAAAAAATCGAAATATCTCCTAATTAAACCCGCAAATTCGTTAACCAATTCGATAACCCCGGAACAAAGTTATATACAATTTTATCTAATTAAAAAATACAAAGAGTAAAAAAGTAACACGAAATTACTCTACAAGCATCGACAAAATTAAGCGAAATATAAGCAACTAATGCAATGATGGCTCATGTGTTAGCGTATCAACCGTGTTAACGGACTATCGAGTGCTACAGTGGGACTATAACGGCGTTCATTAGAAGCAGCAGTCACTACCGGCTCTATTCGACCTTTGGGATATGCAGAAACTAATGGGAGAGAGAACTCGGCAAAACTACTTGAGTATTAACAAATTTTTTTTTATTTAATATTTTCAATTTATATTTTTGAATTACTACCTCGCTATATATGTTATCGTATTACTGCCCATACATTGTTTTAGAACTTAAAATTTTGTTCAGAGTGTGATCACCAGTTTTGAATTATCTAAAATTGTTGGCCTGACCTACATTGAATCTAGATTAGTATTATATTATACCTTATTGTAAATTGGATATATGTTATTGTAGATCTTTTGACAGTCGTGCCTGTTTCTTTTTGTAAGACAAATTACCGTGCGCGTGCGTTATATTACTAAATTAGCTCAAGGTGAAATTATGAGCGGTTAAAATTTTCCGTATATAGGTTAGTGATAGGATTGTGACACCGTGTGGATAAATTAATGTTACCATTTACCAGGCTTTGAAAATATACTTAGCTGCTTCGCCGACATGTGAATTACGGTTTCGGAATTATGACCCTACCTAACGACGAGCCAAACCCGAAAAATTAGCCTGGAGTACCGAAACCAGCAAGCAGTTACAAAAATGGCGCCCGAGCAGGGACCTGATGTCCACGTTTTAAATTTTTCCAAACACGTAATGAATGGAATCCCTATTTTTCTTGACCATCCGTTGACAGGCGGAAACTCCGAGCTATGGTTGGTCGAGCAAAATGGAAGGCACAAAATGTTGCATAATATTTTTTACCTATAAGCAAAATAAATTTTTTTTTCGATTTTCGTTGTCGGTTTGATTTTGCTACCGATTTTTCGCGATTGATTTTTATTTAAATAGATTCTCGGGATTAACAGTACTAATTCACCGACGAGGAACAGTTGTAGAAAAATTTTATAAAGTACATTATTCACGTATTATTACCACATGTTTAGAAAGCGGTTGATTGCGCGTATAATACGTCCTCTCGTTTTACTCAAAGCTGTTATATACACAATGTTATGTACGGATTCCTGTTAGATTTCCCACTTTACTAACCACGACAAAATGTTGTAAACAACACATGGTTGTAAGGTTGTAAGGTATGACATCACAGATTCATAATATATAATTACGGTCAGAAATACGTTAGATATGTGCTTTATTAAATACTGCTAGATTATAGTGGTATGAAAATATTTTGTTTCGGGTACCACGCGGATCACTTAAATATCCTGTCACTAACCTTATATTAATATCAAGTTTTCTTTTAATTAAATAAGTGCTAATTATAATAAGAACGACAATTTTTTTTGCATATACTCGTATGTACTCGTATATTGAGAAATATTTTTTTTGGAATCGTAATTTTCTCTTACCCACCTATTTATACAAATTTATCATTGATCATATTGGTTCACACTCCACAATACACGTTAAATATTCTCATTTAGTTTACTTAAGAATCGCATAATATATCGGCGTTAATTGAATTTCTTTGATTATTGATTATTTCAGAATTTATTCTGAAATTACCTAAAGTCTTAAGTCATAGGCATTATGGGGATTGATTATCAACCTTTACTGGGATTAACGCAGGAAGAAATTGCGGTGGAATGTGCAATTCGGGGAATAAAAACTTCAACTGTGAATTATAAAGAAACGTTGTTGACCATTTTAAAAGAAGAATTATTGGATCCTTCAAACGTGCCAACAAAAACGCATGTTACAAACCACCGAGAAGAACTCGAAGAGTGTAGGCAAAACTTCAACGCGTTGAGTGAATTGATAAATAAGGAACAGATTAATCTCCATGAGTTGAATTCTAGCGAGAATCAACTTAAACATTGGAGAGGTCGTACTCAACGCCTAAAAGGTTGCTTCCACCAGGATAATGACATAGACAAACTATTGAACCACTTTAGAAGATTGAAACAAATTGTTGATTTTAAGAGAGATGAATTAGCTCAAGCTCAAATAACCAAACCCATGATTGCGACTATCGAAGATCAACAATTCTTAGCAGATTTAACATCACCCAAAAGAAGCGATGCATCTGGCGACATAAAAATTTCCACCATCTCCACGACAGGTACACATACCAACCCTAGCAGTATACTAGGACATCCGTTTGTCTCAGATTATACTTACAATTATCATGAACCGCGGAATATCTATACGACCGCCATAACCCGTCCTCAGATAGCTACATCATTCTCGAACATTACGCCTTCCTTTACAAACCCTTACCCACCACCCATAGTGTACTTACCAGTATCATCCGAGATACCGTATGAAATTTCGAGGCAAAATTATACCGGAACCCTCCCGAAGAATTTAAGTGCTGGTATATCAGTTAGCCGCCATTCAATTCCGAAAATTGGACACCCGACCGGTAATAATGAATCGGCTAGGACATTTATGCCCCATATAAAAATGAATGATCCTAAGTGGAAATTATCGTTTTCGGGACTCCGTGATGGACTAGACGTACATGATTTTATTTTTCGAATCGAGACCCTAGCTAGTAAGGAAAATATAACTCTAAACCATTTGGAAGCACTTATCCCTAAGTTGCTAACGGCCACTGCGGAAAAATGGTATTGGGTATTTGTTCGTAAATTTCCCAATGCCTCTTACTTCCAATTAAGGCAGGCGATTATTGATAGGTTTAGCAACACTGAATCAGACCGAGCGTTACGTAGAGCTATACAGAATAAAAAGCAAGGTGACCGAGAAAGCATAGGAAACTATATTTTAGAAATGGAGGGCCTGAATGGCAGATTAATGAAACCATATAATGACGAAGAATTAATCGAGATTATCAGAGACAATATGGGGGTACAATACCGAGAGGTTACATTGGCTACACCATCTTTCACCGCGGATGAGCTACGTATAGTTTGCGAGCGTTTTGAGAAACTGTGGGATTTAAAGAAAAATAGACCGATGGGAGTTGTACGACAACCAAGATACGTTAATGTAGCGGAATGCCTGGCTGACCCAGAACATTTAACCCATCCACAGGCGCATGATTCCGCATCTCGGGAACAGGTGGATCAAGATCTTTCAGACGAAATACACCTAGCAGCCATTGCAAAATCGAGACCTAATCACAGCAATCCTGCAAGAGCAGCATCTATACCATCAACTAGTCTTGTCTGTTGGAACTGTCGAGACTTGGGTCACAGATACCAAGATTGCCACTTGCCGCCTCAAGGGGTGTTTTGCTATGGTTGTGGTAAAAGTGGCATAATTAAGCCACAGTGTCCGAATTGTCAAAAGTTTATGTCGGGAAACCGTGTTCCGGGCGTGAGCAATACGGGACTAGCACGTCCGGTACAAATTCTATCCCGACTGCCGCAATCAGCCAAACCAGTAATTCCGCAAACAATAAATTCGGCAACGAATACCGAATTTTCCACTCAAAAGTAACTCAGACCGACCCCGAAGATAACGCGTTCGATTCGAAAAGGACGCCAAGTATTAGACACATAAAGTTGGAGACAAGAACTGGTTCCAATAATTCAATTTCTCCTGTAATCGTCAATGAATCAAATCCAAGATCTAAACCTTACAAGTACAACCGAAAACGGCGCATCGTTCAATACTTTAAATTTCGAAGAACGCTCAAACGCGCTTGTGCAGAAACGGTAATATCCGCTTTGGATGACCCTCGTCTTTATATTGTCATCAGTGTAGCAGGCTCCTACATTCGAGGTCTGTTAGATAGCGGCGCGTCGATAAGTATCCTTGGACACGATTCTCTCAAATTTCTAACTGACTTGGGTATCGCTTACAAAAAAATATCCTCCGAAGTAAGAACGGCAGACGGAACAAAAAACCAGATAATCGGATACGTCGACGTTCCAGTGAAATATAGTAATAAAACTAACACTATTCGGTTTTTTCTTGTTCCAACGTTACAGGGTAAATTATACCTCGGAATAGATTTCTGGTCAGCATTTAATCTCGCTCCGTACATGATCGACTCTTTAGATGTACCTATAACTAAAGACCTCGAGAGCCACACCTTGTCTTTCTCACAACAAGAGGAATTCGACCGAATAATCGCCGGATTTCCATCCTTTGAAGAGCATGGTCTGGGGCGAACCTCACTGATAGAACACCGTATAGACGTCGCAAACTGCCTACCTATAAAACAACGCCATTATGCGGTCTCGCCTGCCATCCAAGATTTGATATATAAGGAATTAGATAGAATGCTGGAGATGGGTGTGATAGAAGAGAGCAAAAGTTCTTGGTCTTCTCCCGTGGTGTTAATACGCAAGCCCAATAAGGTGCGATTGTGCTTAGATTCCAGAAAGGTCAATGCTGTGACGATAAAGGATGCATATCCGCTCCCACTAATTAACGGTATAATCGGGCGTTTGAATGATACGACCATAATCTCCAGCATTGATCTTAAGGACGCCTTTTGGCAAATCCCTTTACACCAGGACTCTCGAGATAAAACTGCCTTCACAGTTCCCGGTCGCCCACTTTACCACTTTCGAGTTATGCCCTTTGGTTTATGCAACTCGCCCCAAACGCTATGCCGATTGATGGATAAAGTGGTGCCGTACCAACTCCACTCTAAAATTTTTGTGTACCTCGATGACCTCCTAGTAACATCCTCTTCAGTCACGGAACATCTATCATTGCTAAAACTTATAGGTGAACGATTAAAACTTGCTGGGTTAACGATAAACATCGCTAAAAGCAAATTTTTCATGAAGCAGGTGAAATATTTGGGGTTTGTGGTAGGAAACGGTGGACTTAAAACGGATCCTGATAAGGTAGAGGCAATTCGCAACTTTCCATCCCCAACCTCCCTTAAGCAGACCCGACGGCTGTTGGGTATGACCGGATGGTACCAACGTTTCATCCCAAACTACGCGGAAATTACCAGTCCTATTACCAATCTTTTGAAAAAAAACGCCAAATTTGCGTGGACCAACGAAGCGCAGGCGGCATTCGAAAAACTAAAGTACCTTTTGACAACGGCTCCGGTACTCGTCAACCCAGATTATACTAAAACCTTTTTTATTAGGTGTGATGCATGTCAGAATGGCGTTGGAAGCGTATTATTTCAAAAAGATGATGAAGGAAATGAACGACCTATTTCGTATATGTCTAGGAAGCTTAACAAAGCTCAGTCGAATTACTCAACCACAGAGCTAGAATGTTTAGCCGCTGTCCTATCTGTAAAGAAATTCCGTCCCTACATCGAGGGTTACCATTTCATAATTATAACAGACCACTCTAGTCTCAAGTGGTTGATGTCGCAAAGCGACCTCAATGGAAGGCTCGCCAGGTGGAGTTTCAAATTGCAATCGTATGATTTTGAAATTCAACATCAGCGTGGCTCGCAGAACGTGGTGCCCGATGCGCTTTCTAGAATTTATGATGCAACGCGGACGCATGAAATATCCGAAATTGATCTTAATTCAGTAGCCTTTAACGACGCGGAATACCTAAGTTTCCGAAATAAAATATTAACGGCGCCTTACGATTATCCCTCATTTCGGATAAAAGATGACAGAATTTATCTAAAAGTTGGAGCTAAAAATGATCCTACATTATCGGATGTTTCTCAATACAAATTATGGATACCTCAGAATATGACTGAGGATTTAATTAAACAGTTTCATGATGTACCACTTGCTGCCCATGGAGGTATTGCTAAAACAATAGAACGCCTAAGATATATTTATTATTGGCCCGGGATGCGCAAACAAATTTACAATTATGTGTCTAACTGTAACATTTGCAAAGCTTCTAAGAGCCCCAATAACGTTTTAAAACCTCCCTTAGGACAAACAACATTTGCTCAAAGACCTTGGGAACGAGTATATATTGATCTAATGGGACCGTATCCACGATCCCGTGCGGGCCATACTTTTATATTGGTAATCCTAGATCAATTTACCAAATTCGTGCTGCTAAAACCACTCAACTCCAGCATTACTAACAAGATCATAACGTACCTAAGGAATGAAGTTTTCCTCGTATATGGAGTACCGGCACAGTTACATTCTGACAATGGTTCCCAATTTACTAGCAAATCATTTCAACAACTACTAGAAGAATTTAACATCCGACATTGCAAAACCGCTATCTACTCACCGCAAGCGAATGCTTCGGAGCGTGTAAACAGATCGGTAGTTGCTGCAATTCGTGCATATGTGAAAAAGGATCATAAAACTTGGGATACCTTTTTACCTGAAGTAGCGTGTGCCCTTCGCACAGCCGTCCACCAATCAACGAATAAGTCTCCATATTTTCTTCTATTCGGATACCACATGGTGACCGATGGAAAATCTTATCGAATTTTGCGAGACGTCAACGCTTTATCCGAAGACATAGAACCCCTGACAATGCCTGATCGTTTGGCCATTATCCATAGCACTGTTATAAAAACCCTAAAACAATCCTACGATAGATATTCGCATTTTTATAATCTGCGAACCAGATTAGTTACCTATCGACCCGGACAACAAGTTTATGTTCGTCAACATCCACTTAGCGATACTAGTAAACAGTTTTGCGCAAAATTTTCACCCAAGTTTCTTAAAGCAGTTATAATGGAAAAGGTTGGCAATGTTCTTTACAAATGTAAGGACGAATCTGGTAAAGTTTTAGGTATTATACATGCGAAAGACATTAAGGTTTGAAGTTCCGGTAATGAAAAAGAAAATTCAGTTTCGTCGCTTCGGTATTTTATCTTCGACGAATCTGCCCTGTAACGATTCGATGGGGTACGCTGTTCTCCAATATGATCCAATGATTTATTATTTTTCTTGAAAACGAGTAAATCCATAAAACTTCAGAAATGTATGTGTAAAAATAAAATTTTAATTTGATTATACGGAACCCGTTACTTATTTCCCCTTAATTTTTTTTTCGGTTAAAAAAAAAAAAAAAAGAAAACGAGATGGGCAGATAATTGAATCGGCAGTCGATACCCAGTTGTGAGATCAGTTTGATATACAAGAACATAAATTTAATAATTAGCATCGATGGATGTGTATAATTTGTAAATAAAATTTGTTTTTGTTGACCGAAATCGATGATAGCCAGTTTTGGTGTATGATACGATGTTAACGTAAATTTAGTATTAATATTAATAAATTGCTGGTGATAAACATTAAATTATTAGAATAGTGGTTAGTGTATACGCAATCATTGAAAACGTTAATGAATAAAAGTATATTAATAATTAACGATTGCGTCTTTTACAACCGTAAGAGTTGTATATAAAAAAAAAAATTAAAGTTGTATAGTGTATATGAAAATAAAAGAAAAACTGTATATGAAAAAGCTGAATAAAAGTGAAATAAAATCATATGTAAATTATAAAGGTTTACGTTTTAATTTTCTGGCCTACAAGTGTTCAAAAAAAAAAAAAATCGAAATATCTCCTAATTAAACCCGCAAATTCGTTAACCAATTCGATAACCCCGGAACAAAGTTATATACAATTTTATCTAATTAAAAAATACAAAGAGTAAAAAAGTAACACGAAATTACTCTACAAGCATCGACAAAATTAAGCGAAATATAAGCAACTAATGCAATGATGGCTCATGTGTTAGCGTATCAACCGTGTTAACGGACTATCGAGTGCTACAGTGGGACTATAACGGCGTTCATTAGAAGCAGCAGTCACTACCGGCTCTATTCGACCTTTGGGATATGCAGAAACTAATGGGAGAGAGAACTCGGCAAAACTACTTGAGTATTAACAAATTTTTTTTTATTTAATATTTTCAATTTATATTTTTGAATTACTACCTCGCTATATATGTTATCGTATTACTGCCCATACATTGTTTTAGAACTTAAAATTTTGTTCAGAGTGTGATCACCAGTTTTGAATTATCTAAAATTGTTGGCCTGACCTACATTGAATCTAGATTAGTATTATATTATACCTTATTGTAAATTGGATATATGTTATTGTAGATCTTTTGACAGTCGTGCCTGTTTCTTTTTGTAAGACAAATTACCGTGCGCGTGCGTTATATTACTAAATTAGCTCAAGGTGAAATTATGAGCGGTTAAAATTTTCCGTATATAGGTTAGTGATAGGATTGTGACACCGTGTGGATAAATTAATGTTACCATTTACCAGGCTTTGAAAATATACTTAGCTGCTTCGCCGACATGTGAATTACGGTTTCGGAATTATGACCCTACCTAACGACGAGCCAAACCCGAAAAATTAGCCTGGAGTACCGAAACCAGCAAGCAGTTACAATCATCCGCACTGTTAAGTTAAGTAATGAATTTTTATTTTTATTTTTTGGTGGGTGGTTTAAGAAAATTGTAAATTTAATAAGATATTGTTTTATATAGTGCGGGACATCTTCCTCTCGCATATTACTTAAAATATAAGCCTATATAAATTCAACTCCCGTAAAAAAACAAATTAGTAATAAATTTACTTATTAAACGTTATCAAGTCATCTAATCTATACAGTAGTATAGTATAGCTTTTAACCGTTGACATATTTCTACATTTTCTTGATTTCCCAATTTCGTTTTCTTCATATATCTATTGTTTAAAAAATACGAAAAATTACCAGAATATAAAAATAATACAACCCTTTTATCCTTTTGTGTTTCCTTTTTTTTTGTGTGTCTCCACCCGAGAGTAGCTATATATAAGTATATATTTATAGGGAGCCCAGCAACATCGGCATAAAAATCATAAAATACCATAACTAAAAGCAAGCAAATGAAAGTAAAAGCAACATGAAATAACAAAAGGCAGCATATCGTACAAAGCTACTTTAAGTTATGATTAAGATATTTACAACCAACCTAATTGAATTAATATTTAATTTTTGTAAATCACAATTTTTTGTTTCTGTATTCGGTCGTTTCGAGATGAATTTATTTTCTCGTTCATTGTTGATGTCGTCCCGAATATATACTCGGGTATCGTGTTACAATCATATTTTTGGTCCAGATTGGGCCTGCGCACAAATATGAAATTCTAAATATTTTCATGCAATTATTATTACATATTTTGTGATGTGAGAAATGTGTGTACGGTACACGTAGTAGTAATTTTCACAAACATTTTTTTTTTTTTGAGAGGGCCCATTTTTCCGCGTGCTGATATTCGTTTGATTTTTCTTTCATTACACTCAATTAAATTATCTTGCTTTTTTACCTCTACGTGTAATTTTATTTATATTTTGGGAATCATTGCGGGAATTCATCAAAATTTATATGTATATTTGCAACAAACAATAACATTTTGTATTCGAATCTTGTATACATACATATACCATTGAAATATGATATTAAATTATATTTTGTCCTCCTCCCCATCTCCCGAACGAATATATTTTTATGAATACACAATAGTACGAAGGAAGCTCACTTCGATGATGGAGTTTCGAAATGTACACACATTTTATTGTATTTACTATTGTTGTTGTTGTTGTGTTCTGATTTTTCATGGAAATTTTATCATGAAATATTTTGAATTTTCATTTTTGATTTATATATGCCCCTCAAGCATAAATTTTTTTTTCATATAAATTGATTTTTTGGTGAAAAGTGTGAAAAAAAATTTATAAGCCAAAGCAGCGGATTTCTGGTATGTTTTGTATATTTTATTTTTTATTTTTCTTAACGATTTGATTTGGGAAATGCCATAAAATATAAAAATGCACAATATGCGAGTTTTAATAACATAAATCAGCCCATTTAATCAACCCCTAAGACACACTATATTTATTATTTATGGCTAATAAATTTTTTTGAGCAAATATTGGGATTCGGGTAATAATAACAAAGCTGATATCCTTTTGAAGGTTTGAATAAACTCAGGCCCTTTGTGTATATGTGGTATAATTAATATAACCAGTCTTTGTGTTTACATACGAGATTTTATACATAAGTATTTAATATGATATGGCAATGAAAAGGGGTGAGCTCAAGTGTAGTCTATATTTTTATTAAAGGTGGCAGGGTGATATTACTAATAATAAGTAAGTAATAAGAACCCTAAAATATTACGTATACTTGGAAGGGTTTATTTTAATTTTTAACATAAATAATTCTACAAACAAATATTTTTGAAAATGCTTAATATTTTATTTACATCTTAGCTTGTGTGTGAAACAAAGGTATGTTTTTCTTGTATCTCCCAGAATAAACCTATCTTACGGTTATACATTATTATACTAATTCGAGAGCAAATTGCTTTTACTTAAAGTTAAATTTGGTACCTGGTTGTTAAATTCAATTAACGCCAAATTTAAAGATAACCCTTTTAAAAACAACACCTTCTTGTTGCACATCCGAATTGTTTTAACTGCAACATTAACACTGAGATTTTAAAGAGCATTGAAACTTTTGGTTTTCAAAGTCAAATTGGCAATCTTCAACTTTGTTGACGTTTTTTCCGTAACTAATCTAGAAATAAGTTCCAACGAACTACATTTAAAGCGGATCCAGTGTTTTGTAAACTTTGAAATACTTATTGGACAACTTTGAAGTTACAGTGTCAGATCAGTTAAATTTAAATGAAAATCGACATGTACCCGAAACGATCTGCAAAGTGTTATTATCTCGCACAAAATATTTATATAAACTTTTTTTCCCTTTATTAATTACAACTGAGACTGTAGCAATTTTTCTTTCAAATGTTTATAAATTTTACATTTCTTAAACAATTCTGGTTTGTTGGAGTGAAACCCAAAGGTTAATCCCAAAATTAATTAAACCTAATTAAAATGCTGATTTTAATTTGGTATGTTTACTAGGTCAAGTAGGCCTCGTTCTTTGAAGTCTTCTTTCAACGACAGGGTTATCTATCATATGACGAATATAGGGGTTTCTATGTTCCTGAAGCCTTAATTCGTGTTAAAAGCATGCCGCCAGCTTTTTTATTTCATCTTTGATGTATTCCATCTGTAAGTCCCTGTGAAGGTCTTCATTTCTTGTGTACCACGTGACATTTACGATTCATTTGTCATTTTGGCGATTGTTTGCGCAGTACAACCCCAGAGTTGAATACCGTAGGTCCATATCGGCTTCAGTATTTGCCGATATTGCAGCAGCTTGTTGTGTATTTTGCAGAGTCTCTCTGAACTTAATACTAAGTTCTTCTTTTCTCTTTTTGACATGCTCTCTCCACTTGAGTTTGGCATCGACTATCATGCCAAGATATTTAGCTTTGTTTTGGTTGTTGTCCTCCAGCGCTTAGACCAGTTACAAACCGCGTTGATAATCTTCTGGAGTTTGCTCGTTGCAACAGCAACATTACTTCCAATTGCCATGATTGCTATTCCATCTGCAAAAGGTGGCTATAGTTCCTTCATCTGTTGTTGGAATATCCCTTGTAAATAATAAATACATGATTGGTCCTAAGACACTCCCTTCATATTTCACACGAAAATGTCTATTGAATTCTAGTCCATTGTGCCAGACTTCATCAAAGGCTTGGGCGACGTCTAGAAATATGCTGGAGCATACTTTTTTACGTTCTAAGGTTCTCTCAATAATGTTAGTGATTCTAAGCACCTGCTCAATTGTGGAGTGCTTTTCTCTGAATCCAAATTGATGTGGGGGAATTAGTTGTCGGTCCTCAATTAGTGGTTTAAGTCTTTTTAGTAATTTTTTTTTCAAAGAACTTTGACATAATTGGTAGCAATGAAATTGGCCTGTATGATTTTTTATCGTTAAGTGGTTTATCAGGTTTTGCTATCATGATTACTTCTGCTACTTTCCATTGCCACGGAACATATATTAACCGAAAGGTTGCATTGATTATGTGTAATAGCTACGAAATCCTATACTCCTTTCCTTAAGTAGTCAAGTCATACCCTGGGGATTTTTTAACATTCATGTTGCTTTTTACTTCTTCTTTTAATTCTTTGAGAGTTACTGGGGCGTATATCAAAATCATCTAGCTTGTGGATTGACATTATATTTTCATTGGCGGTTTGTCTTTGTAGTGGTTGGAAGGTATCCTCTAGATACTCCGCAAGATCCACCTTATCTTTAGGACCTCTTACCTAGGTTCCATCCTCCCAGTTTTTCGTCGCCTTTCACAGTGAATAATCAGAATTTCCTTTGGCTAGGCTAACTAGATACCTGTTGATTAATGCATTTTTATATTCTTTAAGAAGAGATTTGAGACTTACCTAAATTATTAAGAACTGTTTTGTTCTCCGGTGTTCTAGTTATTTACCAACTCTCGGACCATAAAGGCATTGCATATAGGCACATAATCTATTCCCATGCGGTCACCCAAACTTATACTATGTAATCCAAGCAACTGTTTCTGAACGTTGTTGAATTGTTTACTGTCGTTGTTGTCTACTACGCGCCCCCCCCCCCCATTCAGGCCAACTAACTGAGATGCATTCAGGAATTGTTTTTTTTGCCGATGTGTATCAAATTTTAGGGAGGTTGCTTTTAACTCAATAAGATCCAGCCGTCCTACCGACAAAATAGAGTGAGCTAACGACGAAGCTTACTCGGTGTCTTGCTCTCTCCGTAACTCCAACAATAACAGTTCGGGCAGATGATGGAATAATGAATCTCGTAAGCTTAAAAAATGTAGCAGTCAATTTTGTATGGAAGCAAATTAAACTACCAGCGCAATTTATTGGAGCAATATTATCCACATTAAAGACTAAATTATTTGAGAAAGTTGTAGGAATATCGAAATAGCTATGTATCAATGAATTCTTAGTGGAACAAAGTTATGTGACTAGAGGTAGGGAAGAAACTTCAGAATTAAGTAATATGCCATACTCATTTTCCTCGGATAATATTATAGTAGCCAGGCTTGAGCATAATGATGCGAAAGGCAGTTTACTTGCCAAAACGAGGGTTGCCTTTTATATTTCGGTATTACAGAACAAAACAAATATTAATTATCAAAAATGGGTTTATTGCTTTTCAAAATATTCTCCATCAATATTCTTTTGCACGCGTTTGGACCAATTTTCGAAGCACTTTTTCCTTTCCGATTGACGTACCTCCATAACATGTCTTTTGAACGCATTAGCCGTTTCTACACGTGTCGAAAAATATTCACCACACAATTTATTTTTGATTTGCGATAATAAAAAGAAATGCCAAATCAGGACTATACGGCGGATGTTTTGACAGCTCAAATGTTCAGTTGTTTGTGCCGATGTGTCACAGCTCGCATTGTCGGAAAATGATCCGTCGTCTGTGGAGAACGATCCGCCGACGACACCATTCAAAATTGAACGTTCTAAATTGCACCAATGGTACGGTTGCGACATGCCCAGTTTTTCCGATTGCTTCCAACAACTTTTGTGGGATTTGGCTCATATTAGAACACCCATATCGTCGACTGCTGTTTGGTTTCGGGTTAATATGCCTCTAGATCCAAGATTCGCCATCTGTAACGATGTTATAGACATGTTTCAAAGCACTGCGATCATATTTTTTGAGCATTTCTTTCGGTCAAGTGACACTTGTCTTTTTTGAGCGTTTGTCAAATTATGTGAAATCCAACACAAACAAATGTTTTTTGGCGGCCAAATGTTTATGCAAATTGAATGTATGCTGGTCCCACTAACGCCCAAGGTTATCTCAATCTCACGATAAATCACATTATTTTTGGAACAACCAATTTTGGACGACGTTCACGAAATTCGATGTTGAGCGAACTGCGACCATGATTAAATTCAAATACTGTTTCTTGATGGTGCTTCATCACCAGAAGTCGAACTAAGTTCATCAATGCACAGTTGTTGAGTTAATCCACGTCGAAACTTGTAAAAAATAATCGCACGAAAATGTTAACGATTTAGTTACATTTATGCACTGAAATGAAATTTTGAATTCACTAACAAAAAAGATGCCGGCAATATAAAAAAACGTTCTGAGTAAATATACCGCCTAAATACCGAGACGTCAGTTACCAGATGGTGGTACTAGAGTTACCGATTGCATAAAGTGCAACCCTCGTTTATTACTCCTGCGGTGTTTGTCTTCCCGTAATCGTTGAAAATACTCCAAATGTTGTTTTGCATTATAAATGTTTATATATTGGTTTATATTTCCAACCTGGGAAAACCATCTTATTTGCTTTTATCAAAATGCTTTTGATTGAGCTCGCCTGTCGGAAGATGTTCTTTCATCCCTGTCGTTGTGCAAGGACTCAAACAGTGTTATATGAACTTTGAACAATCGGGGCTCATCATGCTATTGCGTATGCTGATGGTACAGTTGTTAACACATCTGGAAAGTTCAGCGTTACAATTTGTAAAATTGCACGGAAACACTTTTAACTTATTGGACAGTGCTGCATTGAAAATCATTTACGCAACGAAGGTTGTATTGTAGCTCCTTGGTAGAACGCTGTTTGGCGCTTCAAAGTATGACCAAATTGGTATTACATATTTTGATTGATAATCGGAAGCTAACTATTAGAAACAGCTGATATAGTTCATTAAATTTGATTTTGATGACTGATATTAATAAAAACATCCATACCATGCTCTTGTGTTTACTGTTCAAAGTCAAAGACGATTGTTGTGGTGCTTATGTATTCCATCTAAATTCTGATGGGTTATAATGTTTCATTGATGGCTCCTCTCTCTCTTGTTCGTTTTACTTGATTATTAGTGCCCCTTCTCCAAAATTATAATTTTGATGTGGTTTACTGCTCATATCGAAAAAATAGGGATAGAACAACGGTCAATTTAGCCATACCAGGCATCTTCAATCGCCTTCTTAGCATCTGAAATTGCTTTCCGTGCACTGATCTTCAAGAGCACATATATATATAGACCGCTTTATGCCATGTGTGAAGGAGATCTTCACGTGCCAATCGACAGGTTAACAGGCCCTAATGATGGTTTTAATGCCATCTATACACGATTGTCATAACTATGCCCGAATTTTGCTGAGAGATTTTCTGTTGACAACTAAATTTTTGTTCCTTTTTGCTCAATGTGGCGCATATTTTTTAAAGCTGTACAAATATTTACGTTTTTCATGAACCTAACTAAATTTTTTAAAGTGTAGATGGGCAGTGGTATAATGAATTCTATACCACAAAGATGATCGTCTACTTGTTTTGAAGCTCTTGGATTTACCATTAAAATATAGTGATGAAGTTCTTTGGCTTGATGATTGATCGGTGGTTTCAATCCTAGCCAGCCTCTAAAACTGCTGAATGAACCATACTAGCATGTCGAGTCTATTGAGTTTCTCGTTTCTTTCCATTGTTCACTTAACTTGTCTCATTAACCTTCTCTGTCCCTGTTTCAGGATTTTTACCTTATAAAATAATGTTGAGGCAGTCTTTGATGACAGATGATACCATTTTTAAATGAGAACGTCATGTGCGGTAAAAGGTTGGTTTTTGATCCATGTCTATCGTTATTGTTCGTATTTTGTTTATTTGTTTGTATATTTTCGACATACCAATTCCATTGCCGTATTTAGTTCATTAGTTCTTGAATTTCGTAGACTAAAGCAAAAATCTGTCGGATATAGTCATCAAAATCAGAAATATTTTGTCTTAGCCACTTGTCCGCCGCTACACTACTTGGAGTTTGATGGAAAATTTGAGTCCTCTGGTTTAGTAGCAAACATACCGACAGTAACACGTGCTCTTTCAGGTCGTTCAACCAAACATATTACTACAGTGAGAGAAAGTGTTGCAGAGAACCCACATTTATCGATTTCACGATTAAACTTTTCCATAACATAATGAAATAAAACAGGAAGATCATTTTCAACGTCGACAACTTGCAGATTGAATTATTGAACAAGATGCTGGTTTAAAAAAAATTAAATAAAAAAATGGTTTGATGATGAAGCTCATTTGTGTGGCTACGTAAATAAACAAAATGCTCGCGTTTGGGCTTCCGAGTATTCAAGGGCAGTTGTTGAGCAGCCATTGCATTGTTCTCGTGAGGGATCATTGGTCCGCATTGTTTCGAAAATGAACCTGGTAACGCTGTTAATGTCAATGGTGTTCGCTACAGAGTCATAATAATTTTGGTGGTTTCAACAGGACGGCGCTACAACCCATGAAACCATCTGTTTATTGAGAAACGGTTTTGATGGACGATTAATTTCGCGAAAGGGGGTTGTAAGTTGGACCGTAACTTCGTGTTAATTATTTTCCTATCGTACAAGATGTACCAGCATCGTACAGGATATACTTAGCCAATCTCCCTCCCGTTTACGCTTAATCTATTCTTTTAAACGACTAAGTCTGTTCTTTTAAAATCAGAATAGTTTCCCCCCGCTTTAATTTTAGTTTTAAAATCGATATTTAGAATTCCTGCCAATGACTGTTGCCATCACCTTTTTTTCAACAGAATTTTCGATTTAAATTTGTTTTGTTGCTTGAAAACCCTTCGTTGACCACTGCATTTACTCTTTCGATTCTGGGTTATAATGATGAACTCAAGTTTCATCTTCAGTGAATCAATTCTGTTAATAATATTGTACAAATCTTCAAGCGTTACAACAATCACAACGACTTTTAGGTACTTTTAGGACTTATGGTAGGTAGGTGGTTATGCATAATGTTGAAGGCTGCCGTTTCAGTGATTTAAATTTAATATTTGTGCCTGTGTTTTATTTTTTGCAATTTTGTTCTACGGTTATTTATGATCTCTTTTCATTTTCTTCATCTTATATAATAACTCTTTCATGTTTTGTGATGTCAAAAGGCCTTGTCCAGCCCTAATTATTTGCTCAGGAACCCCGATCTTGTTTGAATAAATGGTGTCATTTATATATTATGGTTTTATTAGAACAAGTACCATTTCAAGAGAACAAGAGTCTTTCTCTATTAAAGTTTTGGATTCTAGGTTATTTGAAGATTGTTTTTGCCGAACAATATGTTTCCGTTTTTATTTTCGTTTACGTAGTAAAATTTTTATAGATTTACTATTCACTATATCGCCGATGTCAAAATAGTGGTTTTAAAAAAATCTCGGTATGTATGCGTTTGTGCGTGTGTACGTGCTGCCGTGCTGACTAAATCTCTGTAGGTTCCCTACAACCCAGACGGATATAGATTGATCGGGATCAAACTTCATACTTAAGCTTTTCTCATAAATTGGGATTTGAATGGCAATGGTTTTTGGCTGAAATTAGTGGCGGAAGTGGCATCCTCCATAGGAGCTCTCTTGCAAGTATTTTCAAAAAAATATCTTTTAACATTTTTTATGAACTAAACGATTCTAAATTAAATTTGCAACAATATCGGTCCAGACCATTTTCCAAAATGTAAGCGGAAATGACGTTTTTTGACAAATAATTCTTTTTCAACAAACTGTTTTATGTGTGAACATCGCAGACGAATTGTTTGGTTGGGATGAAATTTCACACTTAAGCCTTTTGCATAAATTGGGAAATCCCAGTGAATTTTTGGCTGATATCGGTTGTTTCCAAATATTTGGGAAAGAATATCATTTTCGAGAAAAACGATTATGAACTAAAAGATTCTAAATTAAATTTGCAACAATACTGCTCTAGCAACTTTCAAAAGAGCTTTTTTTACGGGAAAATCGAGTCTCGGTCCAGATCTTTCGTCTAATGAATCGTCGATTCGTCTAAAATTTAAGCGGAAAATACGATTTTTGACAAAAACTGAAAAACTGGTTGCAAGAATAATTCGGCGCCTCTGCAGCCCAGACGGACTGATAAATCGGGATGAAAGTTCATATTGAAGCTCCTTCATAAATTTTGAGATCCATCCGAAATAAGGCGGAGATTTGTGTACCGGAAATGGCAGCTTCCGTAAAACCTTTTTCAATGTTTGCCGTGAAAATTAAATTAAGGATAACTGGGGTTGACCTTGTTGGTTTTCTGAAATATAAGCAGCAATAATAATTTTGTTTATTATTCAAGACAGTTTTTATCAAAAATTGGGTAGGTTCAATTTTCCGGTTTAGAAATTACGTGTGTTTTATTCGAGATTTGTGTGAAGAAAGTCTGGTGTTGACGGGATCGTTTTTTTGGTTAAAAATTATTTAACTGTAAAACTTTTTTAGTATTAGCGAAAGATACATGGATTAAACATGGATTAATTGTACATGTAATAAAAAATTTATTAGTTATGGGGAAGAGCCCGAGTTGGGAATACTCCAATTTTCGGCTCAAAATGACCAGTACATAAGTTTTAAAGAAGCATCATTATTAAAAAATCAGGCATAACTTTTACTGCGGCTGTTGCTAATGCCGATTGGAATATTGTTAAAAATTTCACTTCTATTCCAGCCAAGTTAACCATTTCAGCAAGATCTAAACCTCACTTTAACAAGCGCATTAACGTTCGAAACTAATCTTCAAAGCGTTATTCAACTACCTACTTATATGCATAAGTATTTATTCACTTTTTAAATTATCAGGTTAAATCAACCTTGACTCATCGCCCCACGCAAAACTATAAATTCCTATAAAATGAGACGAG
The DNA here is from genome assembly GCA_963691935.1 of Nephrotoma guestfalica. NCBI lineage: Eukaryota > Metazoa > Arthropoda > Insecta > Diptera > Tipulidae > Nephrotoma > Nephrotoma guestfalica. Next base: position 15,804,534 of record OY829915.1, read on the forward strand.
CGCGTTTGTTGTTTAGCAATGTAATGCTGGATCGATTAATTTAAATAGTAAACATTTTTAAAACTTAGCTTCTTCATTTAATCGAAATTTTCTGACAAGTAACTTTCAAGTTACACATCATTGTCACCCGCACATAGCACACAAATAAATTAATTTGTTAAAATTATCTACACTTGCCATTTTGGTTTCGGTACACATAATAAAAGGGAGCATCATATACAGATTATAACAAAAAGAAAATAATAAGTTTGTTTAATATACGAACATAAGAAGATTAATATCACAAAAAAAAGCATAATATACGTACACACATAATACACTTTGTATATTAAAGGGTTAGGGAGTTTAAAAATATCGCAAAATTTATCAAGATCTATATATGAAAATGATACTTTTAATCTATATTATGACAGTAACCCTTTTTTTTGAATATCGTTTACGGCTTGTACTCGTACACGTATATAGTTTATTATTAGGCACGAGTCGGGGAAAATCTACCGTAAAATTATTTTTAGGGGGAAGCATATAAGGTATATGTATATAAATGAATGTATTAAATTTATTATGTCTTGGTTCTCGACCCAGAGCTATTAAAGCTACTTGATTTTCCAAGCAACCATTATTGGTATCATGGTATCAAAATTCAACTTTGAAATTTTAATAATTGTAAACGATTAAAAGTCAGTTACCTTTTCGTTTATCGTGTAAATATTATAAGACGATAGTTAAAAATATATTTATTATAAGTATTCATAATTTTTAATTAAGGTCAATGCTATATTTGGATATACTTAATGTAGCTGCGAGCTTTTAAAAATTATAATTATTCGTGATTAAAGCATCTAAAAATTTATAAAGATTTTTTTGAAGTGAAAGTTAATTATGTTTCATGAATCATCATATACCTGAGTAACAATTTTATTGTTTAAATCGGTATAAGTAAATTCAATTAAAAAATGATCCCATATCCCAGCATCTCTCTTTTCATCCCACAGCGTATTTATTTTGCCAAAACACAATTTTTTTTAAATACCAAGACGAAAACAACATAAGAAGTGTAAATGTAGGAATTTCGTCTGGATGACGTCATAAATTTATTTTCATTGTTGAATCCAATTAAACGTCTTTATATATACACATACATATACTCGTATAAATATGGGAATTGACAATACATATTTTTTGTGTAAATATACAAAATGATAATGAATTATGAATGGAATAAGAATTTATATTTTTTCTTAATCTTATGATACAGTGGTATGGTGAGAGACGTCATATTGTCAGACGTAATTTGTTTGTGTCTGCAAAAAATTTTTACAATGAGCAATTTGGAATGTTTTCGACTAAACGAGTTAAATTATGCATAATTATTGAGTTTAAGCAAGAATACATTTTTTTGTGTGTGTGCATTAATCTTTAGAAGCTTAACCCTTTTTAACTGTTTTCGTGTACATATTACATACCTAACCTGCACACGTCAGATTATAATCAGAACAATTGTTTGGACAATAACTGGTGCCACTAGTGTAACTTCCGATGTATTAAATAATAAAAACGGGGCCATCGATATTTTGGTGTTGATATTTTTCTTTAATAAGTATGAGAAAAACTTGGAACTTTGGTTCAAAGTTTGAATTGATTTTATGGTAAAAAATAGCACTGTTTACCCATAGTGTGTTCAACTTTGTTGTATAAAAACAATTTTGTGATGTCTTCAATATTGTTTGTATTATCTAATCAGTATTACATTGTCAAAAAATACATTATTTATTTTCTTTAGAATTTTGTAGGGATTTTAATTTGTTTTTCAAATCTTAAAAGAACAATCTCATAGAGCTACTTTAATCATTTGTTGTTTGTTATACCGGATGAAAATTTTGTTCCAGAGAATGATATTTTGTTTTGAATTACGCAAGAAGGTTATAATCGTTTTCATGTCGAACAAACTCTGTGAACAATGGGAGGTCGAAACTAGTGGGATCTTGTGTTTAGGAAAAATCCTTGCATTCCTACTACCTTACATTCCAGTGGCTATTTGCAGTCTGCTTGTGGTTTCTTCTATGTTGTTATCGAATGCTGCGATGGCTGTACCAATCGAAAACATTGCTATGTTTGGCACTCCTTTGGTAAGTGGGTCCCTGCTTTGTTGTACTTCTGCTGCTATTTTATTTATTTCAGGATATTCATCTTATGGTGTCTAGCTATTTTACATTATATATTTTAGTAGTTATTTGATAAAACTTATTTGCCAAGACTGGCAAGACATACTTCTGCGTTTAATTAAAATCTGGGCGCTGCGTGTACTGCATTATAATATCATAGTTATCCGATTTAGACAACTTCCTAATTGCGCAAACAGTCTACAAAAATCTCTGTAGCTGCTTATAGATCTTCATGGTATAAAATCTGGGATGAAATCAATAGCATGTCAGCGATCATAAGACTCAACAAAATTTTGTGTAAAAGTGATAATTGTAGACTTGAATCTCTATAACGCAAACCCGACCGCTTAAAAAGAATTTGAAGATCCTTTGAAGAAGCTAAATTACGTAGATGTTCTGCATTGGAGTTTATTCTCCTTTGAATTACAACATGATCATTCTTTCATTAAAAGTCTAATTCGTAAGTTATATAAAACTCACTTATCCTACGAGTTTTCAACTCATAGAACTTTCATTAATCTGTAGAAACAATCGTTCCTAGATTCATTAGGAATCACTTCTTGCATATTTCTCCCCTATACTAGGGTTGAAAGACTCCTTACAATAACAAAGAATTTATTATGAGTACTTTTCTCTATATTGTATGTGCTTTCGATAGCACAGCTTTTGCTAAAACTGTAAATGCTTGTATTTGAATTGGTATATCGAGATACCTCATTATTATTTGGATTGCTTCGATCCTTAAATCTAGCTTTGCAGAGGATAATGTGGATGGTTTCTCAGATCGTGTGAAGTTGTCCACAGGGAGTTATATCCTTACTTTTGCTGTGGTTCAGAAATTTTAATTAAATTTAAATGGTTCGGGTTTTGTGCCCAAGGTTTGACCTAATTATAACTCTCCTAATGTCCCTCCTAATGTCATATCTGAACGGATGAAACAAACCTATCACATCGTGAAATCTTGGTGCTCAACATGAGTTTATTCACGTAAAACTTATCTAGCGATTATCACAAAACGCAAAAATGGCCAGATTGGCTTATACAGATCAGATTTCGTTAAACATCTTGTTACGACCACCCAGTGACTACACGTTTTTGATAGGGTAGACTATAATGGTAGATATAGGGGGTTCCATGTCACCGGACAATTTGTGATCGACAAACCATACGTGTATTACAACAACAAAATAAACACATTAGTAAAACTCAGGATTGGCCACAAGCTAATAATCATCATCACCCAAAAAGGAAACACACTATTTCATGTTAATATATTAAATAATTATTCAAAAAAAACATAACTCATATTTGTTAAAACCAAAATTAAAACTTGTACATATGCTTAAGAAAACAACAAAAAAAATCATAGGGAATTTAGTAAGAACGTAAAACACTCGTGTGAAATAGCGACTTGCATAAATGCAATTTATTTTCAAGAAAATTTTTATAAAAAAAAATCAAACGAAAACTTACGATTTACCTGCCTCCAGTAGGTCTGATGAGCGCTCTTCAGTTGGACACAGTAGCTAAAAGTAATGTTTTATTAGTACCGCGCACCGCTTCTTATTTTTTTTTTTTATACCGTTTATCACTATTTCGACTTTCTTACCAAATCACTTATGTGTATAAATTAAATCAGAATTAATAAATTTAACAAAAAAAAATGAATTTAGAATTTATAAACGTGCAAGCCAATTACACTTGGCGGCAAAAAAAAAACAGAGTTTTCAAATTGACAAGCCGAACTATCTCTGACGTCACGTCTGAGCGCAATTATTCCACACTAAAATTAACACTGTTTGTTTCCACCGCTCGAGTTCAATTATTGGTGCTGCTAGATCCTTCGTGTGTCAGCATATATACTTCGCGCAGTAAGTTCAATATGAGGCCCCAAAACTCAATTATCCGATATACCTATATACTAGTATACGTTGTGTTTTTGTGTTTTTTTTTTTTTTTTTTTTAATTACGACCGAATTGAATATTAAATTCCCTAAACAAAAAAAACGGCAAAGAAAGAATTGTTCAATAAAGTAAATAGAAGTTTTTTATCAGGATGCAGTTGCATATTTACCGGTTGATGTGAAATCATCCGCGTATGGTACCTTGAAGGACGATTGAGTAGTTTGCCACTACCACGGCGCTTACTGGCAGTAATAATTGGGTACTTCCAACAAATATACTGTAAATTATTTAACTAATAAATCACAATTACCCAATAAATAATTGCGAAAGAAATTTACATTTACGAATTTCACTGACCTTAGTTCTTAGCTTATAGGTTATAGTTTCCAATTAAGCTTTTCTAAATAGAACTACTTTTTCACTTGATACACTTTATAGTCACCACTAGAGAAGTATCTCGATGTGAGGCCTCAAATCAACTAACTACCTGATTTATTATTGCAAAACAAAAATTAGATTTTTAATCTTAAAACAAAAATAATTATTCGGATGTATTTGTGTAAAAATAAGAACATTAACAACGCAAAGAGAGCAAGCCGTATAATGCCGCATCTCATTTAATGCAATATTAATATTTTCTATGCACAATACATAGGATAATTAATAATGTTGGTGATAAGAACAAACGTTGTAGTGTATTCACTCATAACCAGTAATTTGAGAGATATTTTATATAATTCAAATATTAGGGTAGAGCAAAATTCATAACCATTTCCATTTGCGCGGGTTTCATTTGTTTCAGACAGAAGCTAACTATTCCATCCGTAACAGGGCAGAATTGTCCAATCTGCAGAAGACATGGTTGGACAAAGCTGGAAATTTGAATGCTACACCAAAATATAAGGTGGAATAGTTTGTATATATTTCAAGGTTTTGGTCGCTAGAGACGAATGTCTTTGCAATGAAATATTCCAAGAAGTTTATTTGACTCGTCCTTTACTTCGTAGTTTGTTGTGCCAATCTTTCTTGTAACAATTGCTTTCACAACCTTTGGGGCGAATTTCGCACAAAATTTATTGCCAGCATCACTCTGCGGGTGAGAACGTACAAAAACACTTTGGCCCACTGCATACTGAATTGGTCGCGTGCGTAAATTGTATCTTTTGGCGCTTTTCTCATGGGCTTCTGCAATATTCTTTTGAGCTTGTTGGTGTATTAAAGCGAGTCGAATAGGAAGCGACAGCGGAATTTCTCCTTCAGAGATATTACCGAGTTGTTTTAAAATTTGATAATCACTAGCATGGTTAATCTTCGTTTTGGTGGCGTATTATTCTTTGGAGTTTCTGGGGTAAACTGGTCTGTGAGATCATTAGTTTCACTTATACTTATTGAACGGACTTTGGATTCGCTGTGTTGTTCGGATCCTGAATATTTTTCGAATTGGGAGTGGAGCGCGGATCCCTGGAGAGTCTCACACTCGGCCTCAAGTTTTTTGCTGCATTCACCTTGCAGTTTTGACAGGAAGGTTTTCTGACGTTTGCAGCTCCACAGCCAAAGCAGAAAATGTTTACGAATTCTTGAGCACAATCTTGATATTTATGACCCAAGTCTTTACAATTCCAGCAAATCAATGATACGCCACTGTTAACATCGGATTTTCGCTGGAATGCTTCCACTGTGTGGTTTTGCACTTGGGTTTGCTGAGGTATTGGATCCTCTACATCAGAAAAATGTGGGTTGCGATAGTTTATATTTTTCGTTGAATTCTGGACATATTCTGTTGTGGAGTGGTCGGAAAATTCATTTAAGGCCGCCGTTTGTGAAAAGTTTAAATTCTTCATGCCTTTTTCCAGTTCGCTGACAAGGTTTCTTCGTTTTGGACAAAAATCATAAAATCGACGTGGATCATAGCCTGTCTGATCCCACATTCTTTCGTATCGTTGACAGAGAATTCGTAGTTCCTCTAGGGTTCGAACTGTCAAATGATACGGAAGAGTTACATTCTTTAAAGCAGGGCTCATATTTTGGCATAAGCGGTAAATCAGTTCTCTCTCAGAAAATCTGCTTTGCAGTCTAGAATTTAATTTCTGGATAGCGAGAACATATTCCGAGAATGACTCTTTCGCTTGCTGGTGTCTATGAAGGAGTTTTTCTCGAGTTTCTTCTTCGACGTCATAGGAGCTAAAGAACGAGAGCATTGCTGATTTCATTGTTTGCCATGAGCCGTAATTATGGTCAATTTTATACACCCAGTACCAATCCTCAGCTCCTTTGGATAAAAACAAATGAAGTATTTTCGTCAGACTTTGTTCTGGTACCTCATCATCACGGGCCAATTGCTCCAGGCGAAAAATAAAATCTTGTACATTAGTTGCATTGGTACCATCAAAATGAAGATTCCATCGTTGTTTAATTTTATAATCGATGCGATATTGAGTCCCTGAATGTAATACATTTTTATTAGGTCTAACGCGATTATGATGTATAATAGAATCATGAAATGAAGGATTTTCATGTCTGGGTACAAACGGAGGTGGTTCGCTCTGGTTAAATGACAAACCATTAAGCATAGATGCGTTTGGGTCATTTTTAGTCTGCCGTGACTCCATTTGCGAAAAAAAATCTGCAACTGAATCTTTTAATTCTCTAGCCATTTTTTGTACTTCATGATTGTTCAATTCATTTGCTGCGGTTTGAGGAGGTGAAATCAATCTGTTAGTTTCCATACTTTGACTCTTTGCTACTTTATCGAAGTCGACTGGGCTAAAACAGGGTGAATTTTGTTTTTCCTTACCCGTACTTTCGACTGGTCTGACATTATTTGATTGCCTATTACCATCGGCGTACAGTTTAGAGTACCAGTTATATAACCGACGTAGGTTACTATGTAGACCCTGGAGATTATTAATATTTCCAAATGAATAGATCATGCGTTCTACACGCTCCTTATAATGAAAACATTTAGCCAGTGACGTTGTGACAAATGTTAAGGAAGGATTATCTCCTTTTTCATGGGCTACTTTTGACAACTCGTCAAATTTTGCGAAACATTCTGTCATTTCAATGTCTGGGTTTGGTTTTGCGTGTGAAGCCTTAGGTTTCAAAGTATTATCAGAAAATTCAACCCCCAGACGCTCTAACAAAATTTTTTTTGCGTCTGTTGCTTTACTAGTCAGTCCTCTAGCTAAAAATTCTACCTCTAACTCATCAGGTGAAAGATTATTCAAATATAACTTTGGATCCATTTTGAAAAATGTTTATACGATCCAACTTACAGTGAGATCAATACTCTTCAAAAGTATCGAAAATTTAAACAACAAAATGTTCGATAATTTAGAAAAGACCGAATTTTGATTATCTAAATATTTAACATATAGTATATACTAATAACACCGTCATCAAAAGGTGCACAAATTAAATTAATAAAAAAAAATATCAAAGAATACTAATAATACCCTTTATGTAATTATACAAATTGAAATACATAAAGGATGATGATGAATATCGCTAGAGCCGAATCTGAGTTTATATTTATATATATATATATACATATACGTATCCTATAATGACTTGAACAGAAAAAAAAAATAGAAAATGTAATAACTGAAATATCAATATATAACCTACGACTGGTGGTTGCGCAGAATGCTGGTTAGATAAACAGATTCACGGTTAATCAACTACCTTAATTCTGTACCCACGAGTCTGTGCCTATTTTATCCGATACTCCGTTCAAAATATTACTCAAACCCAAAAAAAAATAAACGAAATAAGATGCACATTGAGATGAAACTAAACCGTAAGATTTCGATGAAGGAATTAATAGGATAAAACAGAATCACTGCCTACTCAACTAATAATACTCCTATACAAATTCAATTACTAATTTTTAATCATTCAATAAACTATATTGCTATACTACTGCTACACATATGAGACTGTATGAAGATACCAATTAGGTACGAAGAAATCATCCCATAATCAACTAATGATATACATCATAAGAAAAAATATCTGTAACAAAAAAAAATAAAAATATTCTGCCAACCCGCGAATAGTAAAAATTAATGAAATTTACCGATTTTGTGAAGCGGTACTAACGGTTGAATATAATAAGCGGAGAAGCCGCGCGGATAACTTCTTAGGTCAACCAATGTTTACTGTTCAGTAATACCAAGTCATTACATTATAGGAACGCTACGTAACGGGTATTAAAACTGCATTTATAATACCTTGGTTTAGCTAACCATGTGCTCACAAAACTTTCTAGAACCGAACCAAACGATTTCAGGTCCCTGCTCGGGCGCCATTTTGTTACGACCACCCAGTGACTACACGTTTTTGATAGGGTAGACTATAATGGTAGATATAGGGGGTTCCATGTCACCGGACAATTTGTGATCGACAAACCATACGTGTATTACAACAACAAAATAAACACATTAGTAAAACTCAGGATTGGCCACAAGCTAATAATCATCATCACCCAAAAAGGAAACACACTATTTCATGTTAATATATTAAATAATTATTCAAAAAAAACATAACTCATATTTGTTAAAACCAAAATTAAAACTTGTACATATGCTTAAGAAAACAACAAAAAAAATCATAGGGAATTTAGTAAGAACGTAAAACACTCGTGTGAAATAGCGACTTGCATAAATGCAATTTATTTTCAAGAAAATTTTTATAAAAAAAAATCAAACGAAAACTTACGATTTACCTGCCTCCAGTAGGTCTGATGAGCGCTCTTCAGTTGGACACAGTAGCTAAAAGTAATGTTTTATTAGTACCGCGCACCGCTTCTTATTTTTTTTTTTTATACCGTTTATCACTATTTCGACTTTCTTACCAAATCACTTATGTGTATAAATTAAATCAGAATTAATAAATTTAACAAAAAAAAATGAATTTAGAATTTATAAACGTGCAAGCCAATTACACTTGGCGGCAAAAAAAAAACAGAGTTTTCAAATTGACAAGCCGAACTATCTCTGACGTCACGTCTGAGCGCAATTATTCCACACTAAAATTAACACTGTTTGTTTCCACCGCTCGAGTTCAATTATTGGTGCTGCTAGATCCTTCGTGTGTCAGCATATATACTTCGCGCAGTAAGTTCAATATGAGGCCCCAAAACTCAATTATCCGATATACCTATATACTAGTACACGTTGTGTTTTTGTGTTTTTTTTTTTTTTTTTTTTAATTACGACCGAATTGAATATTAAATTCCCTAAACAAAAAAAACGGCAAAGAAAGAATTGTTCAATAAAGTAAATAGAAGTTTTTTATCAGGATGCAGTTGCATATTTACCGGTTGATGTGAAATCATCCGCGTATGGTACCTTGAAGGACGATTGAGTAGTTTGCCACTACCACGGCGCTTACTGGCAGTAATAATTGGGTACTTCCAACAAATATACTGTAAATTATTTAACTAATAAATCACAATTACCCAATAAATAATTGCGAAAGAAATTTACATTTACGAATTTCACTGACCTTAGTTCTTAGCTTATAGGTTATAGTTTCCAATTAAGCTTTTCTAAATAGAACTACTTTTTCACTTGATACACTTTATAGTCACCACTAGAGAAGTATCTCGATGTGAGGCCTCAAATCAACTAACTACCTGATTTATTATTGCAAAACAAAAATTAGATTTTTAATCTTAAAACAAAAATAATTATTCGGATGTATTTGTGTAAAAATAAGAACATTAACAACGCAAAGAGAGCAAGCCGTATAATGCCGCATCTCATTTAATGCAATATTAATATTTTCTATGCACAATACATAGGATAATTAATAATGTTGGTGATAAGAACAAACGTTGTAGTGTATTCACTCATAACCAGTAATTTGAGAGATATTTTATATAATTCAAATATTAGGGTAGAGCAAAATTCATAACCATTTCCATTTGCGCGGGTTTCATTTGTTTCAGACAGAAGCTAACTATTCCATCCGTAACAATCTGGTTGTTATTTTCGATTCTAAATTTCCTTGGTATTTTCATTTTGAATATAAACTTCAAAAAGCGCGCTGCTGTATATTTGCAATGTCACAGATCTTTTGGTATTTGTCTTGAGAATGTTATGGTTTATTTACAAGTCACTAGATCTATCTATGCCAACTTATGCATCTGACTGCTGGTAGTTACTTAAAAAGCTCGATTATGCAATTTAATTAGTGCTATCGCTGGTGCTTTATCATTACCATGGAAGACATTATTTTCCTCCTCAGTTCCAGACCTTTAAGTCACAGCGTTTTTTCTGCGGCTTGGTAAGTATTAGGAGCACTCGCAAAACACCGGAAAATTTGCAACAAATATAGCTCGTTAATACCAGAAATCAATATATGGTCTGTGCCTGATATAATTTCTCTAAACTAATTTCGACGGGTTATCCTTCTAGACATTTATAGAAATTTCACGAATTTAGAGAAGAAATAACTTTCTTAGACTCAATCGGTTCGTGCTCTTGCCTAGGTGTCGGCTTCGATATCTACTCTAGTCTGCAATCTCATTATAAAGGTTTAAGATGTGATTATAAGAATGCAAACGTCTCATTAATCGTGTTTGGTGCCACTCCGACAGTCAAAATGATTGTAACGCGACATTACAGAATCACTACACAATGCGAATTCGCATTCCATATTTGTAGGACCTGAACCTTTTATTTCTTTTTAATTTAATAGTGGTAAAATAGCTATAAAACATTTCTTCCATAATTTGTTAAGGCAGCAATGGATGAATGCAACTAGAGGGTTAAGAGGGAATAATTTTTTTCTTAACTGAATTTTGTTTCAGCTAACTACGCCTATACCGCTAACTACACTTATTCAGCTAACTAGCCTCGTGGTGATTCTGAACTAGCCGTATGCGACTGGTTGCAACTGCCTCTTAATTTAAATCAATTGGCATCCATGCCCTGGTCTAAACGATTCAGTTTGCCAAAGTTACTATGACCGCGCACACACTTTGATTGATTCCCTACGATTTACACCACGGGCTATTTGTAACATTGAGTGTGATGTTTGGGTTACAGATTACCGTAACAGATTCATAATAATAGTGGAATATTTAAATATTCTAAGAATGTTAGTGGGTGGAGGCGCTCTCTTCTTTAGTTTCGCTGCAGTTGATGAAAACATGCTGCCAATTCTAAAGAGTATTCAGCTTTTTTTCTTCTTGTTTTGTCCTCGCTTCCAGTTCAAGACCCAATTTGTTTCTCTTCATGTCCATGGTGCTGGTTTTATTTGAACTATTCGTTTGGTTTTCTTCTCGTTTTTTTAAATTGTAAATTTTTCTGTCAATTTGGCTGTAAATTCCATGATTTCTCTTAATTGTTCATTTAGGGTTGGCCTACACCAGAATCCTTTGGACCAGTCTCTAAAGGTAGGACATATAATAGTTACTGCTGAAATCGCTGCCACTCTCCGAGATGCGGACGTAGCTGCCTAGGAGTTACCTATTAGTGTACTCAGAGAAAAGCGCAGCCCTTCAAACATTATCGGCTTTAGCCGTTGCGCATTTGCGAAACTTTAAGCATATTCTGGTATTATTTCTGAAATATTTCTACATTGATGTATCAAACTATCAGATTTATTTATTACACGCTCAATTTTCTTAGAATAAGTAATTGTAATTAAAAACTATTTGAGTAAACCACAATGTGTGACAATCACAATATTACTGTTCGATAGGGATTCATAATGAGGGACTTTGCAAATAAAATACTCCGCGTAAAGAGAAGATTCCAAACTTTAGTTATTAACACCTCCGACTCTTACTTCTTGTACTGTTCCATGTTTTCTTTAAATACTTTGGTTATTGTTTTCATTGCATGATTTATACTGTACAGGTTCCATTGAATTGAAACTGCTTTACTTTAAAAACTGTGACTGAATTACAATTTGGCTGCTCTTATGTCTCTGCTGCACTTTTCTCTATTATTTTTCGAAATTATTCCATTTTTCGCATCCCCGATGTATGCATATGCCATTTAAATTACCTACATATAAGTAGTTGCACTCTCGAAGACTTCATTTCATGAATTCTTTCAACTTTTTCCGCGTCGTGGTGATTAACACCGTTGTAGTTCGAGCATTCTCCTTGATTCGGTCGTAACTTTCCTTTATCGTGGCTTCAATATGTACAAAACATCTGTAGTAGAGTCCTGTAGATAGCAATATCCGCGGGTATTCGCAATCATCCGCTATCCGCGGATTAAAGCGGATGTTCCGCATTATGCTTCTTTTAAATACCTTCCAATGTTTAGAGATTTGGCCGCCTCAAATGAAGTTACAATATCATGTTGATTTCAGATTAATGATTGATAAATTTATTAAATCCTAGCCAGATCCCAAGGCTGCTTGAAGGGTCAGACTGCTGCTGCTGGATGTTACATAATTGCATACTGGCATACTGCTGTTTCCATTCGGTCACCCAAGTTTATACTAGTTAAAGTATAGTTGCTCAAATCGGTTCCTAAAATATTGGTGGTCGTACCGATCATGCAAATGGTTCAAACATAATACAACTTAAACTCTTGTGTGTTCACTGGTTGAGACTTTAACGTAAAGCAAAATCATAAAAAACGATTTTGCGGATGCGGATACGAAAAAACGTATCCGCGCAGAGCTCTAATCTGTAGTACTGCCTCTTGCACCATTGTGCGGTAACATCTCCTGGACTTAGATTCTGATTCAGTGACAAATGACAAATTTCACTGTTTATTACAATATGTAAAACGACAATACATTTATGAGTTCTAAGATTCCCGATTCACATCAAAAAACAGTCTGAAAATGTCACGAGAAAATTTTACAGAGAATTACCACCGAATTTAATTTTAATGCCATTGTTAAAGCTGTTTGTGAGTTTTTGTAATATATTTTAATTATTTTTAAAATTATATTGTATCTACTATAAATGTACAGTGCAGTTGCTGTAAACTGCTATAAATGTCACAACTCATTTGGGCTGATAAGAAATGGCACGAAATATTATCATTTCATCGAAATCTAGACCCTGGATGTCTTCAAACGAAGTTTAACCATCGAATGCTGCTTTTGGGTCTGATTAATTTGATCGAATTTCCCGTTTTGCTACGAACTTGCAGCCTTAAAGAGAGAAAGTATTGAACTCCGATACCTTGCCGATTGGCGATTTTTTTTATATAAACATTTACTTCATCAAATTTTGTGACGCAGATTCTTGGAACGTGCATGTTCAGAAGTTCAAACTCCACTATCAAATCGCAAGTGAGCTCAACAACATTTAAGGATTTTGATATCATATATTCTAAGTGATAATTGCAGGCAATCATAAAATATTCTTTATGGCCAATTAAAATTGCGCAGTTTAACTAAAGTTTTTGAGAATATTATTGCTCTGTGACTATGTGTATCAATTTGATTTGGTCGGAAATTTTAATTCATAAGAGAGTTACAATCAACCTCGCTTTAAGAGTACTCTTCAAACCTGTTGTTAGTCTTCTCTGACTGAATCATAAGCAGTTTGTAAAATGTGGTTTTGGATGTACAAGCTGACAGTTGGTCGACCTGGAAGCGCCCATTATTTTGAATAATACTATATCATTATATTTGTTTCCTCGGTGGTTTTAGTAATTTTAGTTTTCGATATTTACATTAGATGGCCATGTACATTCATTATGCCAACGTGTTAATTATAGTTTATACACGCTTAGAAGATAAAAAGTTTTGCCCATTAACTTACGCATATATTTAATTAAACGTTTTGTTATGCCAATTTTCACATATTGCGCTGTGTAATAGCTAATAAATGTGGCAGTTCGTCAAAACGTTTACTTGAAGTTACTTTAATATTTGTATATTCGTTAGGTTCACGATCTGCGGAAGTTTGATTACATCTCAGAGTCTTCGTATTTTGTTCTTGAAAGCGACTTGTATCAAAAATTAAAGATTTGATTTTTTGCATAAAAATTTCAATTTGCCCATTAACAGGAACTATGTTTGTAATAATTGCGGTTAACCGAATGCAACTGTTACTTAGAATTTTCTTGTCCCAAATATTATTAAAAATCGTTATAAATAATGTTATAAAAAATTGCATAATGTCACAAATATATAAACATATCCGCGTCCAGTTTGAAACTTTCGAAAGGACAAAGCATCTGACAGTCACTTTCGGTAAATTATTGGACGGGCCATCAACCCGTTAAAGCCTTATTATTTGTTCCGGATCAGCCGTACATCTCCAGTTTTACTCTAAAATAATTTTTTCCTAATTTGGGATCAAAAATTCCGCCCTCCCGGACAAAATATTTAGTTTGTTAGCGACTACGAAGCATTTGTTCAAATTAAAAACACATTTCAAATTATTGTGGAAAACCAATGGTAAGGGAAGCGATTTAGATTTTCGTATAGATTTATACGAATTAGTGGTAAACCAATTTTACACCGAGACCTTAAAGGCGAATTTTTTTGTGAATACACTTTCGTGTATTAGTTGAAATCTTCAAGATACGACATATGGTTAGTTGACTTAAGCCAAGGGCATCCAGATCATAATCCTCACAGCAACACGATGACTAAGACCCACTTTTCATTAACGATGAATATGCGCTTTTCTGAATTTTTTCAGATAAGTCTCTGTTGCTCATAATACTAAATATTGGTGAAATCTCAGATAGGGTCTTTGTTTGCAAACCCGGGTAGAGATTCTCGTAATATCTTTGAATACCGGTGACAGAGTGCCTATATAGGCGCAAAAATAAAAAAAAAATTATTTTTTTTTTCATTGCGTGTTTAGCGTTCCCCAGCAAAATTATCGGCAGAAAACTAATGATGAAAATTAATTCGGAGTAGAAATTGTGTGACAAATACACAAAATTTACAGTGGCATTAACGGCCAGCTAGGAGGTCTTTGTTATACAAAAGAATTTTCCCATAAGTACTTTATTTAGAGTTTTTGGCGTATATGTACCTTATTTCGCAAAAAAAATGCCTTACTAATTTGGTCACCAAAGAATGTTTGACTAATTACCAAGTGTAATTATACTGCATAGGACATATTTATGCCATGCTCAATGGAACCTACCATTCCTCAACCAATCACCGCCAAACTGGAATTGACAGTGATTGGTTGAGGAATGGCAAATAATTGGATTGGCACTCTAACACAATGCTCAATGGAACGAAGCCATTTCTCAACAAATAATGGTCAACTTCGGTGTGCGTAGCTGAATTTGGACGAAAAAAATCTAAAATCAAAGTAACTAAATACTATTTGAAACAATCACGTTTTATTCACAGCAAAAAGCGGCTCAACATTCATGTAAAGTCGTTCTGGGTTGAAAGGACTTAATTATCCTAATATTTACGATGTTTCCATGATGGTTTTCGTTAATTCCAAAATGGTGTTGATCGTTTCCATGGAGTAGAGTTTGGTTGAGTTAAAATTTTGATAACCGCTGCATACATTTTATTTTATTTGCGGTTCAAAATGTATAATATAAATTTCTTTGATATTAAGAATGACAATTTTTCATTGCCGCCATTTTGAATTTCAACTCTACTCAATCCCATTAGTTTCGTCGAGTTCAAAATAATTTAACGAAAACTCAACTCTACTATGTTTCCATGAACGCGCACTCCAACTCAAGCCATTTTCACCTCTGCATGTAAACCAGGTAATTGTTTGATATTCGTCAAGTATACCAAGTATATGACGCCGACTTAACAAAAATAATATGGACCGTTGAGTTGCACGCAAAATTCGTTTTATAAGCTAAATAAATTTGAAGAAAAGAATGCAATTTTATACGGATCATGCTTTAAAGCCCTTGGACTACCGGATTTCAATCCTATAAACCAACGAATCGATAATTCGGATAAAATATTGTCATGGCGTTGGTCAAACAATATTTGAAGGTAAAGTTATCGCTGCGATGTACCCTAAACTCCTCGAAGTTGTTGTAATGCCGGAAGGAAAAAGATTAATAGGTGAGAATTTTGTGGTACAACGAGATGATGCTCCAATACACAAATGTGAACGTGCTAACCTGGCCACTGCAAAGATCAAACTTTTTGACTGTTGAAAACTTATGGTTTTTGTTCTGACATAGGCTTGCAGACAAACCTCTAAAAAATTTGGGGCCCAGCTCCGCAGTTTCATCACTAAAGTTTGGTCACATATTAGTGTTGAAAAATGTCGGAAGTACACACATTCCTTGCCAACCCGAATTGCACGGATGGCACAATGAAACAGTGGATATGTTGGGTATTTATTAATTTTTTAACCTATTTTGCTGCTTATAATTTGTTGAGGTTTTTAAAAATTAATTTTGTTAATTTATAGAATAATATTTTTTAAAAATAATTCAAAAATAGGAAAAATAAAAATGTAAAATACTATTTTAATCAACTACTGCGAGACACAATGTATGTACATACAAATTATTATTTTCTAATTTTATTCCCATATGTCGGGAATTCTATTTCATTCTTTTTTCTAACATTTACACTTTTTCGGCATGACTGCACTTTAGCTAAGAAATGCATTACAAATTCTGGAATATTAAGGATAGTTTTAAATACGAAAGGTTTCTTGTGGTTTAATACATTTCATAAGTTCATCTTCCATTTTACGTTATTCGTATGCAGAACTCCATTGACTATAGCCATCATAACCATGCCCTCTTTACTCATGGACAGGGAATATTTCCATTTGTTCCTTATTTATTTCTGCTTCGTATACAAATTGTAAAATTGTATTATTAATGTTGCTGCTCTTATTCGTTTATCTGCTTATCAAGTAAAACTCGAGCTCCTTATATTCGATGCTTAAGTAAGTTACTTTAAGTTATTTAAACATTTTTCAGCGATTGGAGCACTCCTTTCCTTTCTACTACCGCATGTTTTTTCGCAAAAACTTCAACTTAGATTAATATTTGTACTTGCAGCAAAATTTAGCGAAATACTTTATTAAATTTGGAAGTAATGTTTTCTAATTCTTGGTGTTCCTTTCTCTAATATCAAATATAATAAATTTGGAACTTACCGGCTAAAGATCTTTAAAATCTTTTTTGATTTATTAAAACAATTTTCCGTTTTTGGCGAGGACAGAAAATCCTGTTCCAATTGCATTCCTAAATATCGAACTTTTACGGAACAAATATTTTTCTAGATAATCAACACTAATTACGTTTGGTTTCGAGGCTCGGAAATTTAAGCGTTCAATAGTCCAAATGACTCGTAATACAATCAAGTAAGAGTCCCCTTACAGTCGAAAACACATCCGTCTAAAATAATTGCTCTTGCAAATCATCTAAAATATAAACTTTATCGGCTCTATTACTTTCATTTTTATCGTTACGACGTTGATCTTGAGTTTTGCTTTTTTTTATTTACAAATGCTGTCACACTCATTTAGAATTCGTGGGAATTTTTTTTTTGTTAATTCACAGTAAAATTCATGATGAAACCATTGGACTATGTTGAACTTCAACTAATTGGACTAACGAAATCAAGATAAATTTCAATTTCATAATTACTCGTAATTGATTATGTAAATGACCTTCGTCTTGAGATTGTTTAAAATAATATTTCCTTCAGTTTTCTTCATAACTATAAGTAAAGTTATAAAATTGTTTGTCTTGCTTATATATACGAGTACTTACTTACTATTTTTGAATTGTTTGCTACAAAATTTAATATTCATGAATTTGTTTATTATTTTTTGCTACGACGAGAGAAGAAAATTAAATTGCATGCTTTAACTCTATAACTCTTTTTCCAACTAGTGGTATACGTACACGAGTATATTATCCATTTTTTTGTTATCTACCAAATATTTTGACAAAACTTGATTACAACAAATTTGCATAAACAAGTTTATAAAGTCAAACTTTATTATTAATGCAGAATTTGTTTATCTAAAGTGATTGTTGGTACATATTTGTAAGAGGTCTTTGTACTGGTCTATTAGTGATTTCGTGACTTCTCGTTTCGCTTCAGTTAACAGCAGTACGCGCGTTTTTACATTAAATTGTATAAAAGTATGTCATTTGCAATTACAAAATCAGGTTGAGTTGAGGGCAATTTTTTAATTTGAAACCAAATTATTTAAGTAGTTTTTTTAATTTCAAATGTAAGTACGTAGTTGCTTAACTATACTTAAGCCAGAAATTTTTGACCAGGAACACGTTTGGCTCACGAAAAATTGCGAGGAGCATATAAAATATTTAGTCGTTAACAATTGCTCATTTTAAATATCCACTATATCAGATATTTGCATTTGGCATTTGTACTTATTCCCTTCCTTAGCTCAAAAGTTGATCAAAATCATTTTCTACCGTCTGTTCGGCCTCTTTAAGCCCGGTCATTGCATGGAAGTCAACTTTTTTTTTATGTATAGGCTTACTTTTATTGAAAGGCTTTCTGAAATAGACTTTTGCGCCTGACTCATTGGTGAATTTTCATAAATCATAAATCATAAAAATAAAATACTCTGAAGGAATGGCAAACTAAATTATACATATGGGTTCGCAAAAATTTAAACGAAAAACCTTGGCGGAAGAGTGAAAATCTCCACAAATTTGTATCACTAAGTAAAACCTTTGGAACATGTTGTTTGGAAACTAGATCGTTTTTCTAATGTTTTAAAACATTTTTTTATACAATATTTCTAAATATCATGGTTTAACCGCTTACAGTCCTGTGGAATTATCACAAATATGTGAATAAACTTATTACCAAGGTTACTAAGGCGTTGGTAGTTTGGTTTCAACCTAATGAAACATTTTTGTTAATTTTATTTTGTTAAAAAAGTAAGTATTAACTGTTGAGTGGATTTAATTTCCTGTGAAGGTCAATTAATACCCCCCTCTTCATTCATGCACACACCACCCATTGACCTATTCACACAATTACAGTATACCCCTTGCACATTGCAAGCTCCATGTCAACCTTTATACTGACACTGACGATGGGACGGTATGTACTCCACCGATCGTAATCGATGACGAAAATTCGCTTTGTATCCAACCTCTAGTGGGATTCGAACCCAGTACCTCCCGGTCGATGTGCCGAAGCTTTAACCACTTCACCACTTGTCCGGTGAACATTGAATTCTTGACTGTAGTGACCAAACTACATAAATATTCGAGTTGAAATCAAACTACCAATGTTTATATAAACAAAAGTTGTAGATACGAATCAAGTATCTTTTAGATTTATATTCACTCCTATGTCATTGCGAATCCCCTAAGGTAGCTATTTTGGGCCAGTTTCGATTATTTTGGCTGTAAAAGAGCTCTAACACCTCAATCTCCATTTTGCCGACGGGTTTTTTGTCGTGTTAGTTAAAGTCAATCCATAACCTATTCTCGTAATGATTTACCTTTCAAACTACGGGATTAGTCCAGCAACATTATTGCTAGAGTCACGTATATTCGCTACCTAGGTAGGTGTAATCTGTGACAGTGAAAGAACCTTTAAGGACGACATCGTAAATATGATTAACAAAACTAACTCAGCACTGGTTTCGTTAAAGTTGGTCCACGGAATTTTTTGATTCTTTTGTTGCGCTGGCTCTTTACACGACTTTCAGATAATTACAATCTACTTCCCTATCTGGAATGAATGAACTCGAGCGGGACTCCGGTGTTTACATTTTTTAAATTTTTTCTCAGGAATGAGTTTAAGAAAGGGTTTATATGAAATTAGTCACATGCTTGAAACTGAGGATTCCGTCCGCTGGATCAAGAAGATCCTCCTTATAATTTTCCAAACTATTCATCCAATCGGATTCTAATTTGGTTTAATTTTTTTTGATCAAAATGAAGGTTTCCGTAATATTGTAATATTTTTGAAGGGGTCTTCGCCCGGGGTCTATGTGCTCCTATACAATTTTTGTAAGTTGCAGTTTTTTTGGTACAATTTTTTCTAAAATGAATTCTTTTTTTAATTTTTAAAAGGGGAAGATAAATCAATCAATTTAAGAGAAGGGTTATGTGAAATTAGTGACATGCTGAATCAAGGAGACCTTTCTTATAAGTTTCCACACTATTCATCCAATCGTAATATTTTTATAAAATATATTAATAATATAAAGGGTGATTTTTTTGTGGTTAGGATTTTCATGCATTAGTATTTGACAGATCACGCGGGATTTCAGACAAGGTGTCAAAGAGAAAGATGCTCAGTATGCTTTGACATTTCATAATGAATAGACTTACTAACGAGCAACGCTTGCAAATAATTGAATTATATTACAAAAATCAGTGTTCGGTTCGAAAAGTGTTTCGCGATTTACGTCCGATTTATGGTCTACATAATCGACCAAGTGAGCAAACAATTAATGCGATTGTGACCAAGTTTCGCACTCAGTTTACTTTATTGGACATTAAACCAACCACACGAATGCGTACAGTGCGTACAGAAGAGAATATTGCGTCTGTTTCTGAGAGTGTTGCTGAAGACCGTGAAATGTCGATTCGTCGCCGTTCGCAGCAATTGGGTTTGTGTTATTCGACGACATGGAAGATTTTACGCAAAGATCTTGGTGTAAAACCGTATAAAATACAGCTCCTGCAAGAACTGAAGCCGAACGATCTGCCACAACGTCGAATTTTCAGTGAATGGGCCCTAGAAAAGTTGGCAGAAAATCCGCTTTTTTATCGACAAATTTTGTTCAGCGGTGAGGCTCATTTCTGGTTGAATGGCTACGTAAATAAGCAAAATTGCCGCATTTGGAGTGAAGAGCAACCAGAAGCCGTTCAAGAACTGCCCATGCATCCCGAAAAATGCACTGTTTGGTGTGGTTTGTACGCTGGTGGAATCATTGGACCGTATTTTTTCAAAGATGCTGTTGGACGCAACGTTACGGTGAATGGCGATCGCTATCGTTCGATGCTAACAAACTTTTTGTTGCCAAAAATGGAAGAACTGAACTTAGTTGACATGTGGTTTCAACAAGATGGCGCTACATGCCACACAGCTCGCGATTCTATGGCCATTTTGAGGGAAAACTTCGGAGAACAATTCATCTCAAGAAATGGCCCGGTAAGTTGGGCACCAAGATCATGCGATTTGACGCCTTTAGACTATTTTTTGTGGGGCTACGTCAAGTCTAAAGTCTACAGAAATAAGCCAGCAACTATTCCAGTTTTGGAAGACAACATTTCCGAAGAAATTCGGGCTATTCCGGCCGAAATGCTCGAAAAAGTTGCCCAAAATTGGACTTTCCGAATGGACCACCTAAGACGCAGCCGCGGTCAACATTTAAATGAAATTATCTTCAAAAAGTAAATGTCATGGACCAATCTAACGTTTCAAATAAAGAACCGATGAGATTTTGCAAATTTTATGCGTTTTTTTTAAAAAAAAAGTTCTCAAGCTCTTAAAAAATCACCCGTTAGAAATATTTTTGAAGGGGTCGGCACCCTGGGTTAGGTGATCCTTAAAATATTTTCTCAAAAAAGTCTGTTAGTTTCGAGAGCGTGTTTCAGCCGCTTAACCGATCGTCATGCAATTTATATAATGTATAAGTTGACCAATCTTACGATATTTTTGAAGGGGTTCGACCCCAAAGTTTAGGGACTGCGGTACAAATTTTTTCTTCAGGTTTTTCAATTCAGGTTTTTTAAATGTTTTTACCCTCTGGATTAAGGGACCTTCCTTAGTTTCCACACCATTCATTCAGTCTGATTCATATTTTGCAAAGGGAATTTATACCAAAATTGGCAGGTGTTCGTAACACTTATGCATTTATCGGCCCCCATGGGTCTAGGTGCTCCCTAACGCATTTTTCCCAAAAATGTGGGTTTCGAATGGGTGTTTTAGTCGCTTTATTACTGAAAAGACAGAAACTAAGTACTTACGTATATAGCTACGAAATCGGATGCGTCAACATTAGTTTGGATTCAGTGGGAACCATTAACCTATACTACTCAGGAAAATCAGGAAAATATATTGGCTGCTGGAAACAATCTCAGAATTGACAAACATTTTATTATTAGAACGGGAGAAGAAATATGCCGCAATGCGATTACTCCATTTATTGTATCCGTCAATGAACGCGTATGACAATTGTAAATGTAGTTGTATTCGGGAACATTTGGGTCCGGAAACAAGTTCTATAATATGGACAACCGGGATGGAACTAGGCCATTTCGTAATGGATTACGATGTCATTTGGTAGTTATTCTAAAATAATGTTTCGATGGAAATCTGGAGTATCGCTAAGTTCCAATTTATTTTTACTATGGTAAACTAGTCAATGCTGAACTCGGCGACTAATAAAATGCTAATTGTTTTTATGCTAATTGTTGTGTCTTGAAGTCTAATTGAGTACATTAAGCAGTAATATCTTGCCTTGAAACCAATTAAAAAAGCTTACTAATTTTACATGCAATATACCTAATTTTTGTTATTTAGTTACAGCGTGGGAATTGTTAAGAAAACGGTAATGTGGTACTGACCTTGTTTTTCTTCTGTTACTGCGATTGAAATAATTTTTGAGGTTATTATATTGTTTTAACTGCATTTGAGAGAGAATTATCCGTTTATTAACAAAAGTCACAATTGTTTAAGTTTTTTGAGGATTTATTAAAACGTTCATCTTCACATATCTTACAAATATTTTCTGGATTCATTCAGCCTCAGCGAATTTGTATGAGTTGTAATTAATGAAAGACTGATATTGCCACTAGTCTCAAAATAAACAAGGGACTACAAGAGCTCTATTATTGATCTCTGATTGATTTGATCTGTCACAAAGTAAACACATATTGACTTAGCCAATTTTTATGACTTAGCGATCTTATTATTCAATAAGAAAATAAAAATTTGGTTCGGTTCAAATTTGTTTCATCGCAAACGAACATATCTTTTATCGATTATAAAATACTTACATTTTTTTTTATTTATCATGCCTTGCATCTTTACATTGCATTTGCCTTTTTACAATTTTCAACATGTATACAAGTCTAGAAACCATAAACCGAATTGTACGCCAATTAATGTCATGTTAGAAAAGAACACCTACCCAGTGTACCATTAACTGTCACAAAATTTTCTTAAATATTTTTTCCTTTTGAACTTATAGATGTTCAATTTACAGTAACAAAAATGTTGAATAAATGATTTGGGTCAATTGATCCATCTCATTTTTCGAGTGTTAAATGGACACAGGGAAAAAGTAATTTCTTCTATCTTTTGAATGAAAAGACGTTGTTACGTGTACAGAGAAAATAACATTTTTTTTTAATAAAAAATATGTTTTTATAGATTTTGTTTACACTTCAATTTCAGAGATTTCGAAGTAAAATAAAAAATGGCAAACATATAAATTTTGGAAAGGCATCTTAAAAAACGTAAAATAATAAAATATTTAGATGTAAGAAACAGCAACAACAACAAAAATCTTAAATCAAAATATGTACAAAGTTGTCCATCACTTAGCTTAACGTTAAAAGAGAATAAAAAATACGAGTAAGATATTCGAGGGTTATATCTTAAATAATAAAAATAAGATTGTTATATTCCTCTATATTGAAAATAAAAAGAACTATGTATACTTACTTATATACAAACCAAAGTTTTATTAAAGTTACAACAAAATGTATCCAATCAATAATACAAGACAAAAATTGTTTTGTGTATAAATCGTTGTTGGTGGTGCGGTAGGGGGAAGTGTGTAACCCATTATTATATATTTCTTATTATTCTTTCTTTTGTATATTGTATATGGTTGGCTCTCGTTGTTTAAGAAACATACAAATATTATGAATCAGAGACATACATAATATTTATAAGAAAGCCAAACCGAGCAAAAAAACAAATCAATAAAATATATGGATACACTAATAAAATGCGTTCCGCTAAAAGAGATATAAATCGACCCTCACATTCTCCACATTTATTAAAAGCACAACAACCGAAAATCTCTTAGTTTATCTTAAAATCATGTCTAAAGTCATCTACGAGAAAAACCCATTTTGTTTATACGAGCATATCTTGGTTTTGGTTTTATATTAAAATAAAATTCTCTATACGTATGTGGGAACTTTAGCGATGCGGTATTAAAGCGGAGAGAATATATGAAGAAATCACATCTGGGGTCTAAAACCGCACATTGACAAGTTCGTTATATTTTCGTTATAATTTTCGGCATTATCTGATTATTATATTTTTGTATTATTAAAAATCGCATCAGGTGTGAAATAATTTTTTGATTTTTTAAATAATAAAACAGAAACCACACCATTGTCTTTCACTGTTTACTTAAAAAATATGAAATTTGCATTTTTTTTTTGCGGAAGAATAAAAATAACGACATTTTTTTTGTTGGTAACATTAATAAGCAAAACGAAATCCTTCTTTCTTAGCGGGTGGAGTATACGATGAAAAATTTAACGGAATGGTGCTTACTAATTAGGTAAATTTCTTACTAAGAATTTTTGTGCCGTCGTCGCCTTTTTAATTTGCTTTCATTGCACAAAATCGACTTGAGTATCTTTTCGTAACATCCCTTTGCATCGACCCGGCTCGTGCTGCGCTGTATTATCTACAAGAATTAGAAAATTTTTCTGTTTTTTTCGTCTAATAATATAGATCCGTATCGTTATTTGTTATATATTTTTTGTGTTGCTTTGGTAGTTTATACATAAGTAGATATACCAATTTTTTTTTAGAGGTTGAATGACATAACATTCAAGAGATTTCTTATATGTACGGCATAAACAAAAACAAGTTTCTTATATATGCCTGTGTATACACGAATGTATGTATATGCATGAACTTGCTTTTATGAGAAATTAAATTTTATTACGATATGCTTTTTTTTTGTTTACGTCTCCCTGATATATAGTTGGGCATACAAGTTGTAATGCTAAATAATGATACACATATAAATTTGGGTTAGAAATTATCTAATGCTAACAATATTAATTTTTACAGCTTACGGTAGAACATTGTAGCAAGTTAATCGATTATTCTATATACAAAAATGTAGTTTGGATTAAAAGTTCGTGCTACTACTAGTACCTATACGATAAAAATATAGATAAAATGTGGTTAACGATTTTAGGAAATAAGTCAACATGAGGAGCTTTTTCGTTGTTTAATTTGGTCTGCGTTTTTGTGCTATTAAGGAATAATAATATGTTTACAGTAAAGTTAGGCTATCGACTGTTTTGGTATTTAATATATGCTTAGTGTTTACAAACTATTTTGACCTTCGTATACAAATGATTTTAGTAGATAATTATAATAGATAAATATTTTGTTGCTACTAAATTATTTTTTAACGGAACTATTTACCAACGGAAATCCGGGTTTTAAACAAGTTCGATTTTTAATTAAACACATTTTATGCCCTTCCTTTTCCGTTATTTTTTAAAAAGAACCACACCACCACGAGTCACATTTTGGTAATCTTTTTAAAATGTTTAATTAATCTACTGAAATATTTTAAATATTTTGAGCCCTAGCGGCATCTACAGTCGGGGCAGAGATATGAATGTGCATATCGTCGATACATCCTGTAACCTTAGGAAAGCTCTAGCACATTTTGGGTCTTCCTTTGATTAATTTTTTTAATTTTCATTCACACAGCACACTCCTTGTAAACGCCAACCCTATCCGCAACACTTAGGTAAGTCATTGAAAGCCTTCGCGTCGTTGTTGCTATTTTGTCATCCATTAATAGTAGCAATTTTTAAAATAAAATACAGAATTTTTTTTAGTAATTACTTATTTAACTTTATTACGTTTATTTAAATTACCTGAAAGTTCTTCTTTGTTACACGTAAATGTGTTCTGAAGGTAAAATCATCATACTGATGAACAGTATCTCTTATGATTTTTTTTCTAAATAACTTGTTTTTAAGGGTTCATAGAGATTTATTTTAGCTGATTTTACCCTAACTCTTTTGAGCCTTCTAACTAAATCCATATTATCCAGTAACTGGATGGCCTCTATGTTGACATGGTGAAGTACCCGTTGTTCATGACTTCTAGCAAACTTCATAATTTCGGTTTTAATGGATTCTATACCCAGATCTTTGTGAATGTCGCTAGTCCTGACAAACCATGGTGCATTGACGATGTTTCTTAGCACTTTATGTTAGAATTGTTGGAAAATATCCATGTTGCTCTGCTTGGTACATCCCCACAGCTGTATACCATAAGTCCAGACAGGCTTCAATACTTGTTTATAAAGCAGAAGCTTATTAGGGATTGATTGAAGAGAGTTTCTTCCTAGAAACCAATAAATTTTATTGTATTTTAATCCCAACTCGTCTCTTTTCTTTTTTACATGAGCTTTCCAGGGGAAGCTTAGCATCTAATGTCATACACTATGTCAAGATATTTGGCAGTGTTTGCATGTGGTATTTCTTGATTATTTAAATATACTGGTTTGTGTACTAATCTCTTGTTTGTAAAGTCGGCATGTATATTTTTTGGTTTCATTTAATTTGGCTTTAACTTGCTCTATGGCGGTTTGTAATTTCTCTGTTGTACCTGAGTTGTTATCATTGAAACATCTCGGCTGAATAGTAAATACAGAAGTGGCCCAAGCACACTTCCTTGTGGAACTCCTGCTCTTATTTCCTTAAGCTCAGAATATTCATCTTGCTTAAGCCTGAAATATCTTTCCGTTATATACGATTCCAGTATTATGCTGTACTGTTTAGGTAGGATTAATTTAAGTTTGTAGGTTAAACCTTCGTGCCAAACTTTGTCAAAGGCCTGCGCTACATCAGGGAATACTTCGGAACAAATTTGTTTCTCTTCTAAAGTGTTCTCAATGATATTGGATATCCTACGCACTTGATCAATAGTTGAGTGCTCATTGCGAATAGTTTGAGTCTTTTTAATAGTAACTTTTCAAGGAGTTTGGACATTATTGGCAGCAACGATATAGGCCTATATATGATGTTTTGGCACATATTTTAACCTGAATGCAGCGTTTATGATATTAGCTAACTTTACCGTACCTTTTCTCGGTAGCTGCTTTATTATTTCTCCGGTAATCAGATCAAACCCCGGTGCTTTCTTTAAGTTTAAATTGTTTTTAATTTCGTTTGTTACTTCAATAGGCGATGTATAAAATCCTTGTAGCAAATCTTTCAGCTTTTTCTTTGTTTTTCCTTGCCCATGTTCCATCCATTTTCCTGATAGGATGGATCGGTAATATTGGCCTTTTCAGAGTTTTAGTTGCTTTCCAGAGCGAATAATCCGTATTACTGTCATTCGTCAACTTACTTAAATAGAAATTAACTGACTCATTTTTTAGATTCCGAATTTCTCTTGTTAATTGTTGAGTAAAATTGCTTAGTCGTTTTTTTGTCTTGTGGAGCTCTAGTTTGGTGCCACTTTTTCCTTGTTTTTCGTTTATTCCTAAGGAGATTTCTAATTTCTATTGGATCGCTATTTCCTTTTAGCCTTGATTTGATTTCTGGAGTACTTTCCCATGCTGATTGTTGAATATCCGTAATGAACTTTTCTACTTCTTTGTCTAGTTGATCCATAGTTTTTAAAGAAACATTCAAAAGTATTCTTTGTTCAAGGTGTACTTTGAAAGTCCGTATCCCAGTCCGTATGATTGTTGGTTAGTACTGGATTATAATCCCTTTTTGGATAATATACTCGCTTAGGGTTAGGACTATCGGAGAATGATCTGTGCTCATATCTTGGCTTACTTGACTTTCATAAAACTATTAGAAATATTTTTGGTTATAAAAAAATCGATCAGGTCAGGTATTTTTCCTGGGTCAGTTGGCCAATATGTTGGTTTTCCTGTTGAAATGGATTCACATCCATTTTATTTAATGTCAATCAGTAATTCAGTAGTTGTAGTTAATCTAGAACTCCAGTGAGTATATCCTTCACATTGAAGTCACCACCTATTATGCACCTTTTTCACACACCTTTTTCCTTGGTAGACAGTACAATCCTGCCACAACAATAGGAAAGTTGTTGGTTTTTATATAAACCACTGGGGCCTGAATTTCTTCTTATTCATACTCACCTTCTTCAAAATGTAGGATATTTTTTATGATGACTGCACCTCCTCTGGCTGAATTATCTGGATGAGTAGTGTGATATACGCAATAGCCTTTAAATGTTATGTAGGGTTGCTTAGTAAAATGTGCTTCCGAAATAAGACACACATCTATATTCTCAATCTGGACTGCTTGTAGTTCTTGTTGATGCCGAAGCATACCATTAGCATTCCATGACATGCTTTTCATTGTGCTGTTCATTTTTGTGTGGATTTGGGGTTAGCTCCCAATTCGCTAGCTTCCAATTTTTCTATTTTTGTAGCCACTCATCAAATGTTGTTAGTTTCATGAGAATATCTTGTAACGTTTGACTGATGTAGCATCTATCGATGTTTGCTGTGCTTTATTGACGACGCCTCTTTATTTGACGACGGCGACCAAATGATTACCTATCATTACCTTTTTGTGATGGTGACGCTGTATCATTTAACCTTCTCTTTTTATTTTTCCTAGACTTTTCCTAGAATCCAATCTGTTTCTTTAGCTAAGTCTTCCTCGTCGGTTTGATATTTAACGTTTTTATTAACATTATAATTGGTGTTTTGGTTCTGTACCATTGGAGATTCGTTATGAAATTTACTGTTGTTGACATTAAATTTGGTATTCTGGTTCTGCTTCATTGATGGCTTAGCTTGGGTTTTATGCTGCTTTAATTGCATCATTTCTTTTTTAGTTCATCAATTTGTAGTCAACATTCGCTCCTTCTCTGAGGCACAACTTTCAAGAACAGGTGTTTCACCATAATTAGGTTGTTATACCTGCTTGTTGGGTGCCATTGTTTCGCCCATATTATTTTGGAATTGCTCCATGTTAAGATTTTCAAATGAGAAATTAAAAGTTTTCGCAGGAGATCTAGTAACCATTCCTCGCCTTTCAGACAGGCTGCTTATTATTTGAATATTCTTGTTATTTTATGTATTCAAGGAGCGGCCCTCCCCAGAATCTTTAGAACCAGTCTCGTCAGAGAGTGGATTGCCCAATGTTTCCATTGGAACCTCGGGTATTTCTTCCATCTTATATATTTATAGTGTAATCCACTCGCCTCTAGTAATTAGCCGTTGTTTAAAAACGTTGCCCGGGTTACCACATGAAGGTATACTAGACACATTTGGTGGTCTCTACATAGTCGCAGAGTTGGAATATAGTCCACGATGACTTACGTGGCTTTAGATGGTCAACTCCTACCCTATTGAAACGCACCCTAACCCCAATAATTCTTACTGAGTGTTTTTATTTACTTTTAATTTTAATTTGGTGCAGGGCAGACTTTTAAATTGCCCTAGCTCTTTGTAATTATTACAGCTCCTGCACTCAACGCACGATCTCCTTCAAGTCAAGGTCGACTACCTTAAATTTTGCCATTTTATAGTCCAACGCAAATTTGAAAACGTTTAGGGAATTCCTCTTGGATTTTCCTATTTCCATTGGCCGTTGCTCGAGTTACCTTTACTGACGTAGTAACATGGTGGTATTTTCTCCTTTAGTTCTGCAGAATATTTACAATGCATTAAACAAACTTTTGCATCTATTGAGGAACCCAGATTTCCGTGAAGCTGACTTGTCCAATGCAACAATGAGTTCATTCCATTTTAAATTGTTGCTAATTTGAACACCAAGCTGACCAAATTGAGTCACAACTCATAAGTACGAGGTCTTTTACCACAAAATGTACTTATTCGTTGCAAAGTACAATGCTTTTGTAAAAATAATTTTAAAATTAGATTTCTTTTTTCTTCTTTTCCTATATTTTAATATTCGACGATAATATGAACCAGTATTCCTTGACGTTTTAATATATTTTTATGTATAATTAATTAATTATATATAATTAATTAGTTATACATAAAAATATACTAACATAATTTTCTCGTGATATTTTACTAAAATCATAACCTAAAAAATTATTAAACGTCAAATGGCCGCCCGGCTGCAACCAGTCTGTTTGTTTTTTAATTTTTTTAAGCAGCACAAACTGCGTAGCAATTGAGATTATTGAGCTCACCTTAAGAAAAACTCAAATTACTTAATGAATTTGAAGGAAAAACAAAAATGTGCATTTGTGCTTTTTCATTGGAAAAATAATTAAGGACCTACTTACTCGTATACTAAAAAATTTATGTTTAAACTAGTACCAACATTTAATACCTAAGAAATGTATTGAGGGAATCCCTAGCGCCAATAGGGATTTGGGACAAATATTTAAAATGTTTTTTTTTCTATTTATTTTTCATCAAAACTGGTTGAGAATGTAATAATCTGGTTTGCGGGTTATAAACTTTTTGTTTTATTGCCAATGGCTTTGTTCTTGAATCTTTCTACATAAGAAACTAACAAGAAGCGTTCAAATCTTAAGCTAATTACATTTTGTACGTTTTAACCAATTTTAATACTTAATATTAGTGTTCACAATTTAATTGAATGATTTTACAGATTCGTTAGTCCGAGTGGATCAGCTCTTCTCAGTCGATTAAATTACGGCTGGTTTAGTATATCCCTGGCCAATTCGTTGGGATGTCCCTGAAGTTTTGAGTAGTATTTCGAACTGAATTCCTTGATTATTTATTTAACGGTTTTAATACCAAGGTCGTCGTATATGTTAGTATTTCGGATATACTATGGAGCACTAGCAATAGATCGGAGTTTTTTCGTTTGAGTTCGTTGCAGGAGTTCCCTATTTGATGAACTGGTGGATTCCGATAACTGAAAACCATATGTCCATATTGGCTTGATTGACGCTTTGTATAGTAAGACCTTATTATCTAATGATAACTTGAATTTTACTCTTATCAGCCAATACATTTTGGAAAATGTTATTTTTATTTGGTTGCGCTTTGCTTCAATAGTGCTTTCCACGTTAGCCGTCAATCTAAGTGTAAGCCTAGGTATTTGACCTTGGTTTGTAGTGGAATATATACACCAGTTAATTGTACTGGTGAACAGGTTATAAACTGAGTAAGAAAAATTCGTAGTCTAGGAAATAGAATTTCTTTCAGTTCGTTGTACTACGAAAAATTTCAAAATCCTTGTAAATTCCAGTTTTTCCAAGGATATTTGATTGAATTTTGCTAAATCAGTTTTCGCCTGAAAATTCCCTATTTTATTTTCAAAACAATTTCCACTAACTATTTACCTCACTGTAGGTTTTCCATTCCTTTTAAGCGGATTTTTTGGTGAGGCAATTTTTTCGGTAAGGTATAAGATAATACGATGTCTGTCACATTCTGTCTGTGTTTTATACCAATAGTAACCTCATTGCTTTTATCAGCGGTCAAAAAGCATCGTCATCATGGTGTTCCTCAACGAGTCAATATAAAGCCAACAGCGACACTTAGTGTACACCTTATGTAATATGATACTCATATCATTGGTTTAGATTTGAAATGTTACTTTGTGAATTAAAACAATCTTATCATTAAATCGATCGGTAATATTATACGAAAATACTTCATTCAGTAATTTTAAAGTTTTTCAGAGAACCGTTTATTTCATTCTACATAATTCTCGACTTAATAGTTTTAATTAATTCATCCTTATTGTTGTATTGCTTTGTAAGGAAACCCTAACGACTTCCCATAAGATTAAATTAGATAAATAAGAGGGACGAAGCAACATTACAATACAACATTGATGGAAAGTCGACAGCCAGTGCAGAAGTTATAATTTCGTTAACTGATTCATAGTGATGGACATTATTTAAACCTGTAGACTTGGATGATTTTACTATCACAGAAACATGTTACACGGCGGGGATCGAAAAATAAGTTAGTAATGAGAAAATTTAAATATTGAAAAAATAAGCTTCAGCTCCATTCATAAATTGCTTATTTATCATATAACCATAATTTACTCTTTAATCTTAAATTGCTTAAATATCGTCGAAAAATTTCTAAAATTGTGGTAGTGAGCTTTGGTAGGCTTTAACTTTGGACAGAAAATTCTGTAATTCGAAATTTCAAGAATTATATATTTCAAAACTTCTAAGAAAAATCAACGAACGGCAAGAGAATATATATTGACTAAATTTTAATGACCACCACCTCTTCTAAGACGCTATCGGCTCCTGTGTTCCCGACTTGTTTATAAATCACCGCCGATCCGACGCTTCCACATCCTAAATAGAAAATCCCTCGAACAGATAAGCACGTCAAACTTGATTGTAGATTCCTCCAATTCCATTAGTTCTCAAAATATCAGCAAATTTAATTTTCCATACAAAATTGGCGGGTCGATACTAAAGATGTTCCATTTAAATTGATAATTTAATTTTTTTAAACAAACATTTACCGATTTTTTACTGTACGGTTTTGCTGGTTTTTGGTAATTTCCAAAAATATAACAAGGTGCTCTAAAAAAGTACAATAGACAAAGTGAAATTTTTTTTTCGCTATTTGGCCAAGCTTTTTCTATCCGGCCATGTTTTAATATAACTCTCCACCCTATAAAGTGACGTAATCATTGATCGCTAATTTCGATGAATCTCTAGGTATATAGTCTTCTGTTTTAAGAAAAGCAATCTAGGTATCCAATTTGAATTATATAATTAAAGCTTTTCGTAACCACAAACTTTCAGGATATTTGTTTAATCATTTTTTGTTTCCATGGAGGGTATTAATTTATTCCTTCTACATTACCAGGTTGATAATGTGTGACTTTATTTTAATATCAAAATTATCATTACGTAAAATATAAAATTTCGATAAGTTCGTATACAAATAGTTCTTCTGTTTGTCTGCTTCTAAATTAACTTTCTAATATTTTCCAAATACCAAAATAATTAAACGTCAGTTTTCATTTATTCGCCGCTAACAACATCAATCACAAATTTATTTTAAAATGTGTACAGTCCTATCCATATATAATATGCAAATACATAAAATTAACAACTAATTGGACCACTTGTCAATTTTCGAAATCAAATGATATATCCTAATTACCTCGTTTGGTTCATCCGTCACACCCAAATCCATCATAGAATATTATTATTCGTAGACGTACATTTACGCAAACATTTGTATTTTCGAAGCAAAATTCTAAAACCCCCCAAAGCAATCTTTCTAATCAGATATTGTATACCATTTTGTACAAAAATGAAAAGCTAAATAAATTTGCATAACACACAGAGAATTTGTTATAAATAAAATTAAAAAGCGCCTCGTGATCACAACATAAAAACCATCGACAACCGACCGTGTTTTCAAATCTCTGGTATAATACTTTCGGTGTATATAAAAATACGATGAACGAAATAATCATAATTGAAATATACATGTACGTATATTTATTTCGCGGACTGTATATAATGCCTTATTTCATTTGCAATGCGGTACAAAACAATACAGAACGACCGAAAATCAATAAAACGACTGTATAACATATCTAGATAGAATATCCCCTGCTGACTAACTAATTTTTATTACCTTTTTGGTTTATGTTTTTTTGGGTTTTAAACAAGACTTTTCATTTTTCTCGTACACAATAAAAATCAAATCCAATAAAACTGTAACATAATTATGTAACAAAAAAATGTAGGGAATAATAGGTAATGCACAATGAAACATGCGGGCGACCATATCTTATTCTATCAAACTCATCATATAACATAAATTAATTATAAGCCTTGAAAGTCTATATATCTATAATCATAAGATTAGCAAACAAATCTCTGGACAAGACAAAGAGCATAAAATATAATGTATATACTGTGTATACTTGTGTATAGAATCGTATATTATGTATGTATATATGTAATGTACGGAAAGAGGAAAATCCAAGAAGATTAATGAAATGGAACATTTGTTCAATAACAGAATTCATTTCATTTATAACACGAGAGAGAAAAAAAAGTGCTACAGGCATGTTGTAAAGAAAAAATAAATTCAATATTAGACAACAAATCAAATTGAAATTAAAAAAAACGAAATCCCAAATACTCAAGATAATTTTAATGTTCACACATGCTTAGCATTTTCTCTGTATATACATATATACGTACGAGCATAATCCCAACAAATAATTTTACTAATAGCCAAGATTAAAGTAACAACCGCATAGCAAAAAAAAAACACACGTAAAATGGACCATATTTTTCCTACTTAAATGTTATACATGTCGAACGAAAACCCTCTTACACGACAGTAACATCAGGTAGAAAATTTTATTTTCTTGACAAAATATTAATCCTAAAGTACAACAAAAAAAAATGAAATCTTAACATTACGAATATACGTAATAAAAAAATTGTTAAAGTTATATCGATATAGCTTTGACCATTTCATACTGTATACAGGAACGTACATATATACGAGATATGTATATACAGTTTACTTACTTCTTTTAATTTTATTACTCTGGAACCTAAAGTTTTGCGGACAATGAATACAAATGGCATAATTTCTTAAATTTTTTTTTTCTGTATTTTTTATAACTTTTTCCTTCGTTTCGTATATTGATCCAGAGTACAAGAGCAGGCCCCTGTTATCTACTTAATATGTAACCAAGTAACAGTCGAAAAGTGAGACCAAATTATATATAGTTTTAACTTGTTTAGTTTTGCGGCTCTTAAGCGAATGTATAGTGGAATGGAAGTATGTACATATATGTACAAAAAGTGCCATGTGGAAGGTAGTTGAAAACGGAAAGAAACAACAATTGGAAGTGTAGTATACCAAATCTGTTGTACAAATTGTTGATTATTACTGTTTTTTTTTGTTTGTTACAAATTATACTTTTGTGAATTTCATGACCTCAATTATATAATTTTTCGTTGTTTTTTTATTTGTTTTAATTAAGTAGGAAATCTTAATTAGAACAGAACAATAAAATTTTCAAATTGTCAAATTTTTTTTATATTATGTGTATGTTGTGTATAATGGTTAGATGAGACATGGGATAATCCAAATTGACGTCAGAGATAACATAAAAAATTGGGCAATTTATGAGCAAAAATATATCCGAATTTGATAATACTATATAGGTTTGCATATAAAATGTAAACTTTACGCTTTTAATTGTTGTATTTTTTAAAATAATTTTAATATTTTTGGGGAATAAATACTAATTTGGGACTGTTTTATGGCAATTCCCTCCCTTTTTGACCTTTTTATGATATCTGTTGTGTGCTATATATGCGTTATATGAATTTTTATTTTATTTTATTCCGTTACTATGAACTGTATACGTACATCACGTTATGTATCTGTAGTTGGCCTAGTTTTTGTTGAACAATTATTGATTATTATCGAGAGTTATAATGTTTAATAATACAGCCACAACCAACAAAATTGATGACTTGATACTTAACACTCTTTTATCATAATATTAACCATTAATCCCTCATTTATTTCTATTAATTTCGATTTCGGTGTTATTTAATTCTATTAATTTCGATAACTATAGCGATCTTCAATTTTTTGCATCTAAATACTATAAATGTAAAATATTTCTCAATTCGAGAATTTTTTCTTGACCTGAGAAACTCGTTTCTTAAAATATCTTGCTTGAGAAAAGATATAGAGATAGCATAGAGATTTTATTTTTTTATCTATCTTTGTTTTTATAAACCACTAGTCCTTATTAATGAAATTTATTAACAATCACTAATACAAATTTAAAGTAGTTGTTTATTGGAGATTTTTTGACGTGGGAAACTCGTTTCTTAAAATATCATTCTTGAGAAAAGATAACTTAACGCAATCGCTCTCGCTTAGCGAAAAACAACTATTCTTAGAAATGACAATTTCCGGAAATTATATTCCGAGAAACCACAATTTTTCAGTTATATATATTATTTCTTAAACTAGAGAATACTTAAATATAATCTATTCGTTTTTATCTAACCACTAACACTTATTAATAATAACTAAACCAAATTTAAAATATTTCTCAATTTGAGAATTTTTTCTTAACATGAGAAATTCGTTTCTTAAAATATCCTGCTTGAGAAAAGATAATTTTAACGCTCTCGTTTATCGCGAAACAACTATTCTTATAAATGACAATTTCCAGAAAATTTTCCGACAAAACCACAATTTCTCAATTATAGATATTATTTCTTAAACTGAGAGAATGATTCAGTTATAATTGAATATTGTTTCAATTCTATTAATCTCGGGATCATTATTTTTATATATCTATTTTTTTATATAACCACTAGCGCTTATTTAAAATATTTCTAGTATTTCGAAGAATTTTTCTTGAAATGAGAAATACGTTTCGTAAAATATATTCCTTGAAAACAGATTAGTTTAAGGTAATTGCTTTCGATTGTCGTATAAAACAAACATTTCTGAATGCAGCACATTCGACTGAGGCTATTAAAAACTCTGTATCGGACTGGGTAGTACGTCTCGATATGAGAAAAGGTAATTCAGAGAAAGGCAATTAAGAGACAATGAAAATTCTGAGTAAACGACAATTCCGAAAAAAACTATTATTCTGAGAATTTTTGAGAAAACTCTGTATCGGACTGGGTAGCACGTCTCGATTCTGGGAAAAGGTAATTCAGAGAAAGGCAATTAAGAGAAAATGAAAATTCTGAATAAACGACAATTCCCAAAAAACGATTATTCTGAGAATTCTCAATTCCGAGAAATGCTATTCCGAGATACCGATTTTGAAAAAAATGACAATTCAGAAGCGACAATTCCAAGAAAGCGTATATTATAAGAAAACACCATTCCCAAAATTAAATTCAGAGAAAATGTACAGAAAATTTATGAATGAATGAAAAATCTCGTACTGAACTAATTCACACTGAAATTCTGGGGTGGCCGTTCTGAATACATTTTAGTTGCCTTGACAACACCTACAATCATCTTAAAATCAGCCATACCCAATTTTACTGAAAACTGCAATCCATTGTCTTTGTTTAAGACGCGGACCGATATGTGTCGAACAGCTCTTTTTATCCGGTCACATAATATCGTTTTCGGTAATTTGCAGAATTTACAGTCCATTCCAGATGCATTCCAGTCGCAAGTAATGTGGTTTATTTAAATATTTCCTAAACCTTATTTCTATTGTTACTTTGTCTATTTCGACCTTGCCATTTTTGCAATTTCAACCAGTAAGTTCTCTTCTTTATCTCTATTCTTAAATGTATTTTATGACCTACAATTTATTGTAAATTTATTCGTCATTGCGATCCTATGAAGTTTTGTTATCTGTTCCCTTTTTCGTATACAAAATAAGTATGGTAATCTTGACAAAGACATTTATGACAGAATGTGTTGTCAATATATTTTAATTATGCTTTAAGCGATTTGCCTTTTGCTGTCTGCCAAATTTAACTTATGATATTATCTCAGCAAGCAGTAAGACGTGCACAAGTTAAAATATTGGTTTAAAGTATGTGAGCTATTGTAGTTGCTTGTAGTTTTTTGTAAGACTTGAAACAGAAGTTTTAAAACTTTATATTTTAAATTCGTCACAAATTGTGACTTTGCAACTTTGTAAAATACGACTGGTATACAAATTCTAATACTTATTGATAACCGAATTTTAACAAAATATTTGGTTTTTATTGTTAAACTTAAAAAAGCCTAGTTTCTATTTTAACAACTTAGTAAAGAATTATAAAATAAACACCTCAAGAAATTGTCAGTCTTATGGGACCTTAAAATACCGTTTTTCGTATTTAGAATCCTGCATTTCGAAAAGCCTTATTTCACGTAAGTTCATAAAAAATCCGTTAAACATTTAAATGCCAATAAATAAAGACAAAAGCCAACCAATAGCACCCAATACAAAAATAATTTAGACCACGTCGCTTAAAGTTTAAAGTTTAGTAACGGCCGAGTTCAAATTAGAATAGCCACCACATTATAGAACCAAATAAAACAATTGATCTGGAATCCCAAAATCACCATTGAAACCGAATTGTATCCACAACAGTTAAAATTGCAAAACTAAAATCGAAATTGGACTAGGTAGTTCCTATATACAAAAAAACTCATTTATAATCCCCTTCCTATGTATAGAAAACGAAAATCAGCAAAATTGCTTAAAAAATGGCCGAGTTTCACTTAGAATGGTTTGTATCATCCTTGGGAATTATTAATAAAAAAACCTAATTTAAATTTCAGTGCAGAATCATCAGAATCGGATTTGGCTACTATATTATAAGAAATGACCGTATTTTATTTAGCAAAGCCCTCATTGTCTATATTCAGAACTTCCAGAATTTCCGAAATAAAATTTGTTCCTTCCGTCCTACGTCTACTACCTTAACTAAGTGTGAATAAAGTTAGATTTAAAATCTATAAAACGCTATAAAATGAGTATTCATCTTTATTTTGTTGAAACTTATTTTTATTGTGTAGGTTAGAGCCTCCTTCTGCAGGCCTTATACAGTAAGTCATTCTGTAAATCCAGTTTTTAAGAGCTTTTTCGTTTATTTCCGCGGCTAGTTCACGAATAACTGTCGTAATGTTATGTTTTACAGCTGGAAGTGTCTCTGGATTATCCACACCTATCCTTAACGAAACCTTGTACAAAAAAGTCCAACGGCGTCAAAATACAGCTGCCTGCAGGCAATTTGACATCTCTAAAATGGCTGATAATGCGGTTGCCATATTTGGCGCGCAAGAGATCGATTGTCGGTGGGTTTGCATGGCATGTGGCAACATCCTGTTGAATCCATAGGTTGTTCACATTTTTACCGTCGATTTGAGACCATAAAAAGTTGGTTAGCATGGCTCTGTAACGGTCGCCATTGATGGTAATGGCGTTTCCACCAGCGTTTTCTAGCAAAAATGGGCCAAATATGGCACCACTCCAAAATCCACACCAAACAGTTATTCTTGGTGGATTCATTTGGTTCCGGCAAATCCGGCAGTTCAGCTTATTTACATTCTGATTATTTACATAGCCCTCGAGATTAGAATGCGACGTCATTATGAATTTGCTTTCAATTGGGAGCTGTATGGGCCTTGGATGCGAATAATCCGTTGTCTTTGTACAGTATTGTCTTCAGGCTGGTGCGACTAATGTTCAGTTGCTACGATCGACGTCGAGTTAAAGTCGATGGATTCTGTTCTACACTATGGACCTCAGCCACAATACTCTCGGTGTGTGCACAGTTCGAGCTAACAAATGCACAAATTTTGGTGTGTCGTTCCTGATTTAGTGAAATTAAACTGGAATAATTGTTCCACTGAATATGGGCGTCTCCGGTGGAGCTAGCATGCTCTACCTAGAGGCATACCTAGTCAAATCAGAGTTAGTTAAATCATTTTGATTTAACTCTCGTAAAATGTAGAGAGGTGTACATGTATGTGTCATATTGTATTTACCTCGGCTTTCTATAATTTTTCCAGCCCACGCCATGTCCTTTCGCACTTCCGTTCCGGCTCACTATATTTAAAGCAATTAAAAAGAGGTTTGTAACGCTCTTTAGTTGAAGCGCTAAGGGGCATTTCAAGAACCCAAAACCTACGGCCTGCTAACAATTTCTCATCCATTTAATAAGTAATATTTGCGTTTTATATAATTTCTCAATACTTATTTATGATCGATTTGAACGAATTAATTAATTAATTATATAATTAAATTCCACAAATAGGCTAATTAATTTCGTTGTTCCGTTTTTTCCAAATTTATGATTTTCTGTAATGAACTGTGTTGATCTTTATGAACTCAATATTATTCATTTTTTCTTGGTAAGTGTTACATTCAACTTTTATGACCTTTATATCGCGCTGTTGTTGATTTGATAATAAAAATTTCTTTTGTACATTTCATTCATGAGTTTTCTAATAAATTTATGTTCGTTTGGGAAAGTTGATTGAGTATTTTCTGAATTGTAATAATACATTATGGTAAAAGTAAAGTTTGGATTTTTTTAATTAATTTTACTTTTCTTTTTGTTAGTGTCATCACTTTTTTTTTATTTCTTTAAGAATTTGTGGCAAATCATCAAAAGTTTGGATTACTTATATATCAAGATTCTGAAATTAATATTTTTTTTTTCTGTTTGTTTTCTTTCAGGTAATCTATTTTATATTCCATGGATTTGAAATTGGATTTGGTAAATATATTATTTAAAACCTCGACATTTTTCTCCTGTCACACGAAATATCTTAATTATTTTTAATGACCGCAGGAAGTTTTGCTGACGTATGTTTTTATATAATAACACTGATTGGAATAAAATTTAGTTTTAATTTACCGCGTCTGTCGTCTTAACTCTTTCAAGGTAAAATTGAAATTTCAATGAGACGTATAATATTACAACAAGTCATTAAATTGTATGACTCGATAAATATTTTGTAAGACAAAAAATGTCAATCAAGAAATCGATATACATATAAACTTTTTTACATAAGTAATGCAATGCTAAAATTAGATCCATCGTTGTATGGTTTCCAAAATTAACTAAAAAAAAATTGGCGACATACATTTTTGGCAAAAATGTTATAACAATATTTTGGTTTGGAGTTCATATATAATGTAGATACCACTTACATAGAGCATGTCTAACCTTTAATATTTCAATTCACTGTTTACAATTTTGTATGTGCATGATTCACACCGCACGTATATAATGTTTTCCATTTTAGAAAAAAAAAATCAAATAAATAAATCCGCATGAATAATACAAATAAAATAGAGTAACTAAATAAATAAGCAGCTGAAATCTAGAACACTTATTGTTTTTTAAGCGAAACTATAAAAGTGCAAAGCTAAATAAGCAATTACAGAAACTAAATAATTTATGAATTAAATAACCTTCCTTTGTTGTTAAAATATAAATCACTCTCGTGGTCCACATACTGGGTTCTGTATTTTGCTTTCTTCATCTCTATTGTGCTGTTATATATCTTAAATTTAACATTTAGACACGTAAATCTTAAGACATTTTGTGCTATGGTAGTCTATATTCGTATATACTCTAGAATTATATATATATAGAATAAATGTTTGAATTGTTCTCGGTTTGTTGTAGGCTAGGCTAGATATAAATATAAAAGATAACACAAAAAATATATGTTGATCCATTTAATCTCCGAAAATCCATTGAACCCGGAAAATATTTATTTTCAATTTCCTCATTTTCGGTTTTTATGTATACCTGAGCCTCTTATATTTATATATAAGTACCTTTGAACGGTAATTGTAAATTTATATATAATTTTATCTAATGTTACATGAATTATTAACATTTCCGGACAAGATATGCATATATAGGAGTAGGTATACGTCCTCATGTTTGTCGGAATTTGAATATTCTTATTCAGGGTTTATATATCGATTTACATTGTACAAATGTTGACCTTAGAATTTTAGAAACGAATCAGGGCAGCACAACTTGTTCTAGAATTAGAAGAATATCCTAGGTCATAAATCGTTTGTTGTTTCACTTCAATTAAATTAGTTTAAACAACACGATCCAGTACTGATAGAATTGGATGCATGTGAAGATACTGCTAAAATTTTACCAGTAAAACTATTAACAAAAACCTATCAGTGTGAAGTGCGTATTAATTCTTATTTTTTTTAACATTATTTTAAATTATTGGCAGTTAATAAAAGTTAAAGAGAATAACTGCAAGTCTGTGTACGAAGCAGATTAGTAAATCATCTGAACTATATTAGGATTAATTATTGAAATTAAATGAGATAACTGCAGAGGTCATAATTCAACCTCGGTAAAAATTGGTAGGGTATATGATATGAGCTGATATTTTACAACGAAAGGCAGCTGTTAAGCTGGTATCCTATGTTGGTCTCTTTTTATCACCATGAAGATGAAGAAGACATAAGTTTTGTTTGTTTAATTTAGGAGGGTCAACTTTTTATGTTATGCACTTT
The DNA here is from genome assembly GCA_963691935.1 of Nephrotoma guestfalica. Lineage (NCBI taxonomy): Eukaryota > Metazoa > Arthropoda > Insecta > Diptera > Tipulidae > Nephrotoma > Nephrotoma guestfalica. The sequence continues at coordinate 15,846,478 of OY829915.1, forward strand.
TTAGTTTCGACAACTCTACAGATCTAGGCGACACTGCGCGCGCACTGCGACCGCGAACAAACCACACAGGGTCCCCTAAGGAATCATCGAACAATCGGTAAAAATTGGAAGGGGTAATATAAAAAAAATAATAATAACAAGTTCCAAAGGCAGGAAATGTCTCTTAATGTAGTATTCTAACCAAATTTATTAGGAATTCGTAGACCAACACCGATATAAATATGGAAACAATTTTTTTGTATTGTAACCAAATTAACTAAAAAAATTTTGGCCAACTGAGATATCTCTAGGGGTCTAAACACAACCTCAGGTATATGGGATGTTAGTTGAAGAACAGGGGTGGCCACCATTTATAGAGTTTTATTTTTTAAATAATCAAGAGCTCCTCATCCAGAGAGAGAGACTGATAAATTTATGCAGCGTGGGCCATAAGCCACTGAACATTGTATTTTTGATATTATTTTTTTATTGAAAATGAATAGTTTTGATTACAAAAGATAGTTTTAATCATGAAGAGTTTAAAAAAAATTAATTTTAAAAATAATATATGTTAGATGCCTGCCATCAGCCTCTTTGCAAGCTGCTGCTCTTTGCTGTACATGGTCCATAGCGGAAGCCTAAACTGCGGTTTATTTGCGTATATACGATCTTTCAAATACCCCACAAAAAGAAATCTGGTGGTGTTAAGTCGGGTGATCGTGATGGCCAATTAACATCTTCAAATCGTGAAACGATACGGTTACCAAAACCGTTCGCAGCAAATTGATTGTTTCCTTTGCAGTATGGAACGTAGCTTCGTCTTGTTGAAACCACATTTCTTGAATATTATCAAGTTCAGGAAACAAACAATTTCTAACATAGCCCTGTAACGCTCACCAGTTACAGTCAATGCATTGCCATCTTTGTCATGGAAGAAGTACGGGCCGTAGATCTTGAAACTGTGACTCTAAGTGGATGCAACGGACGCTGTTAAATCACTCTTGGGTTTTCAGTGTACCAGATTCTAAAATTTTGCTTATTAACATAAACCACTTAAATGGAAATGCGCTTCATCGGCCATTATAATTTTTTTCCTGGACATTTGAAGCTGAGTGGCACGTTTTCGAGTCGATGTTTCAGGGTTCTCATTTACGCTCTCTCAAACTCGTTCGATATTATCTTGGCTTTGTGCTGCGATAAGTCACTAACAAATCCCGATGACTAAAAACGAGCGACTAAATTGCGTACTTGATTTCGTGATGGTGTATTTCTGGAGTTAAAAAAATTTCCAAATTTTCTTTGGGGTTGAATTATTGAATTTTGACTAGCAAAATAAACCTCAATAAATTTTCCTCGTTCCTCAATCGTATACATGGCTACTGAATATCCCAAACGTTGTTTCTAATACTTTACAAATACAATGTTCAGTGACTTATGGCTCACCCTGTAGAATTTGATATTCTGACCAAATTTAATACTATTTTTTAGGCCAATCGAGATATCCCTAGATATCTAAACACAACCTCAGGTATATGGAGTGTTTAATTATGGGCCATGTCGATTAGAAAATATAATTTGGAGCTCCTCAACCAAAGGCGTTGACAGTGTATAGACTGTTGTACTCTGACCAAATATAATAAGAATTCTTAGGCCAGCTGAGATATTCCTAGAGATCTTAACACAACCGTAGGTAATGAGGTATTAGTAAAGAACCTTGTCAGATAGACAAAATAATAATAATAATGTGATCTTCATCCAGGGGGCAATTTATAGAATTTTATATTCCGGCCAAATACACTTAGAATTGTTAGGCCGACCGAGACATTCCCGGTGTTCTTAACACCATCCAGGTGTATGGGGTGTTAGTTGGGGGCCATGTCAGTAAAAAGAAATAATCAGGACCATTAAAAAGGAGTGGGAACAATTTTTTAAAATTTTGTATCATGACCAAACGTAATAAATATTCTTGCCAACTGAGATATCTCTTAACAACAAAATAATCCGGCCCTGCCAGGGGCGTGGATAATTTATAAAATTGTGTATTATTTTAACACAGCCTCAGGTATATGGGGTGTTAGTTGGGATCTCTAGGGATATTTCAGAGGTTTTCAGAATTTGTATTATATTTGTTCATAATACAAAATACAATAAATTATCCCCGCTACTTCACATTTTTTGTTACCTGAGTTAGTATTAAGATCTCTAAAGATATACCAGTTGGCCTAAGGAGTTTTATTATATTTTGTCATAATAAAAAAAACCTATAAATTTTCCCCACCCTCCATATACCTGTGTTGTGTTAGGAGATCTGGGGATATCTCAGTTGACCTTTCAATGTTCATTGTATTTGGTCATATTAAATTATTCTATAAATTCTCTTCAACCCTGGATGGAGAACCCCTGTGTCTTTTTCTGACATGGTCGCCAACTAACAGTTAAGATCGCTACGAATATCTCAGTTGGCCTAAGAATTTTTATTAAATTTTGTCATGATACGAAATTCTCTATATTGTTGCCTTCCCTGGATGGATTATTATTTTTTTAACTGACATGGTCCACAATTAATACCCCATATTCCCGACGTTTTGTTAAGATCTAACTATAGCGATATTTCAGTTTGCCTATGCATTTTTATTGTATTTGGTCAAGATACAAAATTCTATAAATTCTCCATACTCCTTAATGGAGAGCTACTACTAAGTGCGCAACTAAATTTCCGGATTTTTTTGAAAAAGAAAAATGGAAAATTTCAATAGATATATAAAAAATGGTTTATTCAAAGTATTGTCCTTCGCTATCTACGCATTTTTTCCATCTCTCTAGTGCTGCAATATGACTCGTTGGTGTCTCGTGTCCCATTCTGGCCGTTTTTCGAGCAATGCATGGTTCAGATTGATGAGTTGTTGTCGCTAGCGTTACCCATTGACAGTTTCACCCTTTTTTAGCAGCTCCATAGCATACGTGTACTTTGCGAAGCGATTTGGCCGTGCCGTCGATGTTGAAGCTTCGCCAGGTGAAAGTCTCGACTATCCGCGTTCGGGATTCTTAAAAAAGATCCAATACTCATCTCCTATAACAATTTAATGTAGGAAGCTCTTTCTTTCATGCCGTCAAAGCAAAATTTCGCAACTGGCTCTTCGATTTTCCATCTGTCGCTCAGTCAACTAATGCGACACCCATTTTCCGTCCTTTCGAATTTTTCCCATATTATGTAAACGTTTGGAAATACCTTGGTGAGCCGTGTTCAATGCCTCCGCAAGTTGATGTTGAGTTTGCGTATCTTCTCCATCCAATAACGCTTGCAGCTCGGTGTCTTCAAATGTTTTTGGTCTTCCGGAGCGGTTGTCCTCAATGTCGAAATCGCCACTACTGAAATCGTCACTTCTGTTTATTTGGCACACAGAACTCGACATTTTCGTTCTTATAAAAAATAAGTTTGTGTTGCGATATGTGCTGGTATTACAACTGGTTATCGTTAACAATTGCCCACACTAGGAAGAAAACACAACTTCTGACATAAATGACAAGTAGATGTGTCATTAGCACCATTAATTTGTGGCGCTAGCACCATTTATGTGTGGAACCCGGAAATTTAGTTACGCACCTGATAATTATTTTTTCTAACTGATATCTTCTCTAACTAACACAGATTGCACCAAAGTCGCCATAAATAGATAATTTGGACGACTTATTTATGATTTTCAGTAACAACCTGCGCTAGCCCCAAATTGTTCAGTACGAGTATTTTAAGTAGAACTCATGTTTTTTGAGTGGATTTAGTTATGACTAATAGGAGACATCACTGAAATTGCATCAAAAATCCCACCATGTAGCGGTAACTCCTATGAGTCTTGCCTATCAAACGAAACTTCGCTGAGTCTAATGTTAAACACAGGGTATTTGCAGTTTCAACATTTGATTTTGAGTGAATCTAACGAAGGCCTTAATAAATATCGTAGAAATTGCACTAAAGTACTTCCATATACAGTTATAGGTATTGAGACAAAATGAGACTAATTTAATCAAAACAATATTTGTGGGTAAGTAGATATTGAAAAAGCTATATACGCAGTTCTATCTCTATAGTAATATTTTGGTACAATTGGATTCACTTAAAAATCAAAAAAATCAAAATCATCGTTCCATATTTTGACATGATAGATTACATAGACTCAATCTCTATGAATTGTTGTTATTAGCCTAGGACAGGATTAACGTCAAAATGTATATCAATAAAGAAATTGGCCTCTTTACGATTTGTATTAAGTAATTGCTTGTTGTTTTTCTGAACTGAGGAAACACCAAATACTCTGCATTCCAAGATTTCTCCAAGTTGCACAACAACTCAAAAGTGCGCTTAGATTTAGTAGCGTTTTTCTGAACTTAATACCTAGTACGAGTTACTGATAGAGGTCCCTAATGTTTATAAACCAAAATATGCCTGATAATTAGTTATAAACTGCCAAAAATAGTTTAGATTTATCAATCGCCGATTAGAAATATTGAGTAAATTGGTAACTCTTGATTTATTAAGCAAATTTTGATTAATCATCAGATACGGTTTGTTTTGTGTCATCTCTGAACGACTGACTAAATCGCCGATTTAGTCAGTCGACAATTTAGACAAAAAAAAATGCACCCTGTATGATTTAGTTCAGGAGAACTCAAAAGTATACTTAGTAAATGTTTGGTAAAACAGAATATAAAATAAAATATTTGTTTTTATGGGTTTAGTGTTACCACCGGATTCCACTAGATGGTAGTATGGGGTCGCTAAAATAAAGTTTTATAAAATTCGTGATAATTTTGCACAACGCTATAAAAAATTAAAAGTTAAAATTCACATAACCGCAACCTAGTAAAATATTTAGGAGATGAGTAGTAAAATATTTAGGTGAAGATGTTCGTTAACAACATTCTGTTTTTATTTTAAGGAAGACATTTTGATGTGTAAATTTAGTTTGTAAACTTTCCTTCAATTTTACAACTTCGATTAGACATTTAGCGTAGCGCTTTGAATTAGAAAATACTATTGACTGACCTTATTCTATAACCTGTCCCTCCCGATTCTAATTACACAGCTTTAACTATGGCGTTATTTTTAATTCTACTTTCTGGTAGTAATTTAATAGCATCAAATATAGTCAAGTATTTAATTAAATTAAAATTAAATTTAATTAAATTTGGGGGTAACCCAGGTTACTTGGGAGAATCTGATCAATTTAATTTTCAAAAATTGTACGGTTTATATGAATTTCGGATACCTTAAGTATTTATATAAATAGGTATCTTTGAACGGTATTTGTAATTTTATATTACATTTTTTCTAATGTGAAACGAATTACTTAAATTTTCGAAAACATATATCTATGTACTTATGTCGGAATTTTTCTTATTTTAAGTTACATATTGAAATTTTTGTAACAAAGAATGTTGGTAATATACTGACTAACATATTTCTAGAATTTAGATATTAATTCCTATCCAACACAGTTATGAAGAGGAATAAATGTGTTTATTTAATATCATTGTGTATTATGTTTGTGTAGACTCATAAATCCCTAAAAGTGTATGTACATGCATACGATTTCCCTTTTTATTCTTATCTTATCGTAAAAAAAATGTCAAACAAATATTTTCTTCTTGTACTGTATCTCATTTTTTTACGGATACATACCAAAAATAGAATCAGAGGATATCGTTCGAATATTCATAAAACAGTCGAAATATATTTGAGATATGGAGTGGAATGGGAGGTGGTCCCCATGAATATACGATGTCGAGGCAGCAATATATATATGAGTATTTGAGTTGCGAGAATATTAAATTAATAAATTTGACTTTTATTTGCTTATTTATTTGTTATTTACTTACGTTTGTATGATTTTGTGATTCTTTGCTTATAAATTTATATAAGTATGTATCTTTTTATATAATATGTGTATTTACATATATTATGATTATACATTATACGCATATACATACATCATATTTAATATTTTCAAAGGAATTTTTAATCTGTTTTTCGGCGGCTTCTGAGAATTTTCCTTGTATATTTTACATAATATTTTCATGCTTGTGTTTCGCAAAGATTAAAATTAATTAATACAGAAATGTCAAAATTTAAATAACTGGCAGGGATAATGTAGTACATATGCTCCGTAAATTACAATATATGTATATAGTATTTAAATATTTTACTGTCATGTACATGAGAGTGCTTCTTGTTTTTGGCATGTATATATGCCGGATGAAAAAACATTGGGATATTTAACATCCATTAACACCTCATTGTACTTTATAACGTTTTATGATGGGTCGAATTATGTTGTAGAGTTGTTTGAATGGTGAAGGAAAGACAAGCTAAAGGTGCAGGTCCTAATTCATTTATCACTACGGTTATGGTTTGCTATCATCTATTGTTCATCTAAAATATATCGTCTAAAATAGTTGGTTTAAAACAACTTATCTAGAAACAGTTCGCTGAAAAATAATTAGTCAGAAAGGTGGCGTGTCATGAAACCTAGCGAAATTTAATTCTTAAACCATAAACAAAATAAATTTTTGCCCAACTGCAAAATAAGCAAAAAAGTCCGTAGTCGTGCCACATTGTTTTCTCCTCACTTATTCATCGAACCATCTTGAGCTGTTAACGAAGCGTAGGATATCTTTAACGTCCATTTTACTGAGGTCCGTCAAATCATCCAGAAGAGAAGGTGCCAGGAATTTCAGTCTGATAAGTGCTAGACAGAAACAGGTGCAAAGCAAGTGGAGAAAAGTTTATTCCTCCTCTTTATCTTCGCATCTACAACAATAATCATGTGAGGAGTTCTCCATTTTCTTCTCCATACGCATACGAGGTATTATTGAGCCACCTGTCGTTTGTTGTTCTTCCAGCTTCCCTTTGATGCAGTAATTTCCACGCAGCGAACGGTATATCAACGCCTTGTCGAGCGAGTCATCCGCCTTTTCATTCCCGTCAATATTGAAATGCCCTGGCACCCACATCAGGTTGATGTTGAACTAATCTGTCATCTCGTTAAGGATGAGGGACAATTCTGGGCGACTTTCGACATAAGGAAATATAATTTGAGCGTCTTAATTGAAGCTCGACTGTCCGTAAAAAACGCGAATATTCCTTGCAGATATTACATTATACCTCAACCAATCAACGGCTTCCCTTATCACGATTAGTTATGCTTGAAAAATGCTGCAGCACTCCGGGAGACGGAAATAGAGATTCACATTTAATTATTCACAAAGAACCGCACCCCACCAGTTTTCAATAATGTTTCTCTCAACCAGTCCTCTCTGGTAGGAATATCAGTCCTGAACCTCAGATCAAAAAATGGTCACGGGATTGTATATTCGGTAGTATTTGGTATGTTGCTATTCTTTAGAATAGATTTCTGTCCTGTATTATTACAGGTCCACATGGATTTGGAGATAAGCCTTTTTGCTGAGCTCGCTGCCTTTTATTTACTTAAGATATCTAGGTGTATGAGATGAAAGAGAATCTCCAATGCTTCTCCAATACTTTCCAAAGCGCCCCACTAATTCACAAGGCAGCTATTTCGCTGTACTTTCACTAAAGATTTTCCAGGCCGCCAAACAGTAACCCCATATAATAAAATGGGGTTAACAGTAAAAATATAGAGCCAATGTACAATGTGGGACTCCAACCCCAATCTTTTTCCAAAAGCATTTTTACATTAGTAAAACGCTATTATAGCTTTCTTTACTCTTTCCATTATTTTTAGTTTCCAGCTTAGTTTGCTGTTCAGAGAAGAGAAAAGAACCATTTCAATTTTGTGTTGATCACAAACCGCAACTGTTAGGCCAATTGGAGAGAATACAGCGGAGACTGTAGTGGAGAGCAGTTTCCATAAATGCAATATGCATGTTGAGATTTCGACAACCTATTTGGCTCAATCGAACTACTAATGTGGGCTTCTATCTGTCTTTTCAATATTTGTAGTAGGAAAGTGACTAATCTTATAGATCTAAGGTCTTTGGGACTGCAATGAGAGCTGTTCCGCCTTAGGTATAAATATTACATTTATTTCAGTCCATTTACTAGAAATGTGATATAGTTTTAGGCTGTCATTGAAGACAAATTCCAGCCAGGGTAAGGTTAAGTCAACCGTTTATTGAACATCCGCCGGTATAATATCATTGGGTCTTACCGACTTATAAGGCTTAAAGCTAGTTATAGACCAACGGATGTTATTCCTGCTTATAACCCGGTTTACAATGCCTGCGACTTTGTTGTCCGTAGACCTTTGTGGCGCAGATTCGGGAAACCTGGAAAATGAGTTCCGTGTAGTACCTCCAAGGAAGAACCATTCGGTCGTTGGAGAAAACTCCGAGTGGTGGTCTTAAAAATAACACTTTACGCAGCTCAGAAGGGTCCCGTATTTTACTAAAGTATAGCCTCCAGGCATTTGTTTTAGCATTTTTAATACGTGTGTATATGTTTTGAGGACTTCTTTATAGTCAGTCCCGGTCCTTAACAACTTTAGTTGCCTTGGCTCTTCTAAAACGGCTCCTGTATTTTTTACGCGTGTTTTAAAGTCTTTTCGACCACCACGGTTCTCGTGGTTTACCCCGAGGTCTACTAGGAGGACACTTAACTAATTGGACCTTATTAAAGGCGTTGTAGAGAGTGTTTCTACATGGTCACCCATCCTCATGATATTCAGGTTGTCAGCTGCCGCCTCTAACGAGTCCTTTAGGTGCCATCGTAATCTCTCTTATAAATGCGCTGAAACCTTAGCTAATTAAAACATTAGTTCAACTATGATAATAGCTGACCTACAATCAGCCTCTGGTTCTTCCAACTTGGCCACTCTCTAGTCGGCTGTCGGCAGAACAGGATTTCGAATTTGTAGCATTTCCAGAATTTCTTTCGGGTGCTGGGTTCCGCTGGGATCCAAACTCTCGCTCTAGGCCTGTAGAAGATATCCTCTCTAGCGAATACTTCTAGTCTAGCACCAGGCCAGACTTCACCTAGGCTCTCTACAGCCGTGTTATATAGGGTCAATAACCGTTGGTCGGCACACGATGCCAACATGACACGATTCCGGCCACTCTCCACCCCAGCAAGCTGAAGCGGGTCTAGGGTTTTCGGCCGCCGTCTTTATCTTCCTTCCGCCAATTGCAGGACAGTAAATATCCGGTTTGGTGGGCTCTGTCAATGAAGGCCACCACTAAGTGTTTTTAGCACCTCATTGAAAGGCCTAATTATAGTTTCCTACATGCTAGTCCTCTGCATTCTGCTGTGATTGCTCCGCCGATCTCTGCCTTTTAGGTAGGGAGTAATATTTTTAGCTCTTTAGAACATTTACATATCCGTTCTCTCCACCAACGAAAACTTATTGAGTTTTGCTAGAGCTTTAAAAGCCTTTTTCCTGGTTTTGTAAGTTTGTACCAGGAGACCTTCTTCGCTTGTGATCATGTCCCTAGATAGTGCATTTCAGGAACTAGCGTTGTTCGTGCTTGTGTCCAGTTTGTCGGTACGCCTTGAGGGTCTTGCCAAATGGCCAAAATTCTACGTTGTTTCTGTTTTCTTCATACGTTTTGCGGCCAAGGCCTAATAACCAAAGCCCCACGTTGGTTATATATGCCTTGGAGACCAGACCTGAAGGCCAAAATCCTTCCAGCCTCTATTAGTGTACAGTTTTTTAAGACCGCCAGACTCTTATTTTTTGTATTGTTAGTTTCATCCATGTTCTGGCCCTCGAACAGTGGAGAGAGAAATGTCCATCAGTGCAGAGATCTAGTCAGCACACACATAAGGCAGTTTGATCCGAAGGATGTTAATGGTTTATTAATTGACAAATGAGATTTATTTCACTCTTTTCTCTTTTTGAGAAGCTTTAGTGCTTAATCTAAATTTTTCCTTCACTTTAAAATTACTTTCCGTCATCTTTCCGTCAAATCTCCATTTTGAGATGTTTTGCTTCTGATCGACACTATAAGGTTTCTTGGGTAGGTTGGAATTTTCGTTCGAACTTTCTATGTATCCCAGTAAAATTTTAGTAATTTAGTATAAATAGATTTAACAAATGGTTTGAATTAATGATTTCTAATTTATTTTTTTTATCTAAAAATGTATTCTCAGATTGAGAAATATTTATTTGTATTTAAATGTTTTTTCATTTTCAGAAATTTTTCTTAGATACAAATAATGAACTGAGTTTATTTTGTTTGACCTAGAATTTTATTCTCAGATTGAGAAAAATTTGTATCTATTTAGAAAAGTTTTCTCATTTTGAGAATTTTTTTTAAAATAAATAATTAAATTGTTGAAAATAGTTTGTTTGGAAAAAGGAACACAATAAAGGCTTTTAATTTGGTTAAAATTTTCGTCTGTATTTTCTTACAGGGTATCCTGAGAAACACGTTTGTTTTGTTTACGAATTTTTGAAGTGTGCTGGATCTCTAAAATTGAGTTCTCACATGTTAGTATTAAAAATATTTTCTCATTTATTAAATTAATTTTTGTTAAACATTGACATAATATTATGAAGGCCAACTCGTTATTGGTTGCGTCCAATTTCGCAATATATATTCCTGTTGGTTCGATTTGAATTTCAAGCACCATAAACTTTTATATTGTATTACTTACTCGGTGTAGATTACTTTAGTTGCTTGAAACAAGTAACTCGTAACATAAAAAGTTGAAACCACGAAGAATAGCGGTATTGTTCAAAATTTATATTAATTTTTTAATTGTTTTTATTTTATGTAAGTATCCTTTTTTATGAGAAAAGGTTTTGTCGTCGTTAAAAATAAAATAGTCCGACCACACATTTTTTTGTTGTTAGATTTTTCTTCAAACAGATGGTCATGTTTGCTTTTTGGGATTCTCGAAAATAAAAACGTCAAAAAATATTTTTTTTTTGTTTAGTCTACGACTTAATGTCTGCGTTGAACTAAAATTTTGTCGTAATAAATGTGGTTATCGCCATTGACAAAAAAATTATTTTCTCTCGATAAATCACAAATCGTGCACAGGCTTAAATTAATTTGTGTTTTGTGTGCTTTTTTCCTATACTAGTGAATAATGAATTATTGTTCTGGGATCTTTATTTTGAAGACAATGTGGCAAACCCGCGACAATATATCTTCACATAAATACCATTTGTATAAAATATAAATGTTATTTTATCCTTGCTCCACTAATTTGTATTCTTTTAAGAGAAAAAAAAAATTCTCATACAACGTTTAAACAACTCTGTTTTTAGAGGTTATTCAGCCAAAGCGTGAAATCAAACGAAATATAAAATACAAACAATTCTTAATTGGAAATAAAATAAACATCGTCGATATAGAGCCTCATTATGTAAGAAAACAAGAAAAAAAATGTAAATCTTTCGACTATGAAGAGACAAGCAAAAAACATAACAGAACTAACACACAATATAATGGCGTGGGTGGAGCAAAAAAAAAAACCAATAGTGATTTGCAGATTATAGATAAATTAAAATTCACTTAGCCTTGATTGCTGTATACTTATGATACTTTAATAAGAAATCGATAGTATATCGTATCACAAATTCCCTTGCGATTCAGGCTGTGTATATTTAGCTTGCATGCATTAAACAAATATTAATTGAATGAACTTTGAAGTAAAATTATAAAAATATATTTCGAAAGGCGAACAAACTAATGAACTACATTACGATTATGTATATAGTTTATGTTTAAATAGTTTTTAATTACACAAGTGAAATATAGTTAACTAGCAACTATATCTCCATACGAAAATGTAAATAGCATTTTAATTGGTAATAATCCAAACAAAAATAGTTTATATGTGAATGCGCGCATTAAAATGCAAGATTAACTAAAGATTAATCAGGCATGGGATTCTATTTCTCATGCATATGTATCCGACACATTGTGTAAGAAGCTGCGAAGAAATTATTATTGTTTGTTATCCAAAAATGGTAATTTTATTGTTCCAGCACAGTTAATATTCATTTGGCGCCAAAATACTGTATTTCAAAGGGGTTTTATAGATACATAGCTATACATACATACGAGTACATATTTGATATGCTTCTGGAATAAAAAAAGAATAAATCGATACTAAAATAATTTACGAAATGTGAATCTTTTAAGTAAAATTTCTTGTAATGTTTATTTATTTTGATAGATCTTAGCTCTTATACAGCATATATTTTTTGAAATGATTTATTACATACGATACGATGGATTAGACGAAAAAATATAAAAACCTAAGTTGAATAAATTTATTTGTTTTAAATTTAAAAAAATATTAAAAAAAAAACTCAAAATACATAAAAAAAAATTATATTTATTTATTTTGTTGATTTGGCGAAAATTTATATTTAACAAAAAAAAAATAATACAAAAAATACTCAATTGGAATTACAAAAGGGAAATGATATCATGGTTTTTATTGGTAGTTTCCTCATGCGATCAACATGCGATATAATAATAATGATGGTGCAGAATAAATATTGATTGTGGAAAATGTAAAAATAAATTGACCTCAATTTCATACCGATATGTTTGTACACTGGAATAATAGTAAATCATTTAGGAACCATACGTGCTGTTTTCCTGCGAAAATTTCTGTCGAAATATCAAAAAATATAAAATACAGAAAAGCGGGAAACTTAATACCATAAATCATGCAGCATGTCAGTTATAATATGATTACATTATGTTGTGTTTAGATATAAAATACTCGTTAATTATAATGTTGGATGTTATTTTAATATCATCGATTTAAGTAAGAAATTTGCTAGATGCAAGGGAGCTGTCTAACGATATAAATAATAAGAGAAGTTAAAATGATGACGATGCTGGAAAAACATGGCTGTTATTTGTTTCTTTACGAGAGTTATTTGCCTGGACCAAATAAATTACAAAATGCAAATTTACAAAATTAATTCGATAAAAACACGGTTAAAAAAATTAAATAAAAAATGTACGTACGTTCTAATTTTAAGCTAGAATTATTCATAATCGAAGAATATACTGAAGAAGTTTAAAACCAATGATTTAATGTGTAACTATAACCAGTCGAAGCAAAGATTTCATAATAATGTGGTAATTCCTTAATTCTTGTTTTAAGAAAATTTTCTCAATCTGAGAAAATAATATTCTTCACTCAGAAAGTTTCAAGATCGGATTTTTTTTTGTTTAAATATAATATACTCATAATTAAGGATATAAAAGCATCTAAACTTGACCAGTATCAATTTTGGTTTCAAGAAGGTTTCAATTTGATTTCGGAGATGAAAGTGCTTTAAATCGTGTGATGTTAATCTACGTTATTTTAAAGTTCTAAAATCAATCAATTAAAATGAATCAGAATTGTTCTAATACAAATAAATACAAATTATATTTCTTGTTTTAAGAAAAATTTCTCAATCGGAGAATTTTAATTCAACAGTTATTTTAATATAAACAAAATGGGGGAAATTTGTTTGCATGTTTAATAATATTGTGCATGTTTAGGTTACTCTTCTCGTACCATTGTTCCTCCATATGGAATTATGGTTCCACCATAATTTGTGTCTAGAGCGTGTAGATTAAGTCTAAAATTAAAATAAATCTTCATTTTTTTGATACGTTTAAATACAAATTCGGAGCCTTATATTTCTTATTTTAAGAAAAAATTATGAAACCGGAAATGTTTCTCAACAAGATTGTGCTATAATACTGTTAAGTGTCTACAGTCTTTAGTTAAGTGTCTATAGTGTTTAAACTTAACCAATATTGAAGTTTACGCCAGACCATATATAATTTCTAATATACAAACATTGCAAACATATATATTTTAAAAATTAAGCTTGGACAGCTGATTCTTTATTTTATTAGAAATTGGCGTTAAGTTGCGTAGTCAATAAATTAGTGAAAATCAATAAGCTAATCTAATATAGAATTATCTATACTAAAACAAAGGTAGAGCCGTCTGTCCTAAAACATAAATGTAGTGAATCTATAGTATTTTAAAATTGTAGAAATCTTTTTTGTTTTCGGAAAATTTTCTCAATCTGAGAAAATAATATTTCTCAGTCGGAGAATTTTAGTCAACATATAAACAAAACTATTTTAGAAACAAATGTTGAATTTTTATTATGCCATGTGATTATTGAAATGTATTTAGATATAATATACTTAACATAAACCTCATCAGTATTCAAGGTTTCAATTTTGTTTCGGAGATGAAAGTGCTCCACATCGTTCGATGGTAATCTATGTAATTTTACAATTCTAAAATCATGTTTAATCAATCCGAAAAATTTCTTAAACTCTGAAAACATTTCTCACTCAGAGAATTTTTGGTCAACAGATATTATGTTTTAGACAAAACAAGTACAGACAAAATAGCGATTTTTTACATGTTGAATAACATTGTGCCTAGGTTATTATTAGAGTACCATTGTTCCTTATGACCTGTGTTTAGATCGTCTAAATTTAATCTAAAATTAAGACCAATCTGGTTTATTTTAATACAAAAAAATCAGAGCCTTAAGTTTCTTGTTTTAAGAAAAATTTCTCAAACTGCGAAAATTTTTCTCAATCGGAGAATTTTATTCAAAATATAATCAAACCAATTTCAGAGGAAAATGCGTTTATGAAAGTATGATTAAATTGTGCGTATAATAAGTACAAACTATAATTTAGCATATTTACGTTTTGTGTCTAGAGTGTTTAAACTTAACCAGAATTGAAGTTTTGTTAGATGGCGACTCTACACCGTTCGACATCAATCTATGCCTTAAACTACTATATTGTTGGTTAATTATATTTAAAAAATAACTTTGATCCAATACGAAAATAAAAATATAAAACTAGGTAATCATCAAAATAGGTCAAAATCAATAACTTATCCAATATTGGATTTTATATTTATTTATTTATTAACTTTTTGAAAATAAATGTTACCTGTATAACCTTATCTATGTTTTTAGAAGAGCTATAATTTGTCACGATTAAGATTAAAACATTATCTAAAAATAATAAAAATGTGAACGGATAATTTGGTAGTTGCGGCGCCCTTTGTCCAATATGTATTCTAAATTATACTAGATAATTTAGATATCTGTATACTAAAACTCAAGCTTAAGTCTTCCTTAGATATAAAGTTCTTTGTTTAGTGACACAATTACAAACAATCACCTGTGTTTTTTACTGCATTCTCCTTCCGTGTATTTTATCTGGGGACCTATTATGTAACTTTTTCGATTTCGAATTTTTCGGTAACAATAAAAATCGGCCTATTAGATAGAAAAAGGATAAACAAATTACTATTAAAAAATCCGCTTTTCTTCGGATTTGCTTCATTGCAGGTCCCCTGTCTCTTCTTCTCGTTCTCTAATTAACTTAATGCTAGCTGAAAATGTACGAGAACACGAGGAAAATGTATCTAATTCAGGAGGCCAGGAAGACATACTATAGATAAAAAGCCAACAAACATTTTCCCAATTTCTTATTCGCAGAGCAAAAGTCCTACTTAACCATGTAAATTTCACCAACCTGTTCTTTTGTACCGACATGAATGATTGCTTTAATATAGACGATACTAGAAAGAAAATCTAAAATATTTGCAGATGTTCGACTACATAAAATAATTTTAAATTAAAGTTTGTTTAAATACTTGATTTTGTCCAATATTTGAAATAGTAACAAATTATTGATTTTCAAATCTGACATGTACTTTTCTTCTTATGTTAGTAGAAAAATTGTATTTGCATTTTTTTCTATAAAAAAAAATCAGGAATTTATTGATTTGGAAAAAGGAAATGTTTGACAAAAATTCAGAATCAATGACTGTAGCAATCTATGTTAAGTAAAAAAAATACTTAAATAAAATCAAAAATTTATACGTATAGCTAGAAACCAAACACATGTATGGTGAACGACTTTTTGAATGTAGAATTTGAAGCGAATAAAAGAAGCATTCTACTCAACCGTTTTATGCAAAGGATGTAGCTTTGTTCATGCAAGTACTAAATGAAACTGCTTTGAGAGTTACAACCGCATTCATTCTGAAATGTAGTATTTTGTGTGTATATGACTTGTTTAAAAAGCTCCTTTATTGGAATAATCGTAAATCATGGAAATAGTTTAAAATTAATTGAGACTGCTACCAATTTTCGGGTACACGTTTATTGTTGAGAAATGGTGTTACCATAATGTGAAACTAAATCGCATTAAAATTTTATTTTAAGTTTAAAATAATAATTCATTTTCAATATATTTGGAACAAATTTCAAGATGATTCAGCTAAATATCAGTAAAAGCTTAGAAAATTACCGATGATGCGGTGTGTTAATGATTTTAATTATTACCAACGTTTTGAAGTGGGTAAACCAATCAAATTATTACTTTCTCTTAGTGCCATACGTTGTAAATATATGATCATCAACGTGTGATAGTTTTATACTACAACAGATGCTAAAGATGCGGTCACGAATAATTAATTTTCCCTTCATAAACGATTTCCATGTAACTAATAAAATATCAACCAAAAATCAATTAACAGGTACATGTCTTGTGAAACTGTCTATTGCATTCGAATGTAATCATGATATTCTATTTCCAATTTTTAATTAACATTTTGTTAATAAAGGTTTTGAGCAGCATGCTTTGTTTAATCTTATTTTTGTTGTTAAATCTTTTTTTTTTTGACAAAGAGAAAACATTTTTGTTTTTGAAGTTATACAATTTGTTTTAAGATTTCTATGGATTTCATATTTTTCTGACATTTGAGTTTTCTATAATTATTCTGCCTATTTTACTATAAAACTGGAACTCTCATATGTACGTTCTAGGCGTCGTCCTTTTACAAAATGTTAAAATTTCAATGTCTTTGACGTGGCGTCATCCTATTTGGTATATTGATGCTCAACATTCTCCATAACCTCCGAAATAAAAGTTGCCAACATTTTTTTAAACATCCCAAGAATTAATCACAAGCGAATAATGCGTTAAATATAGAAGATCGATAAATTATTGAAAATGCTTTACATAATTAAATGATACAAGTCAATATTATAATTTAATTAACCAACGTTTTCGAAAAGACACGATCAGCGTAACAATACATACAACATGTCACCGTACTGCAACATGGCACAACATTAAAAACATAATACAGCATAATTCGGCATATAATTAAAGCAAAACACAATATGCGTCATACGTCATGTGCAACATCTCGTGTCGTGGTGCAGCATCACATTAGCTACATGGTGAGAACGATAGAAATTGATGAATGGAGGTTTTTGAGTGTCAGAAAGTGATTGCAATGAGTGCTGATTTTCTAGGTGGGGTTTTATTTTTGAATTTAATTTCGAATGTAACGATTTTACTATAAATTGGAAAGTTTTCGAGTGCCACTATTCTGGCTCACTCTGGTAGCTGGGAAAATGTTTTCATAGCAATTTTATTTTACAAATATTAGTAAGTTTTGTACAAAATGACATTAAATGGGAAACTTTTTGTTAAACATATTTACACCAAACTGATAGTAGCCCAAACAAATTCAATTGAGACAAAAATGTTGCATCATTTGTATGATGTTCCATGATGTCGCGAAATGTGCAACATGTTGCGGCATGTTTTATCAATTTTTTTTTGTAAAAAAAATTATTAATTATCTAGTGGATTTAATGTCCTTTAAAGGCCAATTAATACCCATCTTTTTGCATCCAGCTTCTGATGGGATTCGAACCCATGTACCTTCCGGTCCAACTTCGGAAGGTTTAATCATACTGTGGCGCTAAGTTCGTATCATGTTCCACAATGTTGTGCCACGTTGCATTAAATTGGGTTACGGCGACATGTTGTATGCATGTATGGCTGCGTTAATCGCATCTTTGCGAAAACGTTGGTTGAGTTAAAATATTGATTTGTATCATTTGTTATTTAATTAATGTTTTTCAGAAATTTATCGATTTTCTTTTTTTAAATTTCATCCGCATGTGCCAAGGATTGAAGAAATTAATTTTTTCCGAGTATCATTAAAAAATTTATTTAAGTGTAATTTCAAACGATTTTTATATTTTTATAAAAATTGGTGAGGAAGTGTTTCTAAGTATCGTGATTGTAATGAATTTTAGTTTCAAAAAAACTTTGTTTCCCTGTCAAAAGATGATTTTGGTAAAAATTATGTGGAGATTGAGAGTGTCACAAGCGATTGCCACTGGATTATGATTTTTGACAACCGTTTAATGGTCTTCCGTTTGGGCCCTCATATTGCGTCTTCTACAATATAATTAAATCATTTCATAATTGATTGGGGTGAAACTCAGATTATATAATGAAAATGGTAATCTAACAAATTCTTAATATTCCGCTCAAAAATTGTCATTTAGAATAAACGCCATAAAAGTGAGGAATATTTTCTTGTAAGCATTCAGCCACTACAGTCTTATTTTTAGATTGACGGTATCAAGAGCTGTCGCTAAATCAGGGGGAAACACATACATATATGCAGTTGCCAGTATGCTATTCTTCATTAATATTATGTCGAACGGTGAATATATGGCCTCCTGTGGATCAATTGGCCACAAACGCAGCTTGATAGAAACAGGGAAGATCTAAATATTTCTCCAATCGATCAAGTAGGATTTTGAAATAAATTACAGATCCTACATTTCATAAGTTATCCTCCGATAATTTCCAACCCTCATAGGATTCCTTATCTTAGGTATTGCTATTTGTAGGATTTCAGTCCACTGGCCCATTCGTAATCTATACCTTTTCAATCTGGAAAACGAATTAAGTTTTCAGGAGTATTTCTAAATAATTTAATTGGGAGTACATTCTTACTAGGGGTGGTATGTTTTGGTCCCAATAGATGATATTAGCCCTGGCTACTCTCTCGCCCGATATTTCTTCACGTTTCCCTATTGTATTGTTTGTAGAACGAATAGGTTCTTCGTAGTCATTCAGTAGTTTAGCTCGATTTTGTGTTATAGGGGATTTATTACGTTTAGTACATGTAATCTATGCTAAACGATGATTGGTCATTTTAGAATAAAAGTTATATGTTTCATTGTATAAAGTGTATATTACATGTTTGTTCCGCTTGTTAATATATGATTGCGGTGACCATATAGCCCGCATTTTACAGGACTAACCGCATTTGAAGGTCCTGTATCGCAAAATATTTTCCTTAAAAATGACCCGCAAAGTAATATAATAACTCACAAATCCCGATCGTGAACTGGATGAATAACTTCATCAAATTTTGCGAAGAAGCAGATGTACCATATTCCCGTGTCCTTGGAAGCTGCAGAACACATTGGCTAGTATACTCTTATCAGCAATAGAACGTATATTACAAATGTTCGAATCTCT
This sequence comes from Nephrotoma guestfalica, assembly GCA_963691935.1. NCBI lineage: Eukaryota > Metazoa > Arthropoda > Insecta > Diptera > Tipulidae > Nephrotoma > Nephrotoma guestfalica. Next base: position 15,865,810 of record OY829915.1, read on the forward strand.
GAAATTCTCTTTTCTGTCGCTCGATAACTGCCCAAAAATAGTAACAACATTTTTCAATGACGAAACATCTGTAATCTTAAATTTATGGATAATCTGGCCGCAATATTCCATTTTACGGTGAAACCTATCGAAGGTGATAAAACACGTTTTTGGAAGTCGGACAAGCTCTGATTGATCTCAGGCTTAAATTTCATGAACGTTATATGTTAAACTATATACCAATTATAGTAAGATCCGAAGCTGTAATGAAAGAAATTTTAAATATGGAATGGAGCAATTGTATACGAATTGCTGTAAATACTTGGATCGGTAAACCCCACAGTTCGTTAGCATCAACTGTTTTCCATGTATGACGTTAAAAGAGAACGTTACATGGGAAAATGTGGAGAAGTCATTTGAATATGTCACCAAAAATTAAAACGGTTTTATGTAAAAACTACGCAACTGCTGAAAAAATTGAAAATTGGAATGACAATGGAGTTACAATCGATAAGCGATGGATCGAAATGTTTTAACATTTTAAAATTAGGATTTGTCGTTTTCCATTTTCAAAAAATAATAGAATTTGGCTTGTGCCTACAAGGAACAAATGCTTCTACAGATCGAATATTTTCCTTGGTTAACAATTTACGGTCAACTGAAAAAACACAAATGCAAATAGAAACCATCAAAGCCATGCTATTGATTAAAGGAAACCACGAATGTTGCGAAAACTTTTACGAAGATATTTCGAAAAATGATAAAATAAATGTTGAAAGGTTAATGTAATTAATTCAATTATACTGATTTAGCACAGTTCGCTTTTCAATTCCTTATCTTTCGCAGCCGCCTGCCAAATCGAGGACGTACGGCTATAGGTCCGATCTGCACATTGTAGCTCCATGCCAGGCTGTAATACTGGCATGAAAGATGGGTCGGCCCATGAGTTTTGTATTCCGACAGGGAGTCATAGTTGTGTTTCATTTCATCACAGATCGTATAATCTGTTGATTAAAATTTCCTTTTGCATCCTGCCCCTATCGGGATTCGAACCCGGTACCTCCTATCCAAACGCCAAAGCTTTAACTCCTGTGCCGTTTGGTCGGTAAAATAATAATTTTATGTATGATTTCGTGTTTTTATTAGCAGACAAACGAAGGCATGAAAGAGATATATTTAGTTTTAAAAAATACCAAAATGTGCAGAAAAAATTTTGCTTGTCCTATATTTGCATCAGACAATTCTGGTCACCGTATATATGATCCATCTGTAAATAATTTCGACTATTTGTACAGATCCTAAGGATCCTTCTTCGTGCGTCCTTTAGTATGAATTATCAGCTGATTGGATTGAGCATACAATCAAAATGCATCTCCCTAAAATCACCGAATATAATTATATCCCGGGTTTTTTGGACAACGATTTACAAGTTGCTATACGAGTCAGTAAGGTGATGACTGCACCTAAATAGGTTTTGACTCCCTTAACCTTGATGTAGTAATTCATTTTATAAGTATGCCTGCACTGCTTCTTTGGGACTTCGGATTATTAGTAAGGATAGTATGTAAAGGGTTTTCCAATAAGAGTGATATGTTTTCTTTAAAAAAACACATTAATTGTTAAGGAAATTGAAATGTTTTTTATTTAATGTGAAGTACAATCGATACAATTAAGTTCTGAATAAAACGTCATTCAAATGGCCTCCAAGACTTCTTCTGCAGGAACGAATTCGATGAAACCAATTTTCGAGCACTTTTTCCACTAAATCAAGTTGTATGTCATGAATAGCACGTTCAATATTGACTTGTAAAGCTTGAAGAGAGTTTGGTTTATTGCTAAAGACCAATGACTTCAAATAACCCCACAAGAAATAGTCTAATGGTGTTAAATCACAACTTCTTGGAGGCCATTCAATATCACAATTTCTTTGAAATAATCGAATCTCCAAACTTTTCTCGCAATAATTCAATTGTTGCACTTGCTGTGTGACACGTAGTCTCGTCTTGTTGGAACCAAATGTTGTCAAGATCAACTTCTTCCAATTTCGGCCATAAAAAGTTGGTTATCATCGATCTATACCGATCTCCATTGACAGTAACGGTGTTACCAGCTTCATTTCGAAAAAAATACGGACCGATGATTCCACCAGACCAACAACCACACCAAACTGTCAATTTTGGTGAATGTAATGGTTTTTCATGAATAATTTGTGGATTTTGTTCGTACCAGAATCGACAGTTTTATTTATTTACCGCACCACTCAGATGAAAGTGAGCCTCATCGGAGAAGATGATTTTCTTAAAAAAATCGTTATCGTTTTCAAGTTGTCCCAAGGCAAAATCATCAAATTCACGACGTTTAGAGTGGTCCAATGGCTTCAGTTCTAGGGTGAGAACAATTTTATACGGATGCAAACTCAAATCCTTTCTCAAAATCCGCCACGTTGTGGTTTGAGACAGTCCCAATTCTTGAGAACGTCTTGGAATCGACAAACTGCGGTCTTCAGCAACACTTGCCTGAACGGCAGCAATATTTGCATTACTTCGAGCGAATCTTTGCCTTACTGGCACTTCAACATTATGTAAAGGAAATGTACGCTCAAAATTTTCAACTATTCGACGAATAGCACTTGGACGATTATTACGATTATAAAATGGCAAAAGCGCGCGAAAAGTTGCAATTGGAGAACGATTATTTTGATAATAAAACTAAATAATTTGTAAACGATTTTCTTGCGTATATCTCACCATGATGAAATTGTAAACATTACTGAATACAATGAAACTAAAAATGACAGATCATAACATATTACAAATGGCCGAAACGTCACTTAAAAATCATATCATTCCTATTGGAAACCCCTTATAATTATGTGTTGTAGAAGCTCCGGATATTAGTATCTTGTAGAATACAGGTTCCAGTTTGATTCACAAAAAAAATGTCATCCAATTGCCTTCTCGAATACAGGCTGTCATTATTAACTCTCCCATCCTATCGTTCGGTTGTGTTATATGTTAAAAGAGTGTACGATGGAGCAAGGCCTTCCGGGGGTTAAAATATTTTGATATTAAATCAAATTAAATTAACGGTGTAAGCATTTCATTCTAAGGGCGTGCTCTATTTAGGTCGATAGTTATTATTACTCAATTGTCATACAAAGAAAGTTTGGGAAAAATTCTATCGTATAAATTAATAATTAAATAACTTCTACCGATTTTATTGGATAGGTGTGCTTAAATGACATTATTTATTGAATGGTTCAAAAAAACATGTCATGTTCAGTGATTGCTGTTACGTGGATTGTTTCGAATAAAATATTCCCTATGAGCAGTAAGCAACTGTGAAAGAAATTAAACACGACGAAATTGGACATACTAAAACAGTACTCAATATGCACAGCATGCCGCAAAAGTGCTTCAATTTAATGATCTAACTAAACGTTTTAACTAGACGACAAAAACGCTCATAATTGCTTGTGTACACGCGCTAAATTCAATTTTGCGTATACAACAAAATACAACGTGGGAAAATAACACTATTAGTCGGTTCGGTGGCGGTCTTACAGTTAAACAATTCTAATTGAATTTTCCTTTTTCATCGCAATGAACATTGTCTACAGACTTTTATTAATTAATTTTTTCTCGCATTGAATTTAAACGACATCCACCCACCCACCTATCCAATCGCATCGAATCATATCGTGCAAGTCAACAATTTTTAATTTAATTCACAACCCCATTAATATTCCATAACCACACCATAAACTCATATATACTCGTATATACATAGCTTCCCTGTAACTTAAAATAAAATTGATATTTAATTAAACATAAATAAATAAAATATGTTCAATAATGGAAAACAAAAAATTAATAGCAAAATCAATAAAAATAATTTTCCAGTTTTTTTTAAATATTTATTAATTCATTGAATTTTATTCAAAAGTAAAATACTCGTATACCACAAAAGAAGCAACAAATATATTTTAAGACAACAAAATAAATAAGAAATTCGTCTGTTTTTATTATTGTTTAACACACAGTTATACCCAGAGCCAGATAACATTATAAGAATTCATCGATTTGAAAATAAAACAAATTAAATTTAAGAGATATAATTTAGAGATTTTTTTTTTTTTTTGGAAAATTCAATTTCTGTTAATCGTGATAAATAATAAAAAATAAAAAAGTTTTGTTATTTCTGTTTGATTATTTTCATTTTTATTTTTTCTTTGGTTAGGTTTTGTTTTATTTTAATTTTTAAAACAATTCGAAGACTCGCATATCATGTCGCGTATCTGTGCCGGATTTGTTTTTCTTAAGTTAACGACAAAACGTTAAAATGGTTTATCATATTTGGAAGTTTTTTCGAGCGGAATTTTGCTGTTTATTATGTTCGATATGTAAAATTGTTGGTGGTTTTAATATTCGTTGGCTTTTCGAGAGATCTTAATGGAAAATGTTCAAGGGAATATAAGTTGAACGAGATTTTGAATATAAACCGAGTAATGTGTTAATAAGTGTTATGTGGGGTTGAGAATTTGGTATAATGTTTGATTTTATAGTTTTGTGACGCCTATTGATTTTCAAGAATAGTTTATATTCAGAATATATTATCGTGATATGAACAATTAAATTTAATGTTCGCCTAGTGAAAATAGCAAAAATCTTGGCACGGCACTATTGTTTTATTTAACTGCTTTTGACGAGCATTAATAAATCATATATTGTTGTCAATTATGAAATTTCCAATTAGTTTCGCTTGCTGACAGTTTCATTGTGTAACAAAACACGTTTTGTACATTCGCTAAAAGGATCAGTTACCGATAATTACGCTTGCTTTTTATATGTCATATCATTTATACCCCTATATCCTTAGTCGTGTCACCTGTCACTTGTTCCGACAACTAATATTTGATATTCCCTTAGTCGATCGAAGCGACAATCGTTGTTTCCAATGACAAACATCACTAGACGCCATATTCTATTAGTCATTTGAATCGACGATTATCACTAGAAACGACATTTCTCGTCACTTGATAATTTGAAGTGACAGTGTTAAAATGGAAATAAATAAAACGTAGGTTTTATTATTTATATATAAAATATGATAATAATAAAAAAATTATATTTAACTTTATAACATTGATTATATAATCTGTAAAAATCACAATGTAGACAGTTTGAATGCCTTGTTGCGTTGATGGAAAGAAATGCCGATATAACTAAAGGATTGTTTACATTCGGAAGCTCTAAACAAGATTTTAACGCGGCGTGGAAGGGTTTCGCCAGCCAACTGAATAGTTTAGGGCCACCAATAAGAGAAGGCACCGGATGGCTAAAAGTAATTTAAAGAAAATTGAAAAATATTAGTATGTGATTATTATAGGTATGGAATGATTTGAAAATTAAAATTAAAAAAAACTTGGCCACAGTAAAAAGGAAATATCGGCCACTGATGGTGGATCCAATAAACTATTTGCTTTTTCGGTATTGGAGGAGAGCGTCATCAGCTTATTGTCTTTAGAAAAAATTATTCCTACCTCTAATCAATCTTTCGGATTGGTCTAAAATACAACAACATCACCCACACCAGCAGCATCCAATCGCCATCATACAGTCAATGAATCAACCATCGAATTAAATACTGTGAATGATCACGTAATAACACCAGAAGAAATAATTAATTAAAGAGGTCCTGAAATTTATGACCAACCAGCAACGAATCGCCGCAAACGATCAGTGTCATTCAATTCACAAGAAGAACGGAAGCGTTTACTTGAAGAACAAACCAATCACATTAAAATGCAGACACAGTTTATGGATGAACAAAATAATAAAATGGATGAACAAAACAAATATATCAAGGAACACGTCAGGTATACTAGAAAATTATTTGAGGTTAAGGAGCAATAATTCAAGATGTGGAAGGAAGTGCAACTAGAAAAAAGAAAACACCGCCAGGAAAACTAAAAAGAAGAAAATAAAGAAAAACATTTTTAAAGCATCCGAACCAAAAATAACATGTGATCTACAAAATACATAGGTAGTTAAATTTTGTGATAATTTTAAGAAAAAAGTCTGAATTAATAAATTTTACTTTACTGCATGCAATATTGTCGACTTTCAGGTACTTTTAATTTTACCAGCTACTTAGGTAGATTTGTTTAAGTAGATTGTTATTAAAATAGACCGTTATTCATGAGTCTCGGGTTCGATTCTCAGTGGAAGCGAGATCAAATTTAGGACTAGGTGTTTTGACTGTGTCATAAGTTACATGTTCGTATCTCAAAAATCTCAAGCCATGGTTGTTAGCTGTTCTCTATAAATAGTTTTTTTTCTAAACTTTCTACCGTAAACAATTTAAAAAAAAAATATTCATTAAAAACATTTTACTGTGTATTCCTTGATACGACCTGTAAAAGCTTAATTATTGAAGAAACATTGAAGAAATGTAAAAATAACTAAAAATCGTAATATGACTATCATCATTTAGCTGATCCGGTTATTGACTGATGACGCAAATTCAGGTAACAACTATTAGTTATGCCTGAAATCTAGGTAAATGATTTCATTAGAGCAACGAATTCAACACTTCCGACAGTTCCTGTGCCCCTAGTTTTATCAGATGAAGATTAATTTTGGAAAAAATCGCAACACCAAAATATGCCAAAATATACCTTAATGGGCTGGTAGTTCTATTAAAGTAGCCTTCGTTGAACTTTCCCGATAGTTCTAAAACCATTGGCCAAAATATTTTCTGATTACTTATAATACAATTTTAAAAGTTTTCTAGCCTGATTAAATTGAAAATTCTCTAAGATTGCTCTAAGTACGCGTATTGCTATAAATAAGAACAACAGCCGTGTTATATTATTCGAGCACTATCCAAAACTACTAATCAAAAAAATTAAATTGTACTTAACTTCAAGCAGGTAAATGACAGTTCTACTTTTGTGGTTATTGTTGTTTGTCACTTGTTTATTTTTGCTTGGTTTTCTTCAAGTAATAGCAAGTTGTGGATGGAAATGAAGACGATCAAGACGAAGTTTGCTTTGGTTTAAGGATTTTACAAAATAAAGGAAATTTAAAATTTCCCTTTGAAATGGATAGCGGCTCCCGATAAATAGGTAGGGCAAGATAAGTTTATCAATTTTTAACTGAAAAGATATGTTTATCAATTTTTAACTGAAGCTGAATGAAACATGTTAGAGTTAAATAAATAAATTGTTTATATGCAAAAATAGTGCGCTAAATACAAGTTTTGACATAGAGAATTGGGTGCTCCGGATATATATATATATCGGGCACTATTTAAAAACACGGTTAACGTTGCAGAAAATAGAAGCAAGACGCTCACCACGTGCATCTTAGCTAAGTACAAATCATTTTTATTTTTATAACGCATCTAAAATTTTAGATATTATAAATACGATAAAACGTACGCTGGCATATAAAAATGCTTTTAATATTTTATTGGAGTGCTTAAAAACGAATTCAGTCAGTGCAGGTAGATCATAAATCAAAATTTCCAGAAAGAATAGTAAACAGTCATTAAAGATTTTTACTCAAACTCATAATTAATAAACAAAAATTCGTACCCAACTTTGCAAACCTGGATAAGAGGTTTCAGTTGGGCTGGTGAAGTGAGTAATTTAATAGTATTTTAATTTTAATTGGAACGCGAGCACAAATCTCTGTTATTCAAAATTACTCAAACTCATAATTTAGATACAAAAATACGTATCAAGTTTATCATCCTGGTGAAGAGGTTTCATTAAGGCCGGTTGAATGAGCAATTGAGTAAACTAATTCAGGTGCTATATAAACATGTGCTTAAAACTCTGGGAACGAGAGTGATGGCCATTTAACATTTTCACTCAAACTCATAATTCATGTACAAACATCCGCATCAAAATTGTTATCTAGGCTATGAGTTCCATCAGATTGGCGTTTTTACTTAAGCTCATCGATTAGTAGGTTCCATTTTGGCTGGCTGAGATAGTAATCGGATAAGCTATTTCAGATCCTATTGGTAGGTACCTGAGACTACAAGTATAAGTATAAAAATTAAAAGCCAACATTTTCACTCACAATCGTAATTTATATTCTAAAATTCTTATCAAGTTTGCCATTTTGTTTAAGAGGTTAAGAGTTGGGTCATAACTCTTTCCATTAGGCTAATTAACATTTTCACTCAAACGCAAAATGTATATATATGTACAATAATTTGTATCAAGATTACTATCTTTGTTAGGTTTTTTAGGACTGACTGAATGAGCGAAACTGATTGTTGTGATTCTTCCAGATTTCCCATAGACTCAAAAATTCAAATAAATTAATTAAATTTCCGTCATATGTAGTAGCAATTTAAACATCTTGACTCGTGAGACTTTTACCATATTTTGATCTGCATTAAGCTATTAAAAGCACTCGGTATAAATTTTACCAAGAGATTTGTCGGTACATAAATAAAATTAATAATATTATTTGAAAGCAACATAAAAACCAAAATTCCTGAAAAGGGTAGACATAATGGCACTAAAATGATTATTATCTCTAAATTTAGAAAGTCAAGATTATGAGATCCAATTGTAAAGAGTACATACTAATCCCGCGATTACGATAGAAAAATTGTAATTAAATTAGACGAAAACGAAAAAAATTAAATAAAAAAAAAACTGACAGCAACATTTCCTCTCACACTGCTAATCGCGCGCTACGTGTTGTACAAAATTCGGTGAAGTACGTACATACAGTAATACGCACAAGATTATTTTGTACAGCGCTTATGATATATGCATTAGGCGAACCGTATATTACAGAGCAAAATACACAACATCTAAAATAAATATAAGGTCGTGATTTGACTACCAATGAGCATATACATAATAATCTTTATACAAATACACATCGCTCTTCCTCAGAACAAGTAAATATTCAACGCATAAATCTCGTAATTCAGACGTCATGATTCTTATCACAAAGCTTTTTCCTTTTTTTGCTTTAGTTTATTCAAAGAAATTCATCACATCGTTCATGTAAAATTCCCATTGTTATTGACTTCGTGAAATCTATTTTATTATTTTATTATCTTGTACTTGTAACCTCGTGACTCATGCTGTAAGAATAATTTTTATTATTTTCGTAACGAATATTGTTAAGAAGCGAAACAAATTAGAAAAAAAAAATAAAGCAAAATAAATTTAATTTTTGTGATCTTAATCAAAAATTTCTAAAAATTTTGAAAGTTAATTTTTTTTTTGTTTTCTTCGTTCTTAATTCGAAATTTATTATTCTTATTATAAATTTTTTTCTGCTGCTAGAATATCTGATGATAACAAAATAAAAGTTCTTTTTTCGTGATTCTTATTATATTTCAGTTATTTAATTACGGAGAGATGTAATAAACATTTTTTTTTGTTCAGTTGTTGTTTTTCTTAATCACGATGATGATACACAGTGTTCAAGGAAATTAGTGGATAGAAATGAATTAAAATTTTGATTTATGAGCTTGAAAGAAAGCACACACAAAATGTGTATATAATTACAAGATAAGATTTGCATATAGTTTCGTGTCATTTTTAGGGATTATGGAAAATGTATACGAGTTTTGCTTAATGTGATGTCAAAAGCAACGAGAATTTTTTAATAACGTTTTGCATTAGAACTACATTATGCTAAGCTGAGTTACGAGAGTAAATGCTAAAGGATTAAAGGATGATTGAATTAATTAAATAGTTAATCGCTTACTCGTATATCACAAGATACATAAACAAAGGTCAATGCATAGTATTTACTAAGGACCAGTGAAAACCTGGCTTCATATTACGACAGATTTCCGTCACAGTTAGCCTCTCTTGATTGATTATCTTTTAACATTATTAAAGAGCTAAATTGATATCTAGCCAAGATCGAGATGTCTTTTTAGAAATTCGCATTTCTAAACCAATTAGGATAATAAACATCGCTGAAACCAATATTTTCCTATTTTTTCATAATTTACGTTTGATTAGACAAAGCCATTGCTTAGCTCCATTTGACTCAAGCGCCAAGTGCTGACGACCCTTATGCGTCAGCCTCATTCCGGTAAAACAAAATATATTTCAACACATGAGGCAAGATAGGGTCATCGTGGCATACAAGTACGAGCACATCGCTTGTTTTGAGCAACGGATTTTTTTTTCAAAATTTATGATGCTTGGTGTTTCGAGGTTAAAATTGAAAATCTCCCTGTGTGTTAAAAAACAGCCCAAGCGTTTCTTGAACTACTTGATCTTTATAATGAGAGTTTGGTTAAAGCGTTTTCGACCACCAAGAAGGCACATAATTGCGAAGGAGAAATCAGATAAAAACCGCAACTGACGATCAGGTTCGAAGAGTGTCTCGGTATCTGTGGAAATATTGTATATACTAAGTCATTCGAAAAGTCGCGGCCCTGAGTAATAAAGCAGTACCTTTTTGAGAAAACTCGTATCTATTTTTCAACATAGTTTTCTTCCAACTCGATACACTTATTAATAAATGACAGTTTCGCCAAAATTGTTAAGAACTGCTGAAACAAAATGTTTTTAGTCTTCCGAAGCGGTTGTCCTCAATGTTGAAATCGCTACTTCTGAATCGTTTAAACCAATCTTCACAGGTAGTTTTCGATGGTACATGTTCGTCGTAGGCCTCCTCAAGAAAATGACGTGCTGCAGCTGCATTTTTGTTTCAAATTGAAGCAGAAAAGCAAAGCTTCCCGCAAATGCTTTTTATTTGGCACAAAACTCGACATTTTCGTCCACGCTATGAACAAAACACAACTTCTTCCATAAATGACAACTAGATGTGTCGCTATCACCATCTTTGTATGCAACCCGGAAATTTAGTTGCGAACCTGATATATCGCACAATGTAGTACAATGTAGTACGTAGGAACTCCTTCCGATTGTGCATGAACATATCCAAGTTGTGTTGAGAAACATCAACTCTCTAACTTTTGTTAGTTAGAGAGCATGAGCGGCACCCAACCTAATTTACGGTCGTCAGTCACCAAGCGTAGACATTTTTTGATCATTTCAGTCGTAGTCACGCAAGAAGGCCTTTTTGAACGATTTATTCATTTTTCGATCACAATACTTTTCTAGACAGAATGTTCTAAAACTAAAATATTATCGAATTAACTGGCATTTAGTTAATTCGATGTTAATGAAGTTTGCGTTAATTTGTGCGAATAAAAACAACAACAATGAATCATGTAAACATGTGCTTACTTCCAACAACAATGAACATTTGTGTGGCAACTGGGAATAAACAAATTGTAAGTACGAGGGTTGTCTCAAAAGTTACCGACCTACCAAAGATACAAGACATTTTTTCTTCAAATTTTTTAGTCTCCTTGAAGGTCTATACGCTTCTCCCAGCGAGGCTCCCATCTCTACAACCAGTCCAAATAATACTCGGCGTCCTTGGCTCATCATTGGACGGACATCTCTATTCTCCGAGCGAACTTTTTGCTCAGGAATGTGTTTTTCTGAAAATGTGGCCGTTTTTCCACAATTTCTGCCTTCAGCTTGTCAAGTTTTCTCTTTTTGAAGATAATCGATTAAGATAACTCCATGACTATCCCAGAAAACAGTCGTCATCACTTTCCCAGCCGAAGGAACAACATTTGCCTTTTTTGGAGACGGTTCTTCCTTGTCAGTCCAATATGTTGACTGTATTTTTGATTCTGGAGTTTAATGGTGTATCCAAGTTTCATCAACAGTAATTAGCTGGCGCCAGAACTGTAATTTATTTTAGGCGCAACAGAGCGTTTGAAAGTGAGCAAGTGCGGCATCCAACGCGCGGACAGCTCTCTCATGCCTAAATCTTGATTCAATATGTGACAAACACGTTCTTTCCAAACACTCATAGTCTCTTCTATCTCTCTAACTTTAATTCGGACGGTTGTCTAGGCAGCTTTTGGTGAATTTCAGCGAGGTTATCGTCAGTGGTTGCAGTTTTTAGACGTTCCGAAAGTTTATCGTCACTCAAGCTGGTACGTCCACGTTTAAATTCAGCTGCCCAAAATTTCACGGTACAGAGTTCCTTTGCATAGCGTCCAACTCGTCTTAGATTTGCAATCGATATTTTTTAATTTTTTACAAAAACACTCACATCGACTCACTCAAACGCCTGTTAAACAATAACTGCGCGTCCAAAATGACTGACATTTCCGTGAGTACCTTTCAATGCATGCGCAAACACATTCCCTTACTTTTGTTGACGAGTGCTGCTATCTTCATTTTGAGGTCTGTCAGACAATCCTCGAATAAACAATTATGATAAACTACCATATGTGCAACGAAATAAGACAATTTAAAGATAATTTAGATTAATTAATTTAAAATTCGAATAAAATTAGTTTTTTTATTTTTGGATGTGTAGGACGCATTCATCCCCCGATGCTGCTGATGTTTCTGAACATACTCCTGGCCCTGAGTCATCGGATTCAGAGACGTCAAATATTCTACTTTCCAGCGTCTTCAAAATTGTTCGTGTATTCATTTTACGTTGTCGTAACATGCACGAGTCGATAGTTTGTATTCTGGCATTTCAGGAACTTGGTTAATATGTATGCCAAGTAATATGTGTGCTGGTGTGATATAGTCTACCTCGTCGGAATCCGATCTGAAATCTGGATTGCTGTGATGTTTTAATTAGAAGTTGTCGACAAGTTCGGTGTCTGATCTCGTGATTGCTTTGGCTTGCATGAAAGGTGAAGATCTCTGATGATCAGATCGTTTACTATATCTGGATATTGCTTCTCGTTATAAATTATTGCGCTTTGACTTAATACCGAAGAACTTTGTTCCTCGGTCGTCATTTGGGATAAGTGGTTTACTTGGCCATCAAATTTCAAGTTGCCATGATGGTGATAAACCTAATCCATCGTCGTGGTTGACTAGACAACCACTCCAAAACGATCTTGGAATAGGTAGCGAGCTACCTTTAATTTCGAGCATGTATTGTATTTTTGCGTAGAGCCCAGCTGCGTAGGTTCGTTTGTTGGCCTCATAAAATACGTAAATACAGACTGTTACGGTGCTTGCTACTCATCTCAGATCTTCAATTTTTGTATTGTTATCGAACAGATCAGACTTACCGGGCCAAAAATTCTACTTGCCTGACGTCTGTAAATCCAGTCGTGGTGAACATTTGAGTCATATAATTTTTCATACATATAAATGGCATCGATAAACCTCCAAAATTAAGTACCCAAGGTGATTCAAAAATAAATGTTTGTAGTTTTCGTTTGCGTTTATTTTCCTGCGTCTCAATCGGACAACCATTCATTATAAAATACAGCCAATGGTTAGTGATTAAATTTTTCTTCGCATATGCACTACATTTTTGTACTATTATAAAGTAAAATTGTCGGTTTAATTTTGATATTAGAAATGTCAATTGACATCAAAATGTCCTTCAAAATGTGTTGATCGACTTTATCGACAAAGTAATCGCTAGCCGTTTCGTTTTTTTGAATATCATCGATTGCCTCGAATAATTGAATCATCCTCGTCAAACGAGTTGTTTTCGGATACCAAGTACCATCACCTATATTTTCGCTCCGTTCTTCATCTGATTCAATACAAATTCATTAAGTTCGATCAACTCAAAGTGACCAAATTTTGCTTCATTCGTATTGTCATCCACGATCTGCCCGCTCCCATTCTCTTAATGAATGCCATATAAAACCGTCGGATAAGTATCGTTCTCTTTGTAGCTAAATCTTAAAAAATGATTAACTATTTATAATAGTGAAATGGAGTTTGGTTTTGTTGTTGCAAACAGATGTATCTACACTCCGCGATACTTGATTACCCTCACTTGAAATTTTTTCATAAAACCTAAGTAATGCGACTAATTATTTGAAATTTTTTCATCACCTTGGTTTCTATCTTAACTAACTTTCCAATGACTAATACACACAACTGCATGCAATGCGAAGTGGAACCGGCCCATTTCGATTATTTTGCTTATTTAAACTGCGGCTTATTAATGATAAAAATGGGTCGAGAAAAAACCCTAACAAGGGTAGGAGTTGAAAAGATTCTTGCGCATAAATAAGAAAATTATTCCGCAATTCTTGAACCATCAAGAACTATCTCAAAGATCCAGAAAATTACGGAAAAAATCAAAGAGGTTGCACAGCAACCGATGGTATCTGTAAAAAAAATAAAGCAGAAAATTGGAGTCTCAGCCAGTGTCCGTACTGTTCAGAGGATAATAAAATAGGGTTCACATCTCCGGCGACAAAAACTTATGAAAAAACCTTGTTTGCTCCAGCAACATAGAAGTGCTAGATTCGAATATTGCCGTGGACATTTGTATTGGAAGGAAGAATATTTCCAGGTTATTTTTTCGGACGAGAAAAAGTTTAATTTAGATGGACCAGATGGTTTTACACATTACTTCCATGGTTTGAGGAAATCGGAGCTATTCTTGTCCAGCTGCCATAACAGTGTTGGTTCCATCATAGTGTGGGCCGCAATATATTTTCATGGTGCTATTGAGTTGGTTGTCCTTGACAAAACTCGTAAAGCTACATCGAGCTCCTAGAAGTGCAAAAAGCCAATTTTGACGTTTGAAGGCCATCGCAGGAAAACGCAGCAATCTACACAGCGCACGAGTGGAAATTACATGTTAGTTTTGAATTGGTCGGCTTTATCTCCGAATTTAAATATTATTGAAAATGCTTGGGGGTGGTTATTGAGTCAAATTTCGTCGAATGGCCTTATGGTAGCCATGTATGAAGCTTTCGAGAAAGTATCGATAGAATTTATACAAAATCTTTATAGGTCTTTGCCTAATAGAATTTATGATGTTGTAAGAAAAAATGGAGGACACTAAATATTAAATAATGAAAAAATATCAAAAGAAAAAATATCAAGTGTAGCAGTTAAAATAAGCAAAATATTAGAAATGGGGAGTTTCTCTTCGGATTGCATGCAAGTATGCGTATTAGTCATTGGAAAGTTAGATAGGATAAAAACAAAGATGATGCAAATTTTTCAAATAATCTTAGGTTTTCTGGAAAATTTTCAAGTGAAGGTGATCAAGTGTCGCGGAGTGTATATGTCACATACAGTACCTACCAAACCCAATTGAAAGAAATTTACGAATTTTCTAGCCTGCAGTTAAAATCAAGTGTGCGTGAAGCTAACACGATTTAACATAAAACCATACCTAAGTATTTTTTAAATACCTTACGCGCTAATAATAATTTATTTTATACATACGCATAGTTTCATTAAAATAATATTTTTAATTCCTACTTTTTTAATTAAAAACATTAAAAATCGTCACGTCAACATAAAATTTATCATCATTAAGTCAGTTACCCACCACAAGTAACGTATCTTCGTATTTATATATTTTTTATGCTGCAACGGCATTTTAAATGTATGTATTTCTAGAAGCTAATATACATCTTATATTTCTAGAAGAATAATTGCCTTGATAATTACATATTTATGGGTTGTATAATATGTATGTGCGCATCTTGCAACTTTTAACTCAAAATAAAAGAACTCGTATTTTCCCACATTAGGAGGAGGAAAGAGTTTAGATTTTATGGCGCACTTTGTATACTTTAAAAATACACATCTCAATCAATTAATCATAAATGAAAAATGTCTTTCCATATATTATCCGATATAATAAGTATATAGTTATATATATATATATGTGTGTGTGTGTGTGTGTGTGTATAAATTATCATACCAACAACATGTCTTGAATAATAAAAGCTAATTAGAATATACACAACACCTTTTTATTTTTTATTTTCTTTAACAGATAGAAATAAACTTAATTTACATAAATCTAAAAATAAAAAGCCTAACTAAGATGAAAATTATAAGTAATTATTCTTACGAATACAAAACTGTTTTGTATATGAGTGTTGTACACACAACATATTTAGAGGAATAGAGGAGCAATCACGCACACAAGAACGAAATCAACCAATTCAACATTTATTAGTGTTTACATTAAATTCAAACTCCGCTCGATATAGCCTAGCTAAACATAAAGTTCAAACAAAGTAAATTATGCACGATTATTTTAGATTTTTTTGTGTTTGCTTCCAAAAATTACTGAAAATTAAAAATCAATATTTATTAGAAAATAAAACATAGTATTTTATGAAGGAATAACAAAACCATTAGAAATATAAATACCCTCAGTACATTTTCATGAAAATACAGAACGACATGACACGAAAGTCGTAATATTAAATAAGAAATAAATTTTTAAATTATTTTAATTAAATTATTCGAAGCACAAGAAAAAAATGTTCCATGCCTGAATATTATATTTTGTGTTTTTGTTTAAAAGAAATACTAAAGTAATGGATAAATTATGGTATTTTAATGAGAAGAGGAAATGTTTTCTAAATATATTAGTGTGGTACTAAATCGGGTGCAGTGTTACCTAACGAAGAACACGTGTACTACAATTTCTGGAATGTAACGATTTGCTCACAAATTGGTCAGGTATTTTATGGCCATAAAATATTTTATAATGTTAAAATTACTAAGCACATCCTGAAAACATTACGTCTAAAAATTTCAAGTGGTTGTTAATCAGTATAAGAACATAGTTTTATTAATTGACATAACCTTCAAGCATTTAAGTGGAATTATATAAATTAAACTCATTAGCATCATTATGTTAACATGTTATTTTAAATACAGAATGTAATTGGGTAATTACATATTCAAACTGAAGGTTAATCAATATAAATTTTGTTAATCGTTTGGTAACAAATCAAAATCTGTCGTGAACTTTAGTGATTGTTATAATGTATATGTAAAGGTATACTACTCCTTTCAATAGAAATTTTGTCATTTTGGCCATTTTTCTTTAAGTGCAGTCAGAGTATTTTTCTGCGCTTGGCGACCAAAGAGTTAATATACGAAGTACTTATATGTAAGTCACTTATATGTCAATGTTTATTCGCAAAAGCTGTTTGGGAGTGGAAATGACGAGCAATGAATCTGAAGGTGTAGAACGTTTGATTCAGACCTTTTCTAAAAAAATCAAATTTAAAACTCAGTAAAATAAAATTACTAATTAGATACGAGTAGTAAATTCTTAATTTTATCGAATTTATAAGATTTAGAAACCACTTAAAATTGTATTTAATGTCGTTTCTCAGGAGGACACGCTAGAGATGGATCTACCGTAATTATTAAACATAATATTAAACATTATGAAGTGCCATAAAACCATAAAAGTTGAATCAATCAATAATAGGGATCTCAGTATCTCCATTTGCTGTTCCCCATGCCATCAATTATAAGACTACACTTGACTTTTTAAATCACTAGGATACAATTTTATCAGAAGCGGTTATTTTAATGCAAGGAATATCTATTGGGGGTGTAGGACCTCTAAAGGAAAAGAGTTATTTAAAATAAACCCAATATGTTGGGCTGCTGACATACATAAAATACCAGATCTTCTTGACTTCCTTTGTAACACAAGCAGTTTTAGAGGACTACACGTGACCACTCACCTGTGATAATGACTCTGAGTACAATGAAAATTAAAAAAGATAATTCACCTAAATTAACAAACAATAAAACCAATTGGGATTTATTCAAGAAATTAGTGGAGAGCGATTAAATCTCGATGAACTAATTAGAACGGAGGTGCAGCGGGAATATGAACTAGAAGCATTTGATAATAATATTCAATGAGCAGCTTGGGAAAGTTGACCGATTTCTCATACCAACACCACAAGGAAACACAATTATCGTGCTCCGCAGTACAAAATTATCCTCAATTTTCGGTACAAAAACTTAAAACAACTAATAATGGAAATAAAGAACGAAAGCATAAATAAGCGACTTCGTGGTCTTTCTGAACGAAAGGAAGACAAACAGCGAATGAAAATACAACGGTCGTAAACAAAGTAGATGATCTTAACATAAGACATGTGACCTTATTGGAACTTAAAAGTGAAATCAATAATAACTTAAGCATCAGAAAAGCTCTCTGCTATGACTTAATTACTGGACAAATTCCCGAGAAAGGTTTGTGAAAATTAGTTCAAATAATTAATGCAGATTGAAATATGTTTCATGTCAATGGAACGTAGCTGAATTAATTAACCAGGTAAACCACCACACAATAAAAAATCATATAGAGTGATACCACTACTTCTGGTTATATCAAAAATATTTGAAAAACTGTTGCTGACGATACTCAAACCTATAATAGAAGAGAGATGTTTAATTCCACCACACCATTTTGGGTTAAAAAAAATCGCTCTACAGTTGAACAAGTTCACAGAATAACGGATCTCATTGGGGATGCACTTGAGAATAAGAAGATCTGCTCCAGTATTTTCTTATATGTAGATCAAGGGCTTGAATTTAAACTGCATCGAGAACTGTCTAATCACTTTTATTAAGTTCTTAAATTCTACATAGCAGGTCGACACTTTATTATTTTGTTTATTCTTTATTCGAGGAGTAACCGAATATTCAAGATACTATAGTAGGAACTTTTGCAGACGATACAGCTATCCTAGCAGTTGGAAAAAATATTTCGAAAGCAACAAGCAAACTTTAAAATGCAGTTATCATAGTGAGCAACTTATTAAATGAAGCCAAATCAATACACGTCAACTTTAAAAATCAATATGTAAACTGTATTCCCATGGTTCTCAACTCAAACCAAATTTCATATGCAAATACAGCTAAATGATTTGGCATGCGCCTCGATGCGAAGCTAAGATGGAAAGAACACATCAAGAGGAAAAAAGAAGAATTGAATATCAAATATAGGAAAATGTACTGGCTCATGGGTAGAAATTCTGAGTTCTCAATACACAACCAATTGCTTCTATTCTACCTTTAGACTTATGGTATCCAGCTTTGTCACCGATGAAGTAAAGAAACAAGTAAGGGAACACGTACAGCAATTATCTCGACATGAAAATGCATATCTGTTGTACGTTCGGCACCCACCGCCAATGGAGTGAGGGGACTCCAAAGGCAGAAACCGCTAGAGCTGGGCAGCTCTAATTATAATAAGAAATAATTGTAAAATGAGTAACCAATAGGAAACCAATTAAAGATAGATAAATTACTAGATAATCTCTAAATCAGTTGTAATATTGAATAAAAAAAAAAAAAAATTCAATAGTTATACGACTCTTCATTGGTGGCGGGTCTTCATTGGTGTCGGTCCAGGGCGTGTTTTATGGTACAGTTTTGGGAATGTATATAATATCTGAATTATGTCTGATCTCGGTACATTTATCCTTCCTTAATTGGACCTAGAATTTACGAACTAATTTACGCTGAAAAGGGGCAAGCTTTTGGCTATCCTGCGTGTTGTTAGCGTTATAAAGGATGGTTAAATTTTAAGGGCCGACGTTGAATGTGAACCACACCTAAACGTCAAGTTTTTTTCTGCATTTAATTTGACATTGCTCAATTTCAGACTAACTCAATTTGAACCATGGAAAGATACCCAATCGAGCAACGCGTTAATGTTATTCAGGCATATTATGAAAATGGGCGTTCAAATCAAAATGCATATCGTGCACTTCGTGATTTTTTCGGTCAATTTAATCGTCCAAATGTGCGTACAATCGGAAAAATCTGATCGTACAAAAATTTGAGCAAACCAGGTCTGTAGGAGATTTTAAAACACCAGTGCATGCTCGTACAGCTCGTACAGCAGAAAATATTGCTGCTGTTCGCGATAGTGTGGCTGAAGAGCCGTCCACCTCAACTCGTCGTCGTGTCCAACAATTGCACCTCTCACGCTCGTCGTTGATGAACATTATGCATAAAGACTTACATTTACACGCTTATAAGGTGCAATTGACTCAAGAACTAAAGCCTCTTGACCATTCCAAACGTCGTCAATGGTCAGAATGGTGGCAAGAAATGGCAACAGTGGATGATCAATTTTCGAAGAAAATCATCTTCAGTGGTGAGGCACATTTTCACCTCAGTGGATTCGTCAATAAGCAGAATTACCGCATTTGGGCGAATCATAATCCAAGAGTGATTATCGAAAAACCAATGCACCCACAAAGAGTGACTGTTTGGTGCGGTTTATTGGCTGGCGGCATCATCGGGCCGTATTTTTTCCAAAATGAGGCCGGTCAGGCAGTTACTGTGAATGGTGTTCGCTATCGTGAGATGATAACGAACTTTTTATGGCCCGAATTGGAAGATATGGATGTGGACGATATGTGGTTTCAACAGGACGGTGCCACTTGCCACACAGCTAACGAAACAATGGCTCTTTTGCGCGACAAATTCAATGGCCGTGTTATCTCACGTGGTGGCGATGTCAATTGGCCGCCAAAATCATGTGATTTGACACCGTTGGACTTCTTTCTTTGGGTTTATTTCAAAGAAAAGGTGTACGTCGATAAGCCAGCAACAATTCAAGAGCTAAAGGATGAGATAATTCGGCACATTAACGGCATAGAACCTCAATTATGCCTAAGCGTCATCGAAAATTTGGACCATCGGGTGGAGGTGTGCCGTCGAGGTCGCGGCGGCCATTTGGCCGATATTTTGTTCCATACATAATTGAACCATACCATATTATCATAATAAAAAGAATTGACAATAATTTCCTAAATAATTTGTGTTTTATTCAAAATCATCATCGGCCCTTAAAATGTAACCACCCTTTAGCTCCGCTACCAAAAGTAATTACTGGTTTTATCAGCGCTTTGTAGATATTTAATTTTTGTTTCCATGACTTCCACGACTGTCTCGGTGACCTTTATCTTTGCGTATTATGTATCGCCAGTTAAAAATTCTGCGCATTTTTACCATTTCACGATAGCCTTGTATTTGGTTTTCGCTTCGTTATGGAGGCCAGTTAGCTGAGCTGTTATTTCCAACGTCAGAATAACTTCTTTAAGATACGCGATAATACAATATCTAAAATAATCCGCTCCGCTGTGGTATATTAAGCTGGCGAATGACATATTCTAACGATAGGTTGAATATACTTTGGGCTCTCTCATTGCCGTACTCTTGATGTTTAAATAATAAAATTAAATATCATAAATTATATTGATATAAAAGCCAACAATTGTATCAAAAACTATTCCGGCCTAAAATGTTTTAATGGGTTATTTTGTCAGCCTATACAAAGCCTTTAATTAATCATATGAAACTAAATGATTTGTTGTATTTTCGGGAATGATCTGTTTTTCGAATTGGGTATTGCTAGTCTTAGATGAATAAACCTAATACTTGGTTAGGAACGAGTAGAACCCAGCATTTTAATATGAGGCCTATGATTAGGTCATAAGCTTTTAATTATTTGTATGCCAATAGTTCTTGTTTTGCGTTCTGAATTAGGTTTTGGTCCGATTTTCAATTTTTATAGAAGAATAGCTATAAATGAAATAACCTAAAGCTTGGCCAAGAACGAGTAGAGCTCGAAATGTTGTACTTGTTGAAATGACCGAGACCCCTACTACCACTAGTTTGGGCGAGTATTAGTCGATTTGTATAACAAACAGTCATTGCTCTGGCGGGCGATGTGGAAAGTCGGTCGGTTTGCATTTCCTTAAATTAATTCTTGCTGCAACATTCAATATATATTTTTCTTGTTCAATTCTCGTTATAATAACTCACTTTAATTCCCAGTAATCTGCTATCCAATCATGAAAGTCGAGCCCAATGTTTTTTCAATATTATCGCCATGTTCTTTCGTATCGTGAATCAACAATATATCATCGACAAACCAGTAGCCATGTTATCCATGGTTTGTGTATAAACATGTGTCAGCTTTGCTCTGCGCCATTTTTCCATTAAAGTCATGCAATTTGTTATTCCAAATACGTGTTGATTTATTTATACCATAAATACTTTGGTTTAATAGACACCGCATCTCCATCTCCATCCGCAATTATTCCAGGTCCATTAGTCCCGCTACTCGGGAACACGACTGCCCATTAAAATGATAAACCAGTTTTTTACTGGCTGCAATCGAAATTAAAATTCGAATTGTTGCATGTCTTGCGACAGGTGCCAATACTACTTGATCGTATTCAACTTCAAATTTATAATTAAAGACTTGTGCTACAAGCCTAGCCACACATCTCTGCATCTATTCACTTGGATTAGTTTTTTATCTTCAAGATCAACGGTCGATTTTTTTTTTGTTCTGCAATACCGTTTTGTTGAGGAGTATAAGGTATCGTACGACGAATTTTGGTTTCGTTGGTGTTCAAATATTGCACAAACCTCATGTCTACACAACTATCCGCCACCAAATTTATTTGGACATACTGGTGGAATTCTTTAAATCGCTGGAAGTTAAAATCAATTTTTTAAGAAAATTATTCGATATTTAGTAACCCATTTCCTTTAGTCCCTAGGGGCTAAAATACATCATTATGTTTGTTCTATGAAATAATGATGAATTTTACTTTCGGTTTTTAGATAAATAAAATGTTGCTTTCGAACGCACGAGTAGAAAACAGATTCTTTCTTTCAAGCAAATTCTAATCTCATTCAAAGTAATAATTATGAAATTGTTAGAAATAGTTAATTTATTTGGCTCTAAAATTTCAATTTGCATAACAAGAAAATTAGGTATCCTTGTTAATAAACTATTTAAGAACTTTGAAATTTATTTACAAACAAGGAAGTTTTCCTTAATTAAAACAGTTTTCTATGTCAGTTTCTCGTTTTAAGAAACAAATTCAGAATGTAATAAAATATTGTATATACTAAGAAATTATAATTGATGGGTGAATCCGAAATGTGCATTTTTGGAGTAACCTAATTTAATTATAATCAATAAATTGTAATAAATTTGACAAACCTTGTTAACGATATTTCTCCTTAAAACAGTGGAGCATTTCATAATTATGTATACTAGGTGCTGTCAGGCTTACATCTTCTTCGTGAAGCCGCCAGCCTTACAGATTGCATAAGACTAATTGGTCAAGATGATTGTTAAAGAAATAAAAATTTCGTTAACAGTAAGTCAAACTTAATTACGGTACCGATTTTTCGGTGAGACCGATTTTTAAATAAATGTAACCCAAATCATTTTAACTGTGATTTGATTGGTAATTTACACAAAAATTCAATTTAAAGCAATTTTCGATTCCATTAAAGTAGTAAATTTAAAACCTATAGCATGGGAATTATTTTGAATTCGTAAACGCACCTTTACGAACGATAATTTTTATTAAAAATATACAAACCTAATCAAAATTTTTATGTTTTCTCGTTCAAGCCAATTAATTTTGTATTCCAATTTTCAAATTGGAATCAGTGTTTTTACGATCATATTGAGTAAACTTTAATCACAAAGCTATTTAAATTTTTTAGTGAAAGCACATTTTATATACATATACAGTTGAAAGGTTTGAATAGCTAGAGGTAAACTAGTTCATCCCTAAGTTGTCATTGCTTAAATATAATACGAGCATTTTATATAGTAAAATTGTGCAGTAAGCTTTTAAGCTCCCCCGTCATCATATACATAGTTGTTTTATGATTATTGGTGAAGTATAAGGAAAACGTACATAAATTCTAATCTAAATTCTGTCAATATCCATTTATGAAATAATAAAAGCGAAGATATGTGTAGATGGAGAAATACAATCAACCGTATGAAAGTGTCTTGATGCAATAAAAAATAAAACTTAAATTGAATTGATTACCAAAATAAAACGACGAAGAAATGTAAAAGAATATGTATGTCTAGACGACGTGCGGCGTGTGCATGCGCTATACTATAGATATACAAACCGCAAATCATATTAATTCATGTGTGTACGTATATCGAAATTTCCAATTTCAGCGTCGAGATATGATAACCACGAAATGTTTTTTTGTACAGATATGTAGCATGCATGAAAGCCTGCTTGTGCTTTTTTCACATTGAGTGATTAATTTTTAATTGGATGTATATATTTAGAGTGTTTCGGTGGGAGATTTCCAATTTCTCGAATATATTTTTGGTGTATTAATATTGGAATATGTATTTTAATCACGTTTGATTATATCTCGATAGATTTTCTTCTCGATACAAAAGATAAATTATGGAATTATATAAATATCAATATTTATTTGGTTACATATAAAATATAAATATAAAGTTCTATAACATGCATTGGATAATGAGAAATTTCCGTCGATTAATTTTTTTTTATAATTGAAATCGGAAAATCTCATTTTTCCTAGGCCATAATCAATCATTTATACATGTATGGGTTTTTGATATACTTGGTTACGATTCCAATAGGTTTACAAAGTACTTAATGTGTTCGAAAACTGTATATACACGGCCATGACATAAATTTATTATAATAAAAGGGGTAATTTTTCATTATTTAATATGCATCCGCCAAATATTATGCAACATATGCAATAATCCAAGTACATACAAAATCACACAAAAAATATGTCAACATTTAATATTCAAATCTCGTTAATTAAATCACACCAAACTACATAAAAGTTATAAGTGAATAAACACATTTTCAAATTTAATTACACAAATATTCAAAAACAATAATAATCGATGATTAATAATAATTTTAATTATTTTTATAAATTCAAAATAATGAAATGAAATATGAATATCAAAAAAAGTGTAATGAGAATATGGATATATAAAACAAAAAGCTATGTATAATTTATAATTTAAATTTTGTAATTATATTTTGATACCACCTCTACAAAATAGTGTTTACAACAAAAAACTAATCAAAAACTACAATTGTGGAATATTAATAACAACTGTACAAAGTTAATGACATTACAATAATATTATTCCCAATTCACTTATTCAGCTTTTCTGTGTTGAATTGATAACATAAATATAACAAATATTTAATTATAATTTTTAGAATATGTCATTGTTTTGTACGAATTTCGCGTGTAGGTATGTGGAATTCGTAGTATTGTCAAACGTATGATGATATGAATAATATCTTGTTAGCTGTATCTACTTCTTCTAGGAATATGGAGAAGATTATTTCCTTACAGTTCTTCTTAGCTGCAACAATTTATAATGCGATTGAGAATTTTGGGCGTATCGGAGCTAACTTGGGAATTTTGCTATTGAAAGAGTAAGGTTATAAATTTTTCTAAGCTGTAAGTTTGTGTGTTTAAAATATTTGGAATCTGGGGCCCTATTCTTGAGTTCCACATCCATTTTCCACATGTGGTTATCTGTCAAAATTCCCCCACATGTAATCCCACATGTACAAAATTCTATATTCTTGAATCATTCGGATTTTTTTTCAATTTATTGTTGATAATTTCATATGTTTGACTTGTCAAATATACAGAAAATTAAAATAATTTTTAAATAGTTTGTGTGTTTTAAAAGCGAATATTTAAGTGTTTACTGATAAAAATAATTATGGCGGTCCTCGAAGAGTTAGGCATCCTAATAGCACATTCCGCAGTTGAACAGGCTAAGGCGATGGAATTTCACCGCAGTGTACGAAATCCACAGGCCTGTTTTGAACTGTCCGAAAAACAATTTATAAAACTTTCGCATTAATAAAAATATGGCCGATGAGTTAATAAATTATTTAAGTCCATTTATGGTCGATCGCTTTAGATCGAGCGTTTTGAGACCCGAAGAAAAAGTAAGTATAATGCATAACACGTTTGCCATAAAAATTTAGGTGGAAACACACGACAACACAATGTACAAATAATAATATTATATATTTTTAGATTTTAAGTTCACTGAGATTTTTTGCGGCCGGTAGTTACCAGCAAGATGTTGGCCAAAACATCAATATTTCAATGAGCCAGCCATCAGTAAGCCGGAGCATCAATGAGGTGATCGCTGCAGTTCATTCAAGTGGATTTTTCAACGAGAAAGTTCATTTTCAGAACAGAATACATCTATACGTAAATAGAAAAAATTATCATTCAAAGTTGAACATTTAAACTTGTAAGTTTCTGGTTAACGAATTAACCCGGTTTAAAAATTATAAATGTTAATGCGAAATTTCCCGAATCAACTCACGACAGTTTTATATGGAACAGTTCCTCAGTGCTACCTGTGATGAAGACGTTGCATAGGCGACATCCTGGCAATTATTTTTTATTAGGCATGTAATAATAAATATATATAATTTGAAAAATAACCTTAAAATTATTAAATTATAATATAATATGTAGATGATTCTGGTTACGGCTTACGACCTTGGATGCTCACTCCATTTAAAGATGCGGCTGAAGAAAGCCCTGAAAGCCATTATAATGAGAGACATAATAACACCAGAAACATCATTGAACGGGTAAATTGCATACTTAAAATGAGATTTAGATGCCTATTAAAACTAAGAGTACTACACTATATCCCAGAAACAGCGTCGAAAATAATAAACACCTGCTGCGGATTGCACAATATGTGCATTGACAATTACTTGGAAAATATTTTGCCGGAAGAAAATAATGATCCACTAGATGGCTTGAATATACATGACGAAGGTGGCATTGGTTTATCAGATGGTCAGTTGGGTAACCAAACCGTTAACCCTTCATTATTAGCCGGAAGGCGACTTCGACAGTCAATTATAACAAAAAAAATTCCACAGTAAAAAATAGAAATTATTAGCGAAACTAAGTATAATTGTAACTAACAAATAAATAAATAAAAAAAATTTAAAGAAACTCATTTAATTTTAAAAGTAATTTTAAACATTATTTATTATGTGTCATATGTTCCACGATTTTTTCTGTGTTTTTCTCGATATTTTCGAGGCTTATCGCAATTCTTAGTTTTGACCTGACTACTTTTTTCCTTAGCTGCTGCAATTCTCTCCAACAACTCCAATTTCTTTTTATAATAGCCTTCTGTGGTGTCAATTTTTTTTCGATACTTTTAGTAATTACTTCGGCCGTGTTTAGCGTTTGGGTCAGACGCTGTGCTGCAACATTTCGTTTACGTTCTACAATTATAAGAATATTAATAACCACAAAGGAATGTTATTTAAAACTGATTGTTCCTTACTTTTGCCGGGAGATTCGATAGAATCGGAGATGTACGTCGTGAGTTCAGCTTGTGGTGGTATTTCAAAATTGCTCAGATTCCTGCAAATTGGCCTCAAATCCGTCTGTCAAAAATTCAATTTGAGTATCGTCAATTTGAAATAAATTTGAATTTTCTTCGAACGTATTGCTGGGACATTCTTCGGGAGGTAGTTCCTGAGAAAAAAATTTCTTAATTTTATACGTTAATGATTTAGGTAATACAATTACTAACCAATTGCGCTATGCTTTCTTGAACACTTGTTTGACCAAGAATGCAAGTATCCCCAATAATTTTGCTGATCTCCTCCTCGAAATCGTTTAAAATGATTAGAGTGGGTGCCTCTCCACCAGTCGCGGAAACAATTTTTTTATTTTTTGAAATTTTTGCTCTTACTTCATTTCTCATATCCTGCCAACACTGAAGAATATTTAGCACGATTTGTACGAGCCTGGAATGGCGTTTAGCATATTCGCAGCTTGTTCCCAACATTTTGCTGCCTCTTTAATGGTGATTGCATTATTTAATTTTTTTATTAGAATTGTTTTATGATTTTCGATAAAATCAACTAAAGCACTTTTTTGTGCTTTCGTAACAGATCCACTTCGTTTATTATACGTTTTCTCCATTTTTTTTTAAATATTTGCACTTTTATTTAAAATAATTTTAACCAAAAATTTTCAAATCTTTCAATTAAACATTAACGTTAAATAACTAGCATGGGGAATTTTTTTCCCTTAGTAGGGAATTTTTTCCGTTAGTAGGGAATACATGAATTACAATTTCCGAACGTTTTTATAAATTTTGACAGATATCCACATGTGGAAAATGAATGTGGAACTCAAGAATAGGGCCCGTGGTTTGGAGTTTTAGAGCCGAGTACCCCTAAAACCATCTGCACATTGCATAGCTCCATGCCAACCTTTAGTACAAATACAGCATGGATGGTGGGTCAACGAAAGAGTTCTGCACTCCCAGAAGGTCATAATTGTGGTCATTTAAATGATGCATTTCATTCAAATAATGAAAAATCGATTTTGAGGGCAGCAATGCAATTTGAAACTATCGAGTACGTAACAGATGACGTTTACTAAATCATATTTGTGGATAAATTAAATTGACAAACCACACACGAGAAGTCGCGTTTCGCATTATTATTACTTTGCTGAATATAATTCATATGAATATTAGAGCGACTCATTTTTGTATAGAGGAAATCTTATCTCTTTTTTTCTATCGGGCTCAGAGCTAAAAATATTCGTTTCTATTAGAAATGACCTTATGCAAATTTTCAGGTTTCAGGTTCAGGACGTTTTCTCCTCTCTTTCACTTCAGCTAGTTCAAGTAATGCCGGTTTAATATTTTGTAAGCATTTTTGAGTATACCGAATCAAATGAAATATTAAAAAGGTGGTTGGCCTAGTAGACAATTTGTTTTCGGGCTGTTTCTTAAAAAAAATTAAAACTTGTGAGTTCCAGCTAATTTTTAAAATAGTGCCTATCATGTTTGACTAAATTTCACTATTTATGGCTATAGAGCAAAGAATAACGAAAAATTTGAGACTTTGCATTTCATTGATGAAATTTAAACAATGACTATTCTGTCAGAAGTTGAACCAGCAACATCTTTATTCGAATAATAAAATTAGTTTTATAAATGATTAATTGATTTTTAAGTTTGAAGATTTCATTAGTTTTTCAAGAAGGTTTTGCTAGTTTTGGTGGTTAATAATCATGGAAAATAACGTACAGACCGCATGTTGGTTGATGGATAAGTTTTGTCACTTAGTATTTTTAATCTCATATCTGATATTTTTCGTTATCTAATGAAAATCTACAAAAGGATAATCTTCCAACGAATCGAGACGTAATTAGACGATTCCTTCACAAACTGACAAATACTAGTGTAAGTATGCAAGCTACCACTGTTGCGGATGAGATAGCTACCATTTGGCAGAAGTTTGGTATTTGTCATCAGGAAATGATGAATATTAGAAAAATCAATAAATTACATGACATACATCGGAATCTCAAGAAAAATATTAGCAGAAAACTGAAAAAACAAGTTAAAGAGAAGTTTTCTTACAAGATACATGGAAGCTCTTTGGCATTGGTCGCATGGTCTCAATATTGAAAAAACAGAAGTTATGGTTTCTCAAGCAACAACAAAATATTAATGCTTTTAATATTCGTTCATTACGATCAACGGATCATAGCAATGCCACATTGGCGATTAATGATCCACAACTTTCAACAAGCAGCTATAAACTTAATCATTTCGGACACCAGCTCACTTACATTGTCTTTTAGCGGCAGTGAATATCAAGCACCAGTCCATATGAAGAACGTGATTGATAAGAATATAGTAGGTGCGTTGGATCGATCGAAAATAAGAAATTCTAGAGTTTCTCTTGTAATCGTCACCACTGCAAATGTATTTAGGGCATGATTTAGAATAAATTGCAGTTTCCAAAAGGACCATACGTCGACATAGACAACGGCTCAGGAAGGAAATCAGTGATGAAATATTTAAGTCTTTCAGTTCTGATTCTATTCTAACCGTACATTGGGATGGAAAATTGTTAGAATATATAGCAGAGAAAACAGTGGTTGGCCGACTGTGCGTTATAGTATCCGGTTATGGTAACACTAAATTGTTGGGAGTTTCAATGATTACCCATGGAACCGGCATAGAGCAGTGTAAAATGGTATATAAAATGCTTGAAGACTGCAATATAATAGAGCATATTGTGCTTTGCTACAACGGCCAGCAACGTCGGTATGCTAAATGGGGCCTGCAGACTTCTTGAAAAAAGACTTGGCAGAAATGTATTGTGGTTTGCTTGCGGACATCATATATATGGATTAATTGTATCTGCCGTTTTCAGTGCTATATATTCTAACAATTTTCCATTGTAATAACCAATGGAAAATTGTTAGAATATATAGCAGAGAAAACAGTGGTTGGCCGACTGTGCGTTATAGTATCCGGTTATGGTAACACCAAATTGTTGGGAGTTTCAATGTTTACCCATGGAACCGGCATAGAGCAGTGTAAAATGGTATATAAAATGCTTGAAGACTGCAATATAATAGAGCATATTGTGCTTTGCTACAACGGCCAGCAACGTCGATATGCTAAATGGGGCCTGCAGACTTTTTGAAAAAAGACTTGGCAGAAATGTATTGTGGTTTGCTTGCGGACATCATATATATGGATTAATTGTATCTGCCGTTTTCAGTAGCTTGTTAAAGGAAGTATCAAGTGAACCCGATATTCAGCTTTTTCAAAGATAAATAAGCTCCAGTTTAGATGACGCAAATGTTCAATAAATCTTCAGTTCACCAGAGGAGGAGAATATTATTACATAACGGGCGAGATGATTATAAATTTTTTTTATGTTTATCACTTTTGTTTATCACTATAAGAGAATTTCTTTAGTAACAAACACAAATATTAAGGCTGCTGTGCAACGCAAAAACTAATAAAAATAGAAAAATCTTGTTAATTACATATGAAATGTGTTTCTATTTTAAATATTTTCCGTGGCCTTTAACCAAAATTTAATTTTTTTTAAATATGGAACCTAACTTTTCTGTGACATGCTATATATCTTAGAATCATTATTAAGGCATTAATTATTTTTCAAAGACAGTACTAGTAACGTTTCTCTTTATTTTTTTATTAGTACATAAACTTTAACCATTGATTTAGCAAGTGAGAGACAATTATTTGAAATTTGTCCCTTTTGGTCGTTTAAGGGCTATAAAATTGTTAATTTTTTAGTTATGACGACGTGCAATTCCTCATATTTTTCTTGTTTCGTTGCTCTATAACCAAAAATAATGATAAGTATAATAAAACAACAGATACTATTATAAAAATTTGCTGAAACTGATGAGCTACAATTTTTTTGCGAAAAATAAATTCGAAAATTAATTTTCTACTAGGCCAACCACCTTTTTTATTATTTCGTTGGATTCGGCATACTCAAAAATACTTATAAAATATTAAACCTAATTACTCGCACGTGCTGAAGTGAAAGAGAAGAAAAACGTGACTAGAGGTGTTTTTAGTGTTTTTTTTGCAAAAAAAAACAATTTGGGCGACACCTAAACGTAGATGGACCTGAAAATTTGCATGATGTCGTTTCTATTATAAACCAATATTTAGCCCTGAACCCGATAGAAAATCAGACATGAGGAAGAATGGGTCGCCCTAATGAATATATATATATATATATATATATTCAGAAACTGGTCATATAACTTGAAGGTGAAATTAAAAAATGTACCACTAAAGTGTACGAGTGTACGATTCAGAAGGAAGGTACAACGTCACAGAAAAGGGAAACAAATAGTTGGATTGTATTCAGCCCTATTCTGGTAAATTCGGGAAACTGGGCTAAGCATTAACATATAATTTATGGTTAAATTATTTTTTCTGTCCTACTGATGAAAAGTTTTATGTAAATTTTTATAAATTGAGACTAATATTTCCATAGCGAAACTGACAGGGAAAATTTTTCCCAATTTTATTTTGGTTTAGAAAAACATTACCACTAACTTTTTACCTTAGTAAGCCAGAAAAAAATCATTTGAACAGAAATTGTATGTAAATTATTTCCCAGTTCCCTATTTCCGGGAATTACCGGAATAGGGCCACAGGTTAAAAATGTATTTTTTATAATAAACATAGGTATCTACTAGTATGTATGTTAGTGTAACAGCAAAATAAAAAAAATATTTAAAATTTACTGGATTTCACTACCATCAATTTAGAGTAACAAGCCTCGCGGATCATTTTACTCCTATATACTTTTTCCCGTAGACAGTTCCGTGATATACAATGCTGTTCGTGTAGTACCTGAGAATCGGCATACATAAAGATCGTGAATTTCTTTTGATCAGTATTAAGCCATATATTAAAACCTGAAACAGAAAGTCCATCGTCTGCTAATCATCCTCTGCGAATATAAAATATTTCAAGTATGGATGAAACCTCACGAAGTTATCAAAATTTTGTTATGACTCATAAAACTCGGAAAACCATGTGAAATATGGGTAGAACGAGAATTTACACTAAAAGTTTATCACAAAAAATATGCAACAAATATTGTGCACAGATGTTGTAAAAATTAGATTTTTTCATGTAGTGGGTGTCTCGCACTGACTGACGCGCTCGGTACGGTTAGCTGCCTTGATGCAAGCATACTCGTAGGTCACTTTACTTGTATCACTTCGCACAACGATGCCCCTCTGTCAAGTAAAAGCGTTTAAAAAAGGCGAAGTACCCTTTGTTGAAGAAACTGCTTTAACTCTTAAACCAGTGGTGAGAATTTTAGAATATTATATTCATTTGAAAGCTTATTAAATTACCTGTCAAAGTGAATCCAACAAATAGTATTTTAAAAATTTTAGATTTATAATTTAGTAAAAAACAGTAAAATTTATAAACTTTTTCAAGAAAAACAAAATCTTAAGTTGAAAATTTCCTATGGCTAGATATATTTCTATATAAAAAAAAACCAATCACGATTGTGTATCAAAATTTTTGTTTTTATTATTATCTTTCGTTCTGGGTACAAAGCACTCCCAACTCTTTCGCAGTTCACTTTTCACGACCTACCGTACGTTGTTGTCAGCCAATTCGAGGACGTATGGCTATAGCTCCGATTCGTACTACAATCTGCACACTGCATATGCCAGCCTGGCCATAGGCGTGTTCATTTTCATCACAGATCCTAATATGTATAATGATGAAAAATATCTTGCATCCTGTTCTTTTCGGCATTCAAACCCGATACCTCCTGATCAAAACACTAATGGTTTAACCACTGTATGCTATCTGGTCGGCTATCTAAATTTTATGAAAGCATTTTTTTTATCAAAACGTTTTTTAGGAAAAAAAAGGAAGAGCTAAACAAACGAACTTTCTTTTACCACAAATGTACATATATCTCGAATGTACCACGTTCCATTTCTACAGCGAAAAATTAAACGTATCGGACTTTTGATAAAAACTGTCTTGTAAAGGGTCTTTCAATAGAATGTGTATAATGATGAAAAATATCTTGCATCCTGTTCTTTTCGGCATTCAAACCCGATACCTCCTGATCAAAACACTAATGGTTTAACCACTGTATGCTATCTGGTCGGTTATCTAAATTTTATGAAAGCATTTTTTTTATCAAAACGTTTTTTAGGAAAAAAAAGGAAGAGCTAAACAAACGAACTTTCTTTTACCACAAATGTACATATATCTCGAATGTACCACGTTCCATTTCTACAGCGAAAAATTAAACGTATCGGACTTTTGATAAAAACTGTCTTGTAAAGGGTCTTTCAATAGAGAGGCTCGAAATTTGTTCGGTTATAGCAATCATGTTGTTAAAACGACATCTGTCAAATTTGTTGTGAATTGTTCAGCAAAGGATGGAAAATTACCATGAAAGGTTATG
This sequence comes from Nephrotoma guestfalica, assembly GCA_963691935.1. Lineage (NCBI taxonomy): Eukaryota > Metazoa > Arthropoda > Insecta > Diptera > Tipulidae > Nephrotoma > Nephrotoma guestfalica. The sequence continues at coordinate 15,899,290 of OY829915.1, forward strand.
GCGTTGAACAACGTGAGTAAACCATCAAATTTTATTTTCAAAGCTCCGTTCGAAAACGTTCAGCACAGTCCCAACAACCGTCCTGCTGAGTTGTCTATTCGACGTTTAGTGGCCAATATTCCTATGTCACCGAAACGCAAGGTCTGATAAAACATTGCTGCCGTGCGTGCGAGTGTACGGGGAAAACTTGAGGCAACTGGCCCAGGAACTTAAGGTAAACGACCATAGAGAACGACGGGCGTTCGCTGATTGGGCTCTCGAGCAGTTGGAAGTTGACCCAAATTTCGCCAAAAAATCATCTTTAGTGAGGACGCCCATTTTTTGATGAATGAGATACACCAGCACCAAATGCATCTCGAGAAAGTCACTGTTTAATGCGTATTTTGGTCTGGCGGAATACCGACAACGGCGAGTGCTACTGATCGATGAATAGCAACTTGTTGTGGTCTAAACTGGATGATATGTGGTCTCAACAGGATTGCGCTACATGTCATGTGGAGCATTCTGCACGAACGATTTGAGTGCATAGTTATCTCACTGGCGACGTGAACTGGCCACCGAGATCGTGCGATTTAACGTCTTTCTAATTCTTACTTTGAGGCTGTTTTAAATCGCAGGCCTATGCGAATAAACCACAAATAATTCTTGTCCTCAAAGTCAATGTCAACGCCATCTAGCAAATTCAGCTAAATTTATGCGACAAAATCGAAAATTGAACCTCCTGGATACGTGCCACCAAGCAGAGCCATAAAATGCCATAAAATATTATTTCACGCAACTTGTTTTAAAAGGAAGCGCTTTATAATCAAAAACCTTTATTCCTGCCCAAATTTCAAAAAACCAAGAAGGTCAATCCTTGTTCGAAATTTAATCTTTAAATTTATATGAATTTTAAAATTCGTTGTAGTTTTTTGTAAATGCTCATACTTTTCAACATCATTCCAAAAAGCTCCAACGGAAGTTGCCACTTACGATTTCGACCAAACATCACTGGGACATCCAAATTTGTAAAAGGTTGGAGTGTGAAACTTGAGCTAGCCGAGTTTTTGTTGAAAACCAGTTTTTTTTTAAAAATTGTAATTTCTTCTTAAATTTTAAAGGTCACAGATAGGAATAAAAATGTCTTCTAAAATTTTAATAAAGGTCAGATAGGAATCCTTATCACTTATTTTACGATGAATTTATGTAAAAAATATAGTTTTATTTATATTTTGTGACGAATACCATTTTTTCTGTGAATCTAATTCTTAAAAGAAGCGTACACGTCTCGTCCTTAATGACTTCCCTTCATGGATTTTTATTTGTAGAATATCGTTATTAAGTATAGTTAAGTTCCTAAAATCAATCATTGTTCATCTCAAAAGAGAAACCATCAATAAAATCAAAAATTATATTTTATTTATGTTGGTCGCAACGCAACCAATCAACCTCACCAAAATTAATTTACCTAATTAAACGAATACATAATATATAATTTTCCCATACTTAAGCATCTCCATCCACAAATTTGTGCTATAAAAAGACGCTAGTTTCCTCGACAACCACAATAAAACGGATTATACTAAACGAAATGTTATGGCAAAATTCCTGCTTATGTTACGCCCTTGACATACATAGTGTGGCAAATTGCATGCATAAAATATATTATATTCTTGGGATGAAACTTTTCCGTATTTACACAAATAACAATAAAATTAAAAACCGCAAATTGAATTTTAGACTGCATGCATTTATATTGAAAATTATTATTTTTTTGTACTTCCGGAAAGTTTGGATACATTTATGGTTAAATCTTATATTGCTCGCTAGTGCTCTAAATTTTTTTTACTAACAATTTTTTTTTTGTTTCGTTTTAGGTAAGCTCCTTGTTTTTATATATAACGTAACCAAACAAGTTTTGATAAATGTAAGTATCATTTAGGTTTTTGAGTAATTTATGTGCATGAAACACGATACCCGATCAATTGACATCATATTCCTACATTCAATTAAACCGAAAATAATTTTAAACCCCAGATAAATTTACTTTTATATTATGTATAGGGGAACTATAATAGAGCTGTGTGTGTCTATATAACTATCGTAGTAAGATGTCTTTATGTGTAGAGCTATTCAAAATACTAAGTCATGTACTCGAAAATAATATCAAATTTCCACTTTGTTTTGTTATTTTATGTGAGGCGTAAAATTATGAATTATTTAATCTGGAATTTAATGTACATCAATTATTTATAATTTTTAATTTTTTTTTTATTAAATAATAATAAATTTCCTTTAATTAAAATTTTAAAATATACTCTCTATTCAGATTCTTATGTACGAGTATGTATACACACTCGGAACTATTGTGTATGCTTATTATGCTTCCACGAAGAATAAACCAAGAAAAAAAAAATATTTTTCTGGCTCGACCTAAAAAATGGGTTGAATTTTTTTTTGTATGAAGGCATTATGTAATTCTCGCTATGAATAAAATAAAAAATTATATGATTTTGTAAAGTAAAAAATACATTAAAATGTATTAAAATTTAAGAAGGATTAATTTCGAGTTTTTTTTTATTCAAAATGCTTATTTTTAAATTGCTAACATGATGAATTTGCCATTTAGTCGAGAAATATAGAAATTATTCACTAGATTGTGTGCCAGGCATAAAGTAAATTGATGATTATACGGTTTCCACATGATGTTGTTGTAGTTTTTGGTATATACTCGTAAAGTATAAAATAGGGAAAAAGGAGGAAAATATCGATTCCGTTGCGTGTATATCTGTGTACATAGGAAATGTTTGTCGTATCCATTTTTTCATTTTTTGGGAAAAGGTAGAATATTTTTGCTAATTTGTGATGACGTAAACAGTCCAAAGAGAAACATCCAACGCATATTTAGGTATTTATTTTTCACGTGAAAAACAGTGTTCATTCGTCCTTTTCATGTTTTTTTTTTGTTTACTATTTTTATTTAAGATTGAATTAACATAATGTTTTTGCAAATGAATTTAGGTCTTTATAATTTTTTAGTACCACTTAAAGTTTAATTAGATTATGTTACGGCATTTTGTTTTAATATAGTTCGTAATTGTAGGTATCCTAATTATCCATTAGCAATGAATGTTGTTGGCGGTGAATTATTTATTTATTCGCAGAAGCCGAAAATTTTTAAGATGCTTGTTTTTAATTAGTTGTTTTACTTGAAGTATTCTGATAATAGGTGAAATTTAATCAAATTATAAGAATTATCTTTATTTTTATCCATTATAGGAAATCAATTAGTTTTAAGTTCATAAATTAAGCTCCGCGCCATAACTAGTGTATAGCATAAAAATGAATTATAGTTTAAGCTCTTCCTTGTTACGATATAATTTTGAATTTAAAAATTTATGTCGGCCAACTCCCTCTGTTCCATATCATCTTATACAAATTAATACTATTTTTATAATAAATACATATTTTCTGATGTTCATCATCTTTCCTGATTATGTCTCCCAGGACATTTGATATATACGTAAATGTATTTATACTTAATTGCTTTTTATTTTCTTGTTTGACATAAAATATTATTTTTTGAAAAGAGGACGTAAAAAAATATATAATTATTTTTTTGCTTTATGGGGCACAAGAAATTTTTATGCATACAGAAAGATAAAAATGGAAACAGAAATTTATGTGGTTTATAGTGTGGAAGGCAGATTTTTACAGTGATATTTTCAAAGATACTGCCATAAAAAAATTGAATTTACTCGAGGGTCGAAGAAGATTGTCCAGCCTTCAGTAAAAGTTTATTTAATGTTTATGTAATTCGCTGAGGATACGAATCGTCCTGTTTATATTTCGTCGACCCTCGTTGATGTGCGTTTCAAAATCGAATGATTTATTTTGGTGTAATTATTAAAATTAATGGGCTTATATATTTTGAAACTAACAGCCGAATTTTGTTTTTTACCAAAGTTCCGCTTTTAGACCTAAAACTGAAACGATTTTTGTTATGTATTGCTGCTTTGCTCAAGAAATGGTAATTTCAGACGGTTTACCGGATATGCAAATCTATTGAATTTAATCGATCGAATATTCAATTTTTTGTTTCCTCGAGGGAATAATTGACCAATTTACTGGAATCGGTAATCATCCGAAAACATTAATTTGTTGGAAATGTTGAAAAATGCTTAATATGTTCATTATGGTTCTGCCATAGCTAATTGTAATGAAACAATAATGGATTCTGGTAAATAGCCATTTAAATTTAAATTAAATCACTTCTCCACCGGTCCGAACGGTTTGGATATAACTATAAAAAATTGTCAAAATAATTGATGAAAATAGGATTCCAATATGAATTCAATCTGGAGCTATGAATCTAGCCCGTTGTAGTTGGCATAGGCAATATGTGAAACAAAAAAGCTAAGCTGGATGTGTTGAGATATAAGGGTTTAACCGTAGAGGTAATAGTGGTTCGTCTGGTTTCCAATTTCATCCACGTTTTAAGAACTTGTCGTCAGTCGGTTTCAGTAGCGCCGAGATTTTAATGCTAAGCAATGGAGTGAATTTTGCTCGTACGCCAAATAAAATCAGCCTTCAGACATACGAGAATCTCGCTTTAGATGCTGAAACGGCCTTATTTGACCAGCCAACCCAACTAAAATCGGTATGTGCACTACAAATAAAGAAATGTATTGATAACTCTTCTTCTCCTTCAAACTCTTCTTCTGCTGCTTCTATCGCTCATGCTTCTCCTAATACTAACCTCAAAGTGATTACTACGATAAAGAAAAAGTTACGTGGCCATGACCTGATAGCATGTAAAGCGGATAAAGGCAATACTCACAATAGTCGATTACGATAATAAAATTTATTACAAAGTAAAGCTATAGAGCTTTGCAGGGATCCAACTAGGTTTTTTAAGACTTCTGTCAGTAACTGTATCAACCAATGCCAAAAGTTGTTCAATGGAACTGGTTGGAAGTACTCTGTTATGAATCCATCTGCTCCGATTCTTTATGGCTTACCAAAAATCCATAAGGAGGGCATCCCGATTAAACCAATAGTCGCATATTGCAGTGCTCCTGCGTACAAGCTATGTAGGGGTTTCATAAAATTGTTCAATGATCATAATAATTTCTTTTCGGCTTATTCGGTTACGAACTCGGTTGAATTGATTAACAAAATTCAAGACGTCGATATTCCATTACATGTTTATACAGAATTAAGCGATTCCTTAAATTTCCTTAAACATTTTATTAAAACTAAAGAACAAATCTAAAGATGAGCATACCATTTTGCATACTCTTTCGATGACATCATTCAATGAATTGACGTAAGATGAAGAAGTAATTTTTAATTTTAATATATTTTTCGAACGAACAAGCTAAATGGAAGGCCATTTTGCCAGAACTAGAAGAATATTTGACGAATTAAAGGCATAAGTTTAGCAAAATACATAACTACTTCCAAATGGTATCATGCGGGGTTTCTTAAACACAAATGTTTACTTCCTAAAGCAACCTAAGCAGTATGTCAATGGATAGGAATCGTTTCTAGTCCGAAAACGGACAATTTTAGTTGAACTAAGCCGTTTCTTCAAATGATAAGTAGCTACTGCTTTGCTACCAAATCAAAGTTAGCAAAATTTCATCGAATTTCCGATAGTCCGGTCGACGTTTATCAAAACAAGAACCATTTTTTGACGAGTACTGCTTTAATTTTCAGCACTGACTGTAATACAGCTCTATTTCTTCCGTATTGTTTTATTTTAATTGTTCTGAATAAAATGATCCTAAAACGTGTTTCCGCTAGCCCACAAAACATAAAAAATGCTTGAATAAATTATGATCATCCATAATTTATATAGAATATATTTATTTTTTTTATCGGCTTGGAAAATAAATGTCTCTTGGAAAACAAATGTCCAAGATTTTCTAAAAATCTTAGATTATATGCGGGTAGGCGATCATAAACCACACAATTTAATTAAAACACGTGCTTTTCGAGAAATTACTAACGTTTCAATTTTTTCGCCAAATCAGCCTCTGATTATGGATTGTAAAAATTAATATCCCTATTATAGTTCTCACATTTAAGTCACTCAGTGACTTCAAGTCGCCGAATTCAAATTTTATACCCCTATTGTAGTTCTCACATTTAAGTCACTCAGTGACTTCAAGTCCCCGAATTCAAATTGTATACTCCTATTGTAGTTCTCACATTTAAGTCACTCAGTGACTTCAAGTCGCCGAATTTAAATTTTAGTGCTATGATTCTCACCGTGAGAGCGCGTTAATCATCGTAATCGCCCCTATTATGATTCTCATCTCACCTAAAATTACTATGCAAATGTGATTAGATTGGACCAGCATTAGATAAAATTCCAGGTCATTTAAAATCTTTGAATATTTCCAGTTTAAGATTGTCATCTCCATCACTATCAGAGACTGCCAGCGTGTACGCCGATTTGCTGCTAGAATTAAAATATAAATTAAGAACTATATTTCAGGCAATTCTGAGTGATTTAAACATTTGTTTAATACGTGATGCTAGCCGAGCACAAATTGAACCAAATACAAATACTGTTAGCGATTCGAACAGCATTAGATAAAGATAAAAAATTAAAAGTGCCTCTCGAATTAATATTTTGTTAGGTTTAATATTTTAATATTTGATTTAACTAAATAAAATTATTTTTCGACCTCGTTTCACTTCAGTTGTGAAGGCAGATAAAATGATCTCTCAGATCCTACAACACCGACAAAATCATTTTCAGGTAAACTTGCTTTATTATAGATATGGCGGCTCAAATCTGCATATTCATCGTGAGCCCCGTCCGAATTATATGCAACGTAGGCTCAGGACGAACATGAATATTTGGACTGTCATATCTCCAATAGGGCGAGTTCACCAAAAAATGATTTTTTGTTGATTTTGGCCTACTTTATAAAATTGGAATCTATGCCGTTACACTGCTCACAATTTTCCGCAATCAATTCTATATCACCTAAGAACTGAAGACGTGAATGCTATTTATATGCTTCACATCGGACAACAATTCGGCTTTGATGTCGCGTGCCTCGTAAATTTTACAAATCCATTGGACATTGAATAACGCCATAGTAATCGGGAACGAATTTTGCGTTAACAGGAGACATTAGGTAAATATTTATTTAGTATTGAAGACATTACTACAATAGGATGAAGTTTATAATGAGCAATGTTCGCATGATCGTTTAATTAGTTATCAATTTCTTCCTCTTGCTTCTCTGCCATAGCTACATTCTCGTAAAGATGGTGCTAGTCCCATATTTGTATACAAATTGTTTGTTCTTAATTAGATTGTACCTATAATGACTTTTTGGTCTTCCTACGATTTGGCTGCCGGTTGTGAATCATTCTTACTTTGCGGCACTAATTTTTTTTTTTAAATACCTATTTAAAATAATTCTAGTTTAAAACACGATCCATACTGCGTACGCATAAATAGTTTCCTGGCCGCATGGGTTGCATAATGAATGTTTAACGATGTCGCGTTTATAACTTAAGCCATGTTTCACATTTATGCTGCCCCTTTCCGGTATCCATACTGGTGAGGTGGTGAGAAAATATGGACGCCTTATCGCAGCTTTTGCATTTATGGGCTGAAAGTGCCTTCATATGTGTTTTAAGTGCCCGTTTTATTTTACAGTCCTTACTACAGTAGATACATTTAATGACATTTTCCTTGGTGTGATACACGAAATTACGCATTGTGAGGTCTTCGTACACTTTTTCAAAACATTTAAACAGATGGTCAGGATAATGGATGGGATTAATTATCCAAATTTAATTTAGAAACTAGATAGACGTATATAAACCTGTACGATATTATCCTTCACAGTCGATGCAACTTCCTCGTTGACTACCTGTATTTTACTCAATTAGATGATCCACATACAAAAAACTTTCATCCTTAATTAATGGGGCCTCACTCAATTTTACCAGTTCTTGAATGGCAACGCCTGAATTCTATTCACCTTGATCATTGTGGTATCTAACTGTACGATTCGGAAAATTTATCGATGCCTCAGAACAAAAGCTCTTTGGTACGTTTTTCGATATCTGAGGTGCGAGTATTAATAATGTTAACTAAATTCTCGTAGTGTATTGAATATATATTCACCTGCATAGCGCATCCTGTTGTACATGGTTTTGGTATCCCTTAGTTGAAACATGTGAAATTATCCCAGTTTTTCATTCCAGGATTTTTTTTTATTATTTGCAGGATTACATTTACGGCCTAGAAAGTTCTTAAGAGATATAAATTTTTATTTAGTTTAGCTTGGAATTTTAAACATTTATTCAAATTTGAACATAAGGTTGATGCTGGCCACTTGACCAGCATTCACTTAAATACGTACCTTCTCAAAACATCAATCGCTATTTCCGGACCAGGAAGGTTTTGGAAGTTAAATACGATTTTCATATGAGTTTAGATGGGGCCCTATCGATAATTCTAACTAACGGATGGCACTGAGTGCGTTATCATTACCAACTCAAAACATAAAAAACCATTTGCGGCCTAGAAAGTTTTTAAGAGATACAAATTTTTATTTAATTTAACCTAGGAGTTTGGAACTTGGCCATTTACTCAAATTTGAACTTACGGCTGGTGCTTGCCACTTGGTCAGCATTCACTTAATTACGTACCATCTCAAAACAGCAGTCGCTATTTCATACGATTTTCATTTAAATTTATATGGAGCCATATCAAAGCTAGAAGATTGTGCCAGTCCTAATATATGGCTCGTACTGTAGGGCTCACCATTGTTGGCCTTGATCAGAACCAACTCAAAACATAAGAACCATTTTCGGAAAGTTCTTCAGAGATACAAATTTTTATTTAATTTAACTTGGGATTTTGAAACTTTTACTCAAATTGAAACATATGGCTGATGCTGGCCCCTTGGTCAGCATTCACTTAATTACGTACCACCTCAACCTAAACGTCAATCGCTATTTCTGGTCCAGGAAAGTTTTGGAAGTTAAAGACGATTTTCATATAAGTTTATACGAATCCATATCGAAGCTGGAAGATTGTGCCAATCCTAACTTACGCATGGCACTTGGGAGCTCTCCATAGTTTGCCCCTTTCATTACCAACTTAAAACATAAAGAACCATTTTCGTCCTAGAAAGTTCTCAAGAGATCAAATTTTTATTTAATTTAACCTGGAGTTTGGAATTTGGCCTTATACTCAAATTTGAACATAAGGCTGGTGCTGGCCCCTTGATGCATTCACTTAATTACGTACCATCTCAAAACATCAATCGTTATTTCCGGCCCGGAAGGTTTTTGGAAGTTATCGACAATTTTCATATAAATTTATATGGGATCCTATCGAAGCCCGAAAATTGTACCAATCCTAACATACGGCTGGCGCTAGGGAGCTCACTATAAGTTACCATTAATATATTCGTTATTTGACCAAACCATATTGCAGCATTTTAGTATATTTGTTTTACATAAACAACAAATAATGGAAAGTTTCGTTTAAATAATAATAAAACAATTCCTGGGATGAAAAATGGGATAATTTCATATACTTCTTTAGTTGCCATTTTGTGATGATTTTCTGTTATAAATTTCAAGATGATTATGCGGCCGGATTTATGACATAACAAAAAAAATTTTAGTTAATACATTAATTCTGACATGATTTTGTTAAAAGTGAAATTTTAATTTTAATTTTACCTAATTTATCACCCCCGATTTTTATTTATTTTGCACCAACCACAATTTTTTGTTTTTTGTAGGTTATATGCGAACTTGTCAAAATTTTCCCCTCACATATTTTATAGCAGAGAACTTTTCACGTATTCTACCAAATTATAGAAAATAATTGCTAACGATAATAATTTCTTACAATTTCCGCCACTTGATAGAGAAGAATTTTGTATTTTGGATATTGAGCCTGCGACAAACACGGAGGTAAATGGATTGTTTAACATACAAGTAATATCCTGCCGAAAGTTCGGCTTTAGTGCCAATTAAAACTTTTTGCATGATGATTCTTTTGTAAATCATTGACGGGTGGAATTTTAAATTTTGCCATTTATATCGCATGGATATTTTATGAAAATTGAGGTTTTTTACGTGTTTACGTTATTGCCTACTCTCGATGGTAAAAAGGTCATGTCGATAATTGAAGGTCCTTAATTTGAAGCGCCCATTAACTGGGTTTAGAACGTGAGAAAGAATTAAGACTTGTTTGGGACCTGATACCTTTATCGCTAATAAGATCAATCCCTAAATACAGGACCGGGGATCCAGTCGTTCGGGACCAGACTCCAGGATCTGGTTTAAACCCTTGGTTGTAAGCAAACTTATATCATTTGATCATTAGCTCTGAGACTTGTGGCCTTAGACTGATACTCTATGCAGAAAGTTATGAAGTTTAAACTTTTCGACTCGCGTATGGGTTCTTTCGTATCACATTATAATGTCTGGCCGTTTAAGCGATCGCAAGCGTGATCTTGTATGTTGTTATCTTGGCAGTCTCCAAATTAGTTAATAGTGATTTTGAAATTATTTTCCCTTTGTTCGGCCTTTTTTTAGCGTGGGCCTTCTAATTTTTGACTGAAATTCACACCTTTTGTATACAAATATGAAATGTTTAGAAATAAATAAAATGTGAAATATAAAATTTAGTACTTTGAAAATCTCAGCTATTTTGGAGGAAATTTTAAGAGCCTAAAAAATAAAAAGGGAAAGTTGAGTGTTCTGGTTTGTTAGTCAGGTTGATAGTCTAAATACCGAAAATCATATGCCAACAAATCCGACTGCAAAAAATTCGCATTTTCCCCAAATTTACATCTGATTTTTCGCCATAACTACCAAAAATATTTTGAGACTAAATTTTTTAAGTTTTTTTTGTGCTCATATAAAATTTTAAATTTTCGGAATTCTTTTTAGAAATCGAATCAGCTTAGTTAAGGAGATATAAATTAAAGCACCGCAGTTTTCTACTATTTTTTATTTACAGGTTACTGATATACTGAAACTTGCTGTATCTACATATTATGTTTACATAAATATTTTGATTATGCTTAACCTTTAAAGTAAATCAATTATAGAATATTACTCCAATGACCCGTTTCCAATCAAATTGGAAATCTAATCGAATGATAAAATCTTAGGTAATCATTATAGTTCTATAACTTACTGTTACCTGCAGGCATTGTACAATATATGTACATATGTACTTACATAAACTTTTATTCTTATCATGACTCCCATCCAATCTAATACCATTGGCAAATATAAACGAGAAGAAGACTTCTAACATTAGAAAGATTTTTCCTCAGCCTCTTTTCTCAAACAAATATTGAGATTTTTTTTCCTTTTTGGAATACAAGAAAGGAAAAAGCAAATTCGTGAAAATATAATAGGTTTAATATTTTGTTAAATTTTTTTTAACGAATACCTATTATGCTTGTATAATAATATGGAGTGTATGTTCCATATTGATTTTAGATCATAACAAGAACGTAGCGAAGTATAAAATATTTATAATTCTGCACATTCAAACGAAAAAAATGCCGGAAGGGCATATCCTAGACGATGATTTCCAGGGGAAAATAACACAATTTTTTTCTTGAGGTCTGAAATTCAATTTAAAGCTTCTTAAAATTCATAAAGATACGCAAGGTTATTTATATATTTTTCATTCCCCTATAATTTTTTTTTGTTTTATAGTATTTTTTAAAGAAGCTTTCAAACACTTGGTATACGAGCACCTAATCTTTCCAAACACAAAAAAATATTTCTTCGTCTTATTACTCGTTATAAATATCTTCTGCTAACCCTTTTTTATATTCCACATAAAATAAATTAAAATATTACTTAAAATTTAATTTTGAAAACATTTGTCGGTGAATTAAATTTAATGTTGCGTTTTTTAAGGTAAGTGTCAAATCTAAGATAATCTAAGACTTCTATTTTTTGTTTTTTGAAAATGTAAAAATAAAATGAAACCGAAATTATGATTATTAACTAAAGAGATAAAATTGTAAATTGAGATTATCTGTCTGGCACCCACACATTTACATATACCCACACACTAACTAGGTAGACGTGTATACATTATTCGTAAAGACCGTCTCGATATAAAGTAATTTAATTTATTTTTTATTTTCGAATCCCACACTTTGTTCGGTTGGCCTTTTTATTTGGTTTTATCGTAAGTGGTAAACCAATTTAGTGTTTCAGATCAAAATTCAGTATATTCGTTCGTGCTCCCATAGAAGCCATAGCTTCGATTTACGATACACTTATCTTATGTAGTACGATATGCTTAATATCATGGAAGTTTTTATTTTATGTTTCCGTTGCTAAATGAACAAAGTTGTAGATGCGGTACAATTTTCTTCTGTGTTTGTACGTACGTATGTATGTACATAGTTTGTAACCGTTGTAATTAACCATCGTCTCCATTTTATTATCTTACTACTTTAGTGTATAGGGGATTTTTAAAAAAGTTGTGCTGAGAAAACCATGAATTAACTCAATCCACTACAGTGGAAACATAATTTTCTCAAATATTATATATTTTTATTTTTTGGTTTTCCTTCGGAAAAATGTACCAACCAATGTAGCTATTTCGCTTAAATTGTTTGAAGAACAGCACAAAAAATAAATAAAATGGCTGTGTAGAAGATTAGATTTTGTAATAATAGTAATTTGGATTGTTTCTAGTTGGAAACACAAATAGTTTATGTAATTTTTGTGATTGTTGTTGAAATCAGCAATTTTTGTTTTTTATTTTGCAGAATGTGAAATAGGAAGATTTAATATTTGATATTTTGCTTCGATGTCATTTAATCTGTCATAAGCGGCTTAGAAAATAAATAGGGAAATAAATAAAATTAGTTTTTATTTAATTTCACTCGTACGTTTAGGAAATACAAACACAATGACAAACAAATATGTAATTAATGTTGGTATTATTGTTGTTGGTACTTGATGAAATTACATTTCTAGTGTATGCTCTTGATTATAACAAAATGAATTAAGACGAGTGAAATGGTTTCTAAATGGTTTAACAAAACGTTTTTTATGATGTTTGGATAGTTTTATGATCGAAACAAACTTGCAATTCAATGTTAACGTTCTAAACTTTTTCTTTTATTTTATTTTTATAATAGATTCTACTTTGTTGAAGATTTTCTAGATCACATCTTCATTTGGTCAATATTTTCTTTATTTGTTTGATTCTTCAAATAGCGTTACATTGAGGAAATTTTTTAATCCCAGTTAAAGTAAGTAAGAAAGTAAAGGTATCATGCCAATTCGTCCAAAACAATCATTTACAGAAAATAAATTAACCGAAAACGGTGGTGATTCACCGACACAACTGATCGAAAGCTATACAGTTTAGAAGATAAAGATACAATTTAGCGAAAACCTTCACTTCACCGACTTGTTAATTATTTTCTTTCTCTTGTAACGCTTTATAACAAAGTAATGAAATTATATATTATTAGCGACAAGCAACGACTCGGCGAGTTGCTCTCAGAAAAGCAGGTGATTTCAAATTAATAAACGAAGATTTACTCAAAAATATCTGGTTGTGCGGGACATCAAAAACAACATAGAGGAAATCCCATCGGTCGCCGACCAAATCTGAATTTACGCCCGATCCACAACATCCAAATCAGTTGCTGCATTCAAGCAGCAATCCACAAGCAAGGCAACTGCTGACGGTGAATCAGCCCTTGATTCAAAGGTTGGTTCACACGAAAGACCGAACTGCATGCCAAACTTTAATTACGGACGCAGATCAAGGTCGAGATCGTCATCCCTACCCGGACTCTGTTACTATCACCGTCGATTCGGCTCACGTGCACGTAGTTGTAATGAGCAGTGAAGTTTCCGACCGGTGCTCAAGGATAAGCAACTTCAAAAACTTTGAAGTCTTCGCAAAACCACTAAATAGCGCCGTCTTTACGGCAAACAATGGGATTGGTTTTTATCGCCGTTTTTTCATTCTTGATCCTGAAAAACACTAACAATTTCTGATCAATTGGCTGAAGTATCTGTGATAGCCGTCATCGAGTTTCCGCGGCATGCAGACAAACGGATCCCCAATTTTCACTTACGGTACAAAAGTTTTGAAGATTAATCTCCGTCGCAGGCGTTCGTTAGCACATCCCTCTCCCATGCTGACTTTCTGTCCAAATATAGTCTCGTAGTCGAATTGAAGAACTGGAGAGTTTCTGATGCATTTTCTATCCTCGCTGTGAATGTAACCGTCGTTCAAGTTGATACTCCATCCCCAAAACATTACAGCGTGAACAATGAGAGCTCTAGACACACAGAGTTTCTCGTTGAAACTCGTCGACACTGAAATTCAGCTACTCTTATATCGACGATATCCTCATTGCGAGTCGCTCCGAGATGAATCTCAGTGAACATCTCAAATCAGCATTTAAACGACTCCCCGCATTTGAAGTTAATATTAAAGCTTCGAAATGCATTTTCGGCGTGAAACCAGTCGACTTCTTGAGTCATACAATTTCGAAAGATGACACTCTCTCGTCGAAAGACCGAGTTGATGTCATTTCAAACTTTCCAGAGCCAACATCAATCCGCCAAATACGATTTATACTACGTTTAGCCGAACTGCTATTGCCTTTTCACTGGCATTTGGCCACATTACTTACGAAATGCAAAAACATAAGCAACTTCTCGTGGCCCGAAGATCACACAGAGTATTTCGAAAAGGTCAAGCGTCGTTCTCTTCAACGAGACACAGTTCAACATAACTACCGACGCTTCTAATGTAGCACTTGCAGCTATCTTACAACAACACAAGCGTTCTTTTCAAAGAACCCCTCCCCTGCGGAAATTAAATACTCTACTGTCTATAGAGAACTTCTTCCTATGTAGTTAGCATTCAAACTATTGCATCATGGTCAGAACGTAGTCCCCAGCAATTAGGATAATTCTTTACCGACATTCATCACCTTAAAGGTAACCACAATGTGGTGAGAGACGGTTTGCCTCGTTCTGGTGAAACACTTCTCACAGAACTCAGCATCTTCTCTTTCGGTATGGAGGAGGCACAAGTACAGCAACAACACGACGACGAACTACAAAAATTGATTTCAGCGCGCACCCGCCCGAAATCAAGCGTAAACCTGCAACGAATCGACCCATCAGACATGCAGCAATTTTGGTGTGAGACTTCTACATACAAAAATCGACCCTTCGTTCTCCTATGCGACGAAATACTTCTGGCCAAGAATGAACACAAGCAACTAAGCGAAATATTCTACCCCATGCCAAAAGTCCAAAGTTCATCACCGCCACACGAAATCAGAACTAGGTAAATTTAAGTTACCCAGTGGCAGGTTTAAAGGCAATCGAATGGGAATCTTATATTTTAACGATAGTCGACCGATTTACCCGTTGATATGTAGATATGGTGACCTTCTCTTTATATCGCGACAGACCAGGGAACACAATTCGAATTCAAATTTGTTCACCGAGCTGACGAAGCTTCTAGGTTCGCTGTTTGCAAAATGGCTTTTTGTATTTGGGTCTAATAACGATTGTCGTTTATGCTGCAATAACGAATATATTTTGGAGAGTGCTGATAATATGGTCGAGGATGAACTTAATTTTCAACAAAACGTTGCGTCTTGTCATTTTGCCCCGGGCAGTTCGTACATTCTTTAATGAGTGGTTCCTTCAACAGAGGTTTGAAGTCGCAGACCTCTATAGTAGCCACATCGGTCCCCTGATTTTAATACTACTTTGTATTTCTTCGTATGGAGATATCTCAAATATGTGTATTCCAGTATTCTCCTCTATAGGTAACGTCACCGTTTACAATTACTACAGACGCACTATACTGTCCTCTTCCGAGGTTTGCTTGTTATGGGTACAATTTTGTTGTTTCTCTTCAAATCTCTCTTTTCGCTTCGTAAAATTGTACAGCTACATAAAATCCTAGGGCTGGAAACGCTGTTAGTCCTGTGCTGATCATATTGCTTTGTGCTTTTATTCTGTGCGCTCGAGTTGTTTTGTTTAACTCTTCTAGGATACCTTTCACTATTGGTTATCGTGTTTTCTATCCTTTCTCTGCCTTGTCACATTCCGGCACACCTTTAACAAACGTTGTGGAATATCACCTCTTATAGGGAAATTAAACCTCGTAAAACGAGCATTCCATTGTATCTGACAATCTTGGATCTCGCACCTGAATCATTTTTTTTTTGAATTTTTTTATCAACTGGCTCTGCACTTGATCGTCGCAATAAGCCGCTGACCGCGTTGTACAAGTGTCCCCATCTCCTGTCGTATGAGTGCCTTTATCTGCTACATTTTTAATCGAGCGATGGATTGTTCAGGCTGCATGTTCTTCCAAATCAAATTGCAATAGTTCGTCCATAGTTTGGCCTATAATAAAATTATATGAATAAATCAAATAAATTATTAGATGTTTGTTTTTGACAGTATTATTGAATGTGTCGAGTTTTAATTCGCTTTTTACATCTGCAGCAGTATTACCATAAGCTTGGCGTGTCAATTTTATCACTTTTTGCAGGTCTTGCAGACTCTTTCCCTCTTCTCCTCTTTCCTTATTTTGATGGATTCTATATATTCTATTAGGTGTGTGAATATAAATGCGCCCTTTTTATTAACATAAAACACATTTGATTGATTAAAAAATTAAGGAATCATTTATTGAAATTGTGCCCCATTTGCAGCTTCTACATTGCCCCATCTTTCATCATTTACGGATTTTCCCTCTGAAGAAATTCTGGTCTTTGACCGAGCATCGACCGGAATAAGTAGTAGTCTGAAGGAGCTATTTCTGGAGAATACGGCGGGTGGGGTAAAACTTCCCTTCTGTCTCCCTGTCCTTTTAAATAATTTTTCTGCAATATGTGGTTCTGCATTGTCGTGGTGAAAAATTAATTTGTTATGTCTATTCACCAATTCTGTCCGTTTTTCCTCTTTAGCTCGCTTCAAACGTATTAGATGTCGTTGGTAGTCATCGCCGTTGATAGTTTCACCTGATTCCAGCAGTTCATAATATACCACACATCTCTGGCCCCACCAAATAAAGAGCAT
Organism: Nephrotoma guestfalica; assembly: GCA_963691935.1. Classification (NCBI taxonomy): domain Eukaryota; kingdom Metazoa; phylum Arthropoda; class Insecta; order Diptera; family Tipulidae; genus Nephrotoma; species Nephrotoma guestfalica. The sequence goes on from OY829915.1 coordinate 15,916,390, forward strand.
AACCTTATTGCTATGAACATCTCGCGTTGGTTGCGATGGACCAGGTTCTTCCAAGATTTTTTGCGTTTGAGATTCTCATAATAAATACATTTTTCATCTCGAGTAGTAACTATTCGATGCAAAAACCTTTTCTTTATTGTATTTGAAGCATTATTTCACAAATGATTTTGCATCCTTAGAAGTATCTTTGTTTTAAGTCATGTGGGATCCAGTTGCCAGATTTTTGAACCATTCCGGTTATTTGTTAACGTTTTGCAACAGTTGATCCTGCCAAACACAATCAGTTTGAGAAAAATCTTCAGCAAATAACATTTTCAATTCAGCATCTTCAAATTGTTTGGGTGGTTTTCCATGCTCTTTCTTTAATGCCATTCAATAATGGGCCCAAATCATCGAAACCATTATTTGCACGTTGTAGCAAACGATAAGTTTCCTCTGCACTGTTCTTTGCAATAAAATAATGTAATAAAACTTCCCGCAAATGATGTTTATTTGGAATAAAATTCGACATTTTTCAAGGAGTTAAAAATAGTACCAAATGTCGCATTCTGCGTTTGACAGCTGGCATCAAGTATTATAGAATACCAGTACTGCCCATTTATAGTAAGCAGTACCAATAACGACATCTATTGGGAAAGGGCGGATTCATATTCACACACTAAATATATATTCTATAGAAAAGTTTGCGTTCTTCTGGGTGATAGCCAGATTTTATTTGTACATCGAGGTATATAGCCATATATTTATCGTATTCTATACATTCTATATATTTTGTAGCACGGTAAATTTTTACAAAGCTCTAAAATTTCCTTTACAGGATGAAATTTTGAATATAACTAGCCATTGGTGAAAAATGTGCGGTTAGGATTCACTTTATAGGAATCATGATTCTAACTTGAACTTGACGGATGGAATTATTATTGGTTTTTAGACTGACTGTACACTTCAGAAGAGGCGCGGGAGCGCCGATATCGAGGCGCAAAGCGCCTTGGAGTCACTAATGCGCATAATGTTTTGTTAGCTTTCGGGGTGGGAATTACATAAACTTCTTGTACACATTTTTCGTTTCATTTCAAACACTTTTTATCGATGTTTTCACTGTTTATGTATTATTTTCTATATTCTATATATTCTAGATATTTTATATATTCTATATATACATAAAGCACGACAAACTTTCACAAAACTCTTAAATTTCCTTTACAGGACGAAATTTTCACTATTGGTCAAAAATTTGCAGTTCTCACGAATTCGACTACTTTGATTACGATTGAATTTAATTTATAGGAAGAAATTATGATTTTAACTTAAACTTGACGGATGGAATTATGATTGATTTTTAGGCTGACTGTACACTTTAGAAGAGGCGTGCTAACGCCGATTTCGAGGCGCATAGCGCCGAGGAGTCACTTCTTTCTTTCATTCTTTCACTTCGCTTTCGGGGCGGGAATTACTTTTCTTCAGCTACGAGTATTATAATATAAACTTTGACGTATAAATTATAATTTATTTTTAATAATAATTTTTATTTTTTGGGGTACCTAAACCATCTCTGAAAACAGTAATTCATGTACAGAGTATTAAGGAGGATATACAACAGCGATATTACCAACGAACTTTTTTTTGTATATTAAGAAAACATAAAATAAAAATCATAAGAAGAAACGATCTTTTTTATAATAATATAAATATACGAGTATAAATACATGAAAATATAAGTTCGACTTTAGAAATTTTCTTTTCACATTTTAACTTTTATAGATGGATTTTGGTTTTTATTTTTCGTTTGGGTTCGGTTTAGGTTTTCTTTTTATAATACAGAGATAATTTTAAGGAAGTATGTAAATACATAGAATACAAGTGTAATTCTGTATATTCTGTATATCGGAAATACTAAGTTTTAAATTTGTTTAATTTTAATATATAAATATGTATGCCAAGGGGAACGTAATATGGGCATTAAAATCTATTTATGTAAATGGTAAGAGATGTTGTAAGAAGTAAGATTTGCTTTTTTTGTTCATATTTAATTATATCAGTATAGACCAGAATTTAAAACAAACTTCAATTGAGTTTGTGTCTTGTGCAGTGGTAAAACGAGAAAATAAAATAATTAACTGGCAAATGTATATCATATAAAATATACGTTTATTGTTTTTGAAATGGGTATATTTAGCAAAAGTTCATGTTATAAATTAAATTTTTGTTAAGTTAACATAACCTCAATGTTGATTTAACCATTCATTCAATATTAAAAATGTACATTTTTATTTCTGCAACAATCAAAATTCTAATAAATTCTACACCATTTACATATACTGATATACATATACATCCCATTTGACCATAATGTTTTTGTTTTATGCATTTGAGTCTGGTACGTAGAGCCAAGGAAAATTATGTTTTCATTTAATAAAATATAAACCAGACATATCCATCGAGGAAACTTTTTCCGGGAAACGAACAGAAACCATTGTAAGAGAAAAGTTATTCATTAAATTAATTTGTTTTAATTTAAGAGTACTAAATTATAAAATTCTACTTCGAAATTTTATAATTTCCCAATATAAAAATTAATCATTTACATGGAATTGTACAAAATATTTTTTTTAGTCGTACGTACGTATATATACAATTCCTTTGGGCCATGTAAGTATTCTGAACAATGAAATTTATATCAATCTTACTTACCCTCTCAACGTCTTACCGATATATAATATGTGTATATGAATAGGGCGGTGCACGGCTATGTACGTAAGTACACAAAATAAAATATAGTAATAACAAGATACTGATAAGAAAAATGACTATTTCAACACAAATTCAAGATGCAAAAAGGATTTTTTATGTTTTGCTTTTTATGTTAAACATGGTATAAAAAAATAAAATCCGGAATGAAACATATTTTGAAGTGTAATCCATGCTTGAGACATAATTTACATTTTTCTAAATTAAGCACGAACAAACGGAATTTTCATCTTTTTTTTTATACGTTTGCTATAAAGCATAGGAATAGCATTGCTACATACAATAATAAAAAAATCTTGTTTTTTTTTCATATTGTTATTTACTTATAAGATAAAAAGGATATTATTTTTGCTGCATGCAGAAAGGATATTTTTTCTGTCATGCACATTAAAATATTGCGTCTATTTGCATATTTTTCCTATATATAAATATTTTTTTTCTAGAACATTAATTAGTTCCTTATGTACACAGAAGTAGTGTAAAGTAGTGTTTTTTACACGGGTTGTGCTCAAGTCGAACGACGAAATCAATATACGAGAAATTTAAAACTTTAAAAATATATTCGATATCGTAATAATTTTCGTATTTTAGTATCGATACGAGTAAGTTTTCTGGCGACTTTGGGTATATATTTGTTTTAGTATTATATGTCTAAAAGTTCAAGGATATTTTCTAAAAGGATATTATCCATCACAGATTTAACTCAGTCATTCATATATTTGTGTAGTATATATAGCTATGTAAGACGAGGAGTAAAAAACGAAAAGATTAAATTGTAATTTAGTATAGTATAGCAGCCGAAAAGATGAAAAAAGGGTTGTGTCTAAATTTGAATGCACACACATACATATGCATATAAAAAGAGTTATTGAAACTCAATAATAAATCCAATTCTATTAGCGAACTCTTACATATTTTCCTATATACTGTGTATAGCTGTTATACGTAACGTATTTTACACTGTACAAAAGAGGAATTTTCAATTCAACTCTTACTTAGCGTTTTTCTTCAAAACACATTTGAGCAACACACACACACACACAAAATAAAACTGGCAATACCAGAACACAAAAAAGAAAATTCTAATTTATTTTTTTTTGGTTCTGTTCTTTGTTTTATAATAAAATACAATATATAGAAGAGAATCATGTGTACAGAATTTTAATTTGGTTGGCAAAATGGAAAATCCCTTTGCTTTAGGTGAAATTTTGTTATGTGTATGTATATATGTATGTATAAAACATTCTACCATTTTCTTCTTCGGCATTGAAAATTTGTGTGTGAAATATTTATTGGTTTTAAAATATTAAAGAAACGTTTATTTCGATTAGATTAGAATTAGCCACAATCTATATACAAATTCTTACACATACACTGAATTTTATATGTATAACCAATCTTTCCAGAAAAAAAGGGATCATTGACTAGTCTATGAGGGCTTTTAGGGTTAATATGTTTATTTATTTTATGGTTGAGCTTTTTGGCACAGTGGGTATAAAAAGTGGGTTTCTTCTCTTGTGGTACATATCTTTATACGTATCTGTAGAGATTTGAAGTGGAATATGGGCCTTTATTTGTATGTAATCGAGGTGAAATTGGTTAAAATATAAGGCTCTAGAGAATCAGGTTGAAATAATATTTTAATAATGCGGGAAAAAATCAATATGGTAAATTTATTTTTCCTATCGTAATACTATAAACTCAAGTTGAGTACCTTAAAGAAGTGTTTCTTAGTAATTTCCTTTAACATGATTTTTTTTTTTAATATTAATTGTTTATAAAATCCAATTAAAGATTTTCGTAATGAGTTTAATAAAGAATATTTAGTGGGCGCCTTACAGTAAATTCGGGGAAACGCAAAATTTTGTAAATTCAATTAGTCAGAAAATAATAATGTACTAAATAAAATAATCCTACCGGATTAAATGGCTTTTAAAATTTTTTTTTTCTCGTGCAGAGTGGGAACCGTAATGGTGTTACGTTAAATTAATAAAATTTATCTGAATTTTTGATAATATTCTTTGTTGATTTTGTCACGTTTCTTTTTTTTTTGTGGGTGATAAATTTGAACGCTTCTAGACAAATAATCCTAGCATCATATCAAAAATCATATCTAGGTAGCTGATCATAAACAAAAGTGTCACCAATTAATGTTATTTTGATACGGTTTGGTGATTAATCGCCTGTTAGATCCGATCTTCGAATCTCAAACGTCGAATTTCGACGAAAGAAAATTCGAATTTTCCGTTCTGTTTTGAAACTGGGCTGTGTCGAATTGACCGAAAGCAAATATTTAAAAAAATTCAGAAGCGTTTACATTATTTTTGGACTATTGTTATTTTAATTTACAATGATTGTGCGTTTTGAGAATTGAGTAATTAAATTACAAATTGGTAAAACGTTGCCAAAAAATATTTGTCAAAAAGTATCATTTAAGCAAATATTATTTATTATAAAGGTTAAATTTGTAAGCGTTTGGTTTATAATTTAAAAAAAAACAGAGTAAAATTGCTTAAATGTATGACATTTGTATATGTAATATTTCATATAAATGTTGGTCACGGCTACGTTTTAAGTGGTACATGCGAGATGTCCAATTGTTCAACACTTTTTCGAGCATTTTGGGTGGTATCTCGCTAATGACAAGTTTAACGTTGTCTTCCAATTCTGCAATTGTTGTTGGTTTATTGGCACAGACGAGAGACTTCATGAAACCCGATAAAAAATAGTCAAAAGGCGTTAAATCGTACGATCTAGTCAGCCAATTCACCGGACAGAAACCTGAGATCAATTGCTCATCGAACCCATTTCGCAATAAGTACAAGGTTTCGCGTGCTGTTTGGCACCTGGCGCGAACGCCACGATAGCGAATGCCATAGACGACGGTAACGTTGCGGCCATCGTCATCTTTGAAAAAATACGGACCGATGATTCCATCCGCCCATAAACCGCATCAACGGCTTTTTCAGAGTGCATTGGTAGTTTTTGCGTTACCTGTGACTGGAAATTTTGTTTATTAACTTATCCATTTAACCAAAATTGAGCGTCGTCACATGGACACAATTTTCCGTGACACACGTTTTGCACTGAACACGAATTTTTATAATTAAATTCAATAATTTGTAAATGTTGTTCGGGTGTAACTCTCTCCATGGTGAACTGGCAATGCTAACTGAGAACATTTGACTTATAACATTTGACATTATAAACCAGTTTTATTTAAAGTATTGTCCATCGTTAACTACGACATTTTCGCATCTTTCATGCAGCATACGAATTCCGCGCCGAAACAATTCACCGAGTCTCAACCTAATTTATGGCTTCTTCGTAAGCAGTGAAGTGCTCCTCGGCCTGGCCATGACTCATCGACCGGAACAAGTGGTAGTCGGGAGGAACAATGTCTGGTGAATACGACGGGTGAAGTATGAGCGCCCCCGCGTCTCCTCCAATTTCCTTCACGACTCTTGCAACATGTAGTCGAGCGTTATCGTGCTGAAAGATCACTTTGTCATGTCTTTCGGCATATTGTGGCGTTTGAGCTTCATTGGTTGGCTTGATTGCATCGATTGTTGTTGATAACGGTCTCCAGTGATAGTTCTGTTAGGCTGGAGTAGCTCATAGTAAATCACTCCGAACTGATCCCACCAGATGCACAGCATTAGTTTCTTTCCTTGAATATTCGGTTTGATGGTTGAAGTTGATGCGTAACCGGGCTTATGCCCATTATTTACCCCGATCATTTATGCATTGTAGAATAGGTTACTAGAGTACAATAATATAAACTGCTAGGTATGATTATGCCTACCAGTCGTTATTATTGTTCTATAGATATTGATAATTAAAACCCTTCTTTTATCTTCACCTTTAGAATTGAGGGCTCAAGTCAAACACAATCGAATGTTGCATTTTTTCTTACATCATTTTGAATAACAACAAGAATAACAAACACTTTGTAAAGAGATTCTTAATAAATGCATTAATGACTTGAAATCTTAAAGATCTTGAATTGAAAAATTTTGTTGTGAAGCTTTTAAATCTTTTAACCTTTAAACCTTAAAATCATTAAATCAGCAAACGTTTAAACATTTAAACCTTGAAGCTTTAAACCTTTAAACTTTTATACCTTTAAACATTTAACACGTTAAACCTCCGAACTTTTAAACCTCTAATCCTTTAAAACTTAAACTCATTAAATCTGTAAACTTTAAATACTTTTTTTGCCTCCACCTCTAGAGTTGAGGGCTCAAATCGAACGCGTATGTTTTTAATGACGAAAAGTATTTCCTTCGAAACATAATTTTGCATTTTTTGCATACGTCATTTTGAATAACAGACACTTTGTAGATAGATTCTTGATAAATGCAACTCGGAAAGTACGAAGATCTTGAATTGAAAAATTATGTCGTGAAACTTTTAAACATTAAAATAATTAAATCTACAAACGTTTAAACCAAATTGGTTAAATCGTTAAACCATTGAACCTTTAAACCTTAAACTCATTAAATCTGTAAAGTTTTAATCATTTAAACTTTTAACTGAAAATTTTTAAACTTTTAAATCTTTATACTTTTTAACCTTTAAACTTTTAGTGTTTAAACTTTTAAACTTGTATACCTTTAAACTTTTAAACTTGAATACCTTTAAACCTAAACCTTTAACTCTTTAAACATTGAAATTTTTAAACCTTTAAACTTTTAATGTTTTTAAACTTTTAAATTTTTAAACCTTTAAACCTGTAAACCGTTAAACCTTTGAACCTTTAAACCTCTAATCCTTTAAACCTTAAACTCATTAAATCTGTAAACAATTTTTTTTGCCTCCACCGCTCGAATTGAGGTTTCAAATTAAACATTTTTAAACTTTTATTTTTTAAACTTTTAAATTTGTATACCTTTTAAACCTAAACCTTGAATCATTTGTACTTTGAAACTTTTAAACATTAAAACTGTTAAATTTTAAAGGTTTAAATTTTTTAAACTTTTAAAATCTTTAAACTTTTTTTTGTTTATTTATAGTTTATCGATAAATTTTTAAATCTTTAAATCTAAATCTTAAAATCAAGACCTTTAGTTTTAGGCTTAAACTAAATCTTTAATCCTATACCTTTTAACCTAAACCTTTAGTTTTATTCAAAGTTTGGAAGTATTAAAAGTTTTAAAAATTTAAATAAACCTTAAATTTATTTAACAGGTTTTTAAAGTTTCTAAAAGTTTCTAAAGTTTCTAGTAAAATTTAAATTAAATAATAAATATTAAAGAATATTAAATATTTATTAATATTAAAGTAAAATTTTATTAATTGTTTTAACAATCTTAATATTCTTAAATTAGTTTTAAGTGTTCAAAAGTTTTAAAAGATGAAAATTTATTAAAAGTTTGGCCGAGGAGTCACTAATGCGCATAATGTTTTGTTAGCTTTCGGGGTGGGAATTACATAAACTTCTTGTACACATTTTTCGTTTCATTTCAAACACTTTTTATCGATGTTTTCACTGTTTATGTATTATTTTCTATATTCTATATATTCTAGATATTTTATATATTCTATATATACATAAAGCACGACAAACTTTCACAAAACTCTTAAATTTCCTTTACAGGACGAAATTTTCACTATTGGTCAAAAATTTGCAGTTCTCACGAATTCGACTACTTTGATTACGATTGAATTTAATTTATAGGAAGAAATTATGATTTTAACTTAAACTTGACGGATGGAATTATGATTGATTTTTAGGCTGACTGTACACTTTAGAAGAGGCGTGCTAACGCCGATTTCGAGGCGCATAGCGCCGAGGAGTCACTTCTTTCTTTCATTCTTTCACTTCGCTTTCGGGGCGGGAATTACTTTTCTTCAGCTACGAGTATTATAATATAAACTTTGACGTATAAATTATAATTTATTTTTAATAATAATTTTTATTTTTTGGGGTACCTAAACCATCTCTGAAAACAGTAATTCATGTACAGAGTATTAAGGAGGATATACAACAGCGATATTACCAACGAACTTTTTTTTGTATATTAAGAAAACATAAAATAAAAATCATAAGAAGAAACGATCTTTTTTATAATAATATAAATATACGAGTATAAATACATGAAAATATAAGTTCGACTTTAGAAATTTTCTTTTCACATTTTAACTTTTATAGATGGATTTTGGTTTTTATTTTTCGTTTGGGTTCGGTTTAGGTTTTCTTTTTATAATACAGAGATAATTTTAAGGAAGTATGTAAATACATAGAATACAAGTGTAATTCTGTATATTCTGTATATCGGAAATACTAAGTTTATCGATAAATAGTTTATCGATAAATTTTTAAATCTTTAAATCTAAATCTTAAAATCAAGACCTTTAGTTTTAGGCTTAAACTAAATCTTTAATCCTATACCTTTTAACCTAAACCTTTAGTTTTATTCAAAGTTTGGAAGTATTAAAAGTTTTAAAAATTTAAATAAACCTTAAATTTATTTAACAGGTTTTTAAAGTTTCTAAAAGTTTCTAAAGTTTCTAGTAAAATTTAAATTAAATAATAAATATTAAAGAATATTAAATATTTATTAATATTAAAGTAAAATTTTATTAATTGTTTTAACAATCTTAATATTCTTAAATTAGTTTTAAGTGTTCAAAAGTTTTAAAAGATGAAAATTTATTAAAAGTTTGGACAGTTTAAAAAGTAATTAAAGTTTTAAAAAACTTCAAAATTTTAAAATTTTGATGCAAGTTTTTAAAGTTTTTACAATTTTAAAAGTTTTAGTAAATTTTATTAAATGTGTTTAAGTTTTAAAGTTTTATAATTTTTTAGCGTTTCTTATTTAAAATTTTGAAAGTTATATTTATTTTAAAGGTTTTAACAGTTTTATTAATAGTTTTATATACATTTTTCTTAAAACTGTTATAATAGTTTTATTAAAAGTGTGAACAGTTTTAAAAAAAATTAAAGCTTTAAAGTTTTTATAGCTTTTACAGGTTTAAATTATTATTTAATATTTTCATGTTTTTAATGTCAAAAAGTATTTCCTTCAAAATATAATTTGGCATTTTTTGCATACATCAATCAAGCAAACAACAAGAATAACAGACACTTTGTAGATAGATTCTTGAAGCCGGCAAGTACGAAGATCTTGAATGGGAAAAATTATGTTGTGAAATTTTTAAATCTTTTAATTTTTAACTCTTAAAATAATTAAATCTACTAACGTTTAAACCTCTAATTGTTTAAACCGTTAACCATTCAACCGTAAAACCTTTTAACCTTAAAATCTGTAATCTGTTAAATCTTTATACCTTTTAACCTCTAAATAGTCGCGAGGTATAAATCTTAAAAGCCTTTAAAAGTTTAAACCTTTAAAAGTTTAAATTTTTTAAATTTATATACCTTTTAAGCCTAAACCTTTAACCCTTTATACTTTGAAACTTTTAAACAGTAAAACTTTTGAATTTTTAAATCTTTAAACTTTTAAAATTGTTAATTTTTTTTATTTATAGTTATATCGATAAAATTTTAAATCTTTAAATCTAAATCTTAAAACCAAAACCTTTACTTTTAGGATTAAACTAAATCTTTAATCCTATACCTTTTATCATAAACCTTACTTCCGTTTAAAGTTTAATATATTTAACAGTCTCGAAGTTTTCATGAAATGTCTTATAAAAGTTGTATTCAAAGTTTTGGAAGTATTAAAAGTTTTAAAAATTTAAACAAACCTTAAATTTATTTAGGCTTTTAAAATTTCTAAAGTAAATTTTTAAAACTTTATTAATTGTTTTAAAAATTTTAATATTTTAAAAATTAGTTTTAAGTCTTTCAAAAGTTTTAAAAGATTTAATTGTTTTTAAAATTTTATTTCAAATTTTATTAACAGATTTATTAAAAGTTTGGACAGTGTAAAATTATTTTAATAACTTTATATTTATAAAGTTCTATCTTAATAAGTTTTTAAAGCTTTTACAGTTATAAATTATTATTTAATATTTTTGTGGTTTTTAAAATTTTAATATTTTTAAACTTTTTTAACGTTTTAACAGTATTGGAAGTGTCAGATTTAAAGTTTTATTAAAAGTATTAAAATTTTTAAAGTAATGTTTATGGGTTTTGTAATTTCAATGGGTTCACAAATTTTAAAGATTTTTAACCTTTTCATATTTTTAAGTTCAGAAGTTTAGAAATAGTTTATAAAATAGTATATAATCTGATTGAGTTAAGATGACGTCCGCAGTTTGAAGTAGGGTTTTTTGGTCGGAGTCATATTTTAATGTAAAGGGGTGATATCAAATATTTATTTCGCGCAGTTTGGGCTGCCTTTTACAAGAACTGAATAAGTTTTATTCAGAGACCATACAGAATGAGGTTTTAATTAATGTCCGGCTTTTATCTTGGAACGGTATACGGAGAAAATTCCGTATAATAAAACTTTGGGATGTTTAGAGTGACCTTGAAACTAGTGAGTTGGGAGATAATGACGTTTTTGTTCATACAAAATATTTCTTAAAGAGTATGGTTTCAGAGATATGAGCAATAATTGATCTACATTACAGCAAAACAATGTTCTCTAAATTACTAATACTGTTTCATTGTAACGACAAATAAAAATAAGTAAAATCAATTTTTCTTTTGCTTATTAAGCACAATTTTAATTTAGGTACAAGGAAGAGTTGAGTTTTTTTTTTATTTGTCGTTACAATGAAACATTGTTAGAATATAGAGGAAATTGTTTTGCTGTAATGTAGGTCAAATATTGCTCATATCTTTCAAACCAATTACACCATTTAAGAAATATTTTGTATGAACAAAATGTATTTACTTCTTTATTTATTTTTAACTGCTTAATGAAAAACTAAATTTCATCAAAGTAATGAGTTTCAAGGTCATTCAAGCTCGCCATCGAACCTCACCCTCGACATTGAACAATTTTCATTAAAAGTAATTTTCTCTTCTTTTGCACCGTTTCCACGATAAAAGCCTGGTACAAAGGCCATACAAAATCACGCGGGTATCAAAATCTAGAAAGCCTGGTCTAGTATCTTTTAAAAAATCGGTGAACGAACTATTTAGAATTTCTTATCTGTATTGCTAATTATTACGAAACATTTTGTTTGTGTTTTTGGGCTTATTACAGTGACATTATGTACTAGTTTTGCAATTAGTATCGTTCTCTGATCTGTAATACTTTTATATTTTCAAATTTCAATTTCTAGTGAGTGGTTTGTAATGTAAAGTATTCGTTTTTCTAAATAGCCTCTTAATCTCAAAACAATTTAAGAATAAATTAAGCGTAATGAAATGAGCGAGAGAAAAGTTTAATGCCTCTATTATAGGTCCCACTTATGGATTGATTCATGAAAATGTATTCAAATTTGCATAAAAATCGGGAGATTTGCGGTAATATGTGCTTAAAAGTTTAAAGTTACATTCCATTTCAAGTGTACAGGTAATATCCTAAAAACCTAACTCTGAGGTTTTGATAAAATCGATTTAACGATATAAATCACTGATTATTTTTAAATGTTTAAACAGCAAATTAACCAATCGCTTAATTGAAGCGGGTTGCTGGGAAACAAAATACAGGATCAGGTCTTCGGAAAAGTGCTTGCATTATATTACTCATAAGTGTTGTCCCAATAATGGAATTCAAATTTGAATAAAATGAGATTGCTCTTTCACACTAGAGGTTCCTTAGAACCAATAAAAGACCAAAAAGTTATAATTCCACAAGAATCCTATTTTCCATATTCTGATTTGCTTCAGATTTATTTTTTCCGGTATTCAAAAGAATCATTCAATCTAAAGGGTAAATTTATATTAGATTTATTTCACTTAATCAGTTTGGTTAAAAAATCGTTCAAAATCAATTGATCAAATTCAATTTATCTGACTGAAACAAGTCATCTATAACATTAAATAGTAAAGTTTGTCGTAATATTAAAATATTTTTTATTTAATTTCACAGTTTTCCTAAAATTTTAAAAACCATCACTTGCTAAATTTACATCGATCACATAAAAGTTTAAATAATAGTGCGGTACACCAGTATTGCTCGTACTTCCAACTGGGACCCAAAATGTTAGCAAATAACACAAGAAAATTTTTTATGTTTTCATTTTTTTTTCCTTCTATAAAAAGTAAAGTTTCCATAAAATTACATTTTTCTTACCATTTGGTGTGTTTATTTTATACGTAATACGTTTGTATATCTGCTGTGTACACAGTACAAGGAAAATGTGTATATTGCTTGGGTGTGTTACTTTTATAGTTTTATTTTTCCATTATAAATGTGGTTGTGCAGACATCGCGAGGTACCCCATACAATTTCAATGAATGAAACTAAATTACTAAAAAATTGTCTTTTATATAAGTAGTTAACCAAAAGATATACACATACACAAAAAAGTCGGTTTATTTAAATATTTTTAATGCTGTGAAGAAAATATAATTTTTTTTTACTATAATGGGTAATGCAAAACGATAATTGCTCTCTTATAACTATCTCGAAACAAAAGGGTATTTAATTTGTTTAAATGTATATAATTAACAGGGAAATGAAAACGAAATGAAAATTTTTGTTTAGATTTTCTCGAGATTGCACTATACTTTATAGTTTGTCTCCGGGAAATCATTGTATGCCAATTCACATAAAAAACTTTTTATCGTATACACACATAAAATATAATGACAAACTTTCTTCGATGTAAAAGATTATTTTATTGATTTTCTTAATTTTTTTTCTCAAATATTTATAAAATATTTAATTTTACTTTTCTCCCATAACGAACTTATTTATGTGGGTAAAGTATCGTTAGTCGCGAAAATATTTCTAGTAAACACTTTCTTTCTATAATTTATATCATTTTCGAACTAAGCTGCATCGGCCAGATATAATAATTCCGGAATAGTGTAGTACTCTCGCTACCAAATTATCACCAAATGGATCAAAATCATCTGTGGAAATCTATGTTCAAGTGTATCTGAACAACGATACGGGTACAAAAGAGTTATAACATGGTTCTACTGTGTTAAATTGATAATGGACGAATGTGCCATCAACTGCGAATTCAAAGCTAAACTATTATACAAAGACGCTTGATTTAAGACTTACTTGTATGGGATTCCGTATATTTTCCAATTAAAGTTTTATTTCTGCAGTTTTTTGTACATTAGATGTGCAATTTCTACATGAATGTTGTCTTTCAGCTCTCGTAAAGTATGTGGTTTGTCAAATCAGGTGATCGTATCGGCCATCTCAATTCGCCGTTTTTTGAGATGGCACGGTTAAGAAATTCATATTCATTCATAACAAGTATATTATTGTACGGGCAGTATAGGCCATAGCACCATCTTCTTGTTCGCTCGTACAAGCAGAAAGAGGACGGCCTGAAGCATTGTTCTGTAGCGATTTCCATTGATTGTAATGCTTGCTCCCGCAGCATTTTCAAAGAAATATGGTCCATAAAGCTTGCGCGAGGTTTTGCCACATTAAACAGTCACATGAATTGGGCGTAATGAACGTTGGTGGAGATTTTCAGGATTATGTTTGCCCCAAAATCACGAAAGTGGTCACCATAAAATTTTCCAAAAAAATTGGACGTTCTCGGTAAGGTTTAGGACAGATCTCTAAATGCTTTGACAGGATGGAGCTGTTGGGCTTACTGGATTTTGTAGGGGTAGAGTTGCGGATTTTTTTCAAAATCTGATGACTCGTGCGACGCGATATAGCCAACTGTATTGAGTGTTGTTGATGTTTATGGATTATCTCCAACACTGTGCCTTACGAGCTCGATGTTTTTGGCCGATCGTCCAGAATGAGGTCTGCCCGTTGTTTCAGATCTTCAGCCTAATAAGACCATTTTGGTCCAAAATGTCCCAAGTTTAAGGCCTGAAATAAAAAATTACCGAAACATGTTAAATCTAGAAAAGTTCTAACTTTCAATCGGAAAGTACTATAGCGTTGATTTATTTCCATTATTGATACAAGTATTTTTTTCGGTATCGAAAGTTTTTGATAATAAATAACAACCCATTTGTAACGTAATTTTTAACAGTCAGACAGAGACACAAACTATTTGTTTTCGCTGGTCGCCTCATTTAGCTAGTCCTCGCCTCATACAGCTCTTCGTCGACTCAAATCATTTGGGTTTTCCAGTTGATAAATTATTAGTTCCTTAAATCCCTGCCAGAACCCAGAGTTGCTAGATTATTAGTCATACCTGGAACATAAGAGGTGATGTTATCTTCTCTTTCCATTGTTCACTTTCTTTTGCAATGAATCCGAATTTATGTCACGAAAATCAATTTGATCTCAATCATTTTATGTATATCAATAATCCGCGCAACAGTGATCTACCTATAGGCAATCGCCGCGGGATGTGCTTAATGCATTCATTACTGGAGTTGGTTTTCGAATGATGACAAATGGTGATGCACACCTTCAGTTTCTAACCAAATATGTCGACCTCAACCATTAGTTTGTATATAGCAGCTTCGATAACAGGTTGCTGAACACCTGATCTAATAAACAAACACACAAGCATGATACGTTCTAACTTCTAATGTTTGACAAAGGAAGTTATATCAGAATATTCTTGGTAGTAGCATTCTAACAACAAATCACCTTTCTTGCAGAACTATATTATATTTACTTTGTCAATTCAGGAAAGTGGAACATCTGTTAATATGTATTATTATGAATTAAAAACAATTAGGATTATAATTTAGCAAAGATATATCGAGGTCAAAAAACTTTCTGAAAAATTTGGCACCGCTTCCCCGATAAAAAGCTGGCGTTTATTAAAAAACACATTCCAAAGGTCTCTTTAGAAACATACGAAATATAGATAAAAAAAATAAATTCCTTCTACACCCATCCTCCGATTTACACGGGATTTTATATACAAACCCGTATAAATTGAAGAAATACAACAAAAATTTTAAATTTTCCTTTGATTTTTAATAATTGATTTATTTTAACGTAAAATATATAGAATAAATTAGAAATAACAAATAAAAACTTCAAAATATAATTTGTTGTTCCAAACCGTGTAAAAGCGAAATCGTATAAAAAGCACCGTGTAAATCAGGGGATAGGTATATACCAATTTATGTAGTAATCATCGCGTAGCTTTTATTCAAACAGGAGTTCTGTTATCCAATCATTTCAGGTACTTGGATGGTAGGTCACAAATTCGACATTTACAATTTTTTTGTTTTGCTATAGCCCTCACAACTAAAGAAAGAGGGCAACTAAATTTAAATTTGTAAAGTGCAATATCACATTTTTTTAACTACTGTTTTGGTAAGATTACATTCATATAGATAGCCTGTAAGGGTCTAAATTGCAGGTCAATAACCAATATAAGGTTAATTTATTCGGTGGTCCATCTCCGTTCATGATAGCTAGATAGACTGCCTTTAATTTACTCTTTAGTATAACTCACTGGTTGTGCTTTCAACCTGGTAGCAATATCGAGATTTCTCGTCGGTCGAATGATTTTATGATTTAATAAATTTATATTTTAAATATAACATCTGCTGAGTCTTTACATCAACGAAAAAAAAAATGGAAAAGAAATAAAAATTTGGAAAGTATAGACTCACATATGTCCAAAATATAGCGTCGACTGTTCATTCGAAGTCCTCAATTGCAACACATCCAAATTGTTCGGTGCGGGTTTATTGCGAAAAATCGATAAATTTAGTAGTGGGGGGTTTAAATTTCCTTTCCTTGAATCCTTCTGTGATGAAAATTGGGTCACGTTTAATAACTGAAAAGCCGTTTACTAAGTTATGAGTCTCCCGACAAATCGGTAAATGACTCGAAACGATCAACACCAAAAAAGCTGATGTTATCTGGTTTGCTGCCAGTAGGACAATGTCAGACCATGTTACAAACAAAATGCTTCTAAAAATCGAACGAAACATTCAAAAAGCTATTGGCGTAAAGAATAATCTATTAGATGGGTGCTGACCAAGCTGTGAAGTTAGTCCATGTTTTTCCCCCAAAAAATTAAAAATTTCTCTAAACAATGTTATTTAGTTCGATCTCAGTTTTTTTCGATCTCGCATAAGGCGTAAAATGATTTCATTTTAATGTTTTTTACACAGCAACAAGATCGCAATCTCAATTTTCATTTATTTGTTGTTTTTCTACTCGAAGTATTTCAAGAAAATTATTCGAGCACATTGTTTTTCTTTTAGCAAAATTAATTGTGGGACATTATTGTTAATTATAATAATAATTGTCGTCCTCCTATGAACATAATTTGTTGATTGTGCTCGTGTTTTGACTAATTCATGGTAAGGACTAACCGGGCAACCGCCGTATTGTAAAATTGTTTAAACCTGCTAACTTCCACATGGAAATTTGGTAAGGAACATTTGGTTTCAATTATGTATTGCACATGTTGGTATTCCTAGCTTAAAACACGAAATGGTGAAATCGAAACCCTGACAATGCAATCTTGCAGGGTCCTTTTATCAGGATTCTTTAGGTAGGTAACACTTTTGAATACTTTTGTTTTGCTAGAGGAGGGTCAATTTGTCCTACCGAAGATGTGACATCTTCAGACGATGTCGCATCACATACGCGATGGAAATTTGGTAAAACCTTTTCCCGGTTGAATAATGCCAAAAAAATATGTTGATTAGACCCTCGTCCACTATAATTTGCAAAGACTCCGATTATATTTTGAGTACCCGAACCTTAAGAACCCTTAAAAAATCCCAAAAACGATAAAAAACACGAATAAAACAAATATTTTGCTTGTCATTATTACTTGGCCATAATTTGATATCGCTCATTAAATCGCCCCCAAGAAATGTAAAATCCTTCGGTGGGTTTGGTATAGGGGGAAGGTGCGCAGCGACCCGACTCTGCCTGTGAAAGTTTTCTAAGCTTTTAGTCCGTCCAATCCCTAACGAACATAATTTTAAAATGTGAATTGTGGCAATGTGAAACACTAATTTTAATTTGGGTTGCTATGTTATCCAAAAAAAATAAAAATAAAACTGAATTTCAAAATCCTGAAAATAAAATACAGAATAATAAATTAAATCCCGGGAAATTAAAATTGAAAAAAACAAGAAAATTTCAGTATTAATTATTTATCCAGAAAATCAAAATTCCAAAATTACCAGAAAAAATCTTGAAATCCTCGGTATTTTTTTGATTTTGTTTATGAAGGTTTTTTACATTTGGGTTTCAATTTTTTTGAATTGTAACGGTTTTAGTTTAATTTATTTCGGGCAAACATAGTTATCCCGTATAATAAGTTTTGGGATCGTATTAGAAACCCGAAACTTAAAATTCCGAAGAAGGAAAACGCTAAAAGTCCTGATAAAAATATTTTGCAACATACGAAACAATTTCGAAATTTAAAATAATAAAATTCCTAATTAGTTTTAGTAACATTTTCCAATTGATTAATTTGGTAATGCTCATCATATGGTAACACCACAAGGCTTATATTCTCGATATGTTAATAGATCCTCTATGCCTCGGAGATTCAAATGAAAAGCCTCTCGAAGGATTAAGCTAGAGTTAGCACAGACCTTCCGCATGCCCGTGAGAGCTACCTAAGTCGTTAGCCCCTACAATACATCCCACAAATTTCTCTTTAGTCAAAACGAGTGGTAATTCTAACCCGTTTCAATTGTATATCTTACAAATAGATTAAAATTTTTAAGAATTTTGTTATCCTTAAAAGTTTTAGTTTAATTATATTTAGTTTCAGGATTTGAAATTTTTATGATTTATTTGTCCACTATTTTTTCTGGATTTTTATTTCAGTATTTCAATTTTCGATATATCAATATCAACCCATAAGTTTTAAGTTTTTAATATTTTTTAATATTTCGTGAGTTTACGCTTGTTTCTGAATTTTAAGTTTCCGGTTTGCAATTGAATCTGTTTTTGCTTTTTGGAACACTTCCGGTGCGGACGCGGTTTTACTCGTTGATGAAGAGTTATCCAAAATAATAGTGATTATTTCAAACCAATGATTCCAAAGCAATAAAACCAATAAAGATTCTCTATTTTTTCGACAAATAATCGGTCTTCGGAGGTATAGCGAAAATTAACATATACATGTACATACTTAGAAAATAAACGAAATTTAAGAGAGCACCTAGGAAAAGTATCGTTTGAGGAATCGAATACACCCAAATATCCAAATTGTTTAGCTGCTTTTAAACTTGACAAATATTTTAAGAATTTAATTAATAAAACAAGATCCTTATTTTTCATTTTGACCAGTTATATGGTTTATCCTATTTTTTGTTAGACAGCGTTTACTGCGGTCGGATAATTTCTGAATTAAATTTTTTTACTTCCATATTTATTTTGCATGTAAAATGGGCTATGGTTTCCGTCTTGATGATGTATTGACTTCCCTTTACATTAAAATATGTTTCTTTTTATAAATTTGTAAAAAAAACAAAAAAGAAAAGTTATGATGGCAGCAAAGAGAAGAAAAATTTAAATTAATTTATTTTTTGGTGTATTATGCTGCTTTGTCTAGGTAAAATTTGTGTTTCCACTTTTATTTTGTGGGTGAGAGGGAAGAGGTTTGTATATACATAAAAATTTATAGAAATTGACAGCTTTTTTGAGGTTTTGTCATGTTCAAATTAATTATAACATAAATCAATGGTTGCAAAATTATTATAAAAACTGTCAATATTATTTTGACCAATGTGCTTACGACATAATTTATTAGGCAACAATATTGCAAAAAAAAATATTTTGACAGTAAAATCGAAAGTAATCCAATGTTTAAAATATAATACTGCGTTTTACACAAAATCCCAGCATACATATTTTTTTGTTGTGCTTTAAGCTTTTGGTTAACTTGTCACATTAGCATATTAGCGTATAACGAGTATATATACCAAGAGAGGCACATGGAATGTTAATTTTCGGGTTTATAAGTATTAATGCCTTGGGATAAACACAATAATAATAAAAAAGTGGACAATTTTCTCCTCGGTGTATCTACCTCTATTGTCACCGCATATCCCATTTATGTATATTTTACCTTTTCATGTTATTGTTAACTTTGCTTGTTGCGATCTTCCCTGAAAAACACAGTAAGCAAAATTGACAAATTATGACGTGGGATTTAGCTGGGAATTAAATTCATTTTTCATAATTATCCTAATAAAAGACATACAATGTTTACTATAAATCGTTCGGTACCATTGTTGTGTGAAGATTTATACACCATGTAATTTTTTTTTTGTGTATGTAGTACGTTCATCGTTGCTGGTTAGATAGATATATTAGAACAAGGGTTAGCAAGAAAAACAATATAACCAAACATTGTGTTCAGCATCTCTTTTCTTTGCAGTTGTTGTGATAAATTGAAGATGGAAATGTTTTGCATGATAAAAATAATTAAAATTACAGAAACGAAATAATTTATGTCTCAAAAATACATACACTTACATAAAAAAATGTATGTATATGGAATATTTAGTGTTTGTGCAGCTTTATTGTGTGGTTGACAAGTAAAAATATTACATTTAACCCACCCGCACGTAGTACACATTGCGGGAAGGGATCGGACATAAACGAATCAATACTCTAGCTTAGAACTTGTTCGTTATATTGAAATATATTGTCTTGTCACGATTACAATTTTCAGTTTCATCACATACAAATATTTTTTTTTTTTTGGAAAAATCTTTTCTATCAGTTGGAAAATGAATATATACTATGTGTGTGTGTGTGGTTTTCCTTTAATGGTTTTATTATTATTTTTTTTTACATTTATTTTGGTAAACTTTTTTTTTGTGCGGTGAACAAAATTTGTTGTTCTTTGTTATATAACACAAAAAAAATTGGTTATAGTGGAAATGTGGCTACGGATAGCAGCAAGAGGGGTCCATATATATGCGCGTAATTAGGATTCTGTGCTTTTATTTTTAATAATCACCATTAAATATAATTTTCACAATTTTCGGAATGTTCTGTGATAATAAATGTTGTTGTTTTTGTTATGAGTATTAAACCCCTAAACGCACTTCTTTTTTAATGTCTTGATGAGCTTTAATAAGTAGAAATAGTTGGGGGCAAAATCGGTTAAATTTTCTGGGTATGAGAGAGCTTTTAAATGGACATTTAGATGAACGATAAATATTTTAAGCTGCTTTTATTGTGTGGGTTGAATAAACCTGAATATGAAGTCATTTTGTGCAAAAATTATTCTTTTATAATCGTATCCTGTTTCATTTTTTTAAAATAAAAGCGTATTACATTTTTTTTTCTATATTTAGGGCATATCTAAATGTGGCACACATAATCCAGCAAGAGAAACTTACAACGTTTTATATCGTACTGAATTAATTTTGGTATGTGACAAATGTGAAAAAATATGGGTCGGCTCTTAGCCCTTTAAATATAATGTTTATACAAAATTGATGTGGAAATTATAAGTTTAGGAATTTCCACAGCCCAGCATGTTATTAAAATTGTACATCATATTTAATTATATATTTCCATTTATTTTATGGTGAAAAAGATTATTTTTTGTAAAATAAATTTAATTTTAATTATTATCGGGTACATGCCCTTTTATTTTTCGGTAGGTATATCCGTATATCGGTAAGAATTAAAAAAAAATGTTTGGCTTAGCTAAATTCAACGCCGAACCAAGTTCTAGCTCGTCAATCAATACGTGGTTTATCAATTGTTTGCGCTGCCCACAGTCAAAATTCCTTGACGTCAGAACAACGGTTTCAATGCATATTGTAGTTTGGCTTGCGCATTAGATCGGACAAATAGAAGAAACAATTTTTGTACGATTTTGTTATGACGTCGTTCTTCAATCTTTGTACAATTTATATGTAGCTTTGTGCGATTTATATGTCAAGATCAGAAAATTGTGTGAAAATAGTTTTTAAACGTTTCTGATTTTTGTATAACCTAGTACTCTTTAAATTAAATTATATTATATCCTAATAGCCTAAACAGATTGCGAATTAGTAAAACTGGCTTACCAACAATGGAGCAAGTACTCTAAGAAATAAAATACACGAGAAATTTAAAAATCTTCTGACGAAATCGAGTTTTTTCATAGGGTATTTGATTGAATTTTTCTAAACCACTTTAAATAATCCGCAGTCTTTCCAGGCCTATATAGGACATACACAAATAATATCAAAATTTAGGCCAGATTCTGGTCACGAATAAACGAATTTTGAAAATCTAATTTCAATCTTCAGTGCCCTGGACGGCTTATTTATAAGCATACACAAGGGAGATAAAATTAATGTCGTTCGCACAAGTGTCTAGCACATCCTGTATAAGATAAAGGAATTTTGACAGGAAAATAAAAGTATACGCTACTCACCACAATAGGCAGCACTCTCTCATAAAAGAGGAATTTAGCTAGAAATCCCAAAAGTATTCTATAAATTGTCAGTTTGGTTGCCCTCCGAGAATAAGGCACATGTTCTAATTTTGCAAAACTTAAAAAGCTGACTAACTCGTTTATTTTGGCACCAATTATCTACCAAATGAGTTGAGTACGATTTGATTGGGAGTCTAACAAGTATTTTACATATAGTTCTAGAATCTGGCCATACAAAACGGAACTCAGCCAATTTTAGCGAGCGATATTAAAATTTAGATCGTACTATTTTATTGAATTCTAATACTGTGTGCCTAATTCCGATTTCATTGCCTAATTTGGTGATTTAAAAATTATTGATTAGTTCATATTAGTACTGATAGATGGCACTAACATCCAAACACCGAAATAATGTGCCTGCTATTTAATTCAAAGTGGGATAAAAAGAAATTTATCAATCGTCGATTATAAATAGTTCTGTGTTCGATGAACTAACCGCGTAGTGCAGGTAGTTCTAAATTTTGGCTATGCTTGATAAAACTCGGCTATTTATAAACCAGTAATGATGGAATAGAGTTAGGCTTTGTTAGGTAGTATTTTCGGAAGCTCTAAAATCTTCATACTGGATGACATTTTGTAACAAATGATAATAACATTTGGTTAGTAGGATTGGATAGAGATCCTAACATAAATGTTAATACCATAGTAGTATCTGACCTGACGAAATTCGTCCGGTTCTTTTAAAAAAAATATAATTTAAAACTTGGTCCGTAATCCTAGATTGCGATGTTAGATTGCGAATCTCCAGGAAATTTAAGGGATATTTATCTTTTAGAGTTTTCTACACTACGTTGAACTGATGATGCCATATAACTTATTTTCAGTTTCTGGCTAATATCTCAGGTAGTTCCACTAATATATTCGGCTGTTCTTCTTAACAAGCACAATTTCGAGAATTTCGTCCAAGTAATTTCTGGGGTCCGCTTAGCATGAATAGATACTAGAACTTACTCCAATATTTATGTTAGAATCTCAATCCTACGAAACAAATTTCATCACCATTCATTACAAAATTTATTACCAAATTTCTGAACTTCCGTCAAAATACATTTCAGAATCCAATAAAATATTGATATGGTATGATTTAAGCTTCATTGGGCGGTACTGACCGAGTTCCGTCTTGAATGCGGTTAGGCTCCAGGACTGTAGTAAAATACTGGTTAAAATCCTAATCAAACCTTTCTAACCAAATTTCGACATAAATATTTAAAAACTGACTGGGTTCCAATGGGTTCGATGATTCGTTAACAATTGTCATGAAATTTTCTAAAATCATCGGTGACGTTTAGTGGTTAGCGATAACTTCATTCGGTTTCAGCTTCTAGCTCCAAAATTCTCTCCAAAATAGATTTATTTGTGGTATATCGTTATTTTACAGTATGATTCCCGGCGCACATGAAGATGTTTACAAAACGGCAATCAAGGCAAATGGGATTTTGTCTGTTTGAATTTAATAGCAAGTTTCAGAAAAGGCGCACACACACATTTGAACTTAATATCAATGAGTAGTTCGTGACATCGATGAAATTCTCGTGAAGCTTCACTTGAAATAAATTTTCAAGGCTATAGTGAGTTTGGTGTTAATATCAAGAGTCTTAAATGTGTTTCGAGCCAGTATGGGAGCCCTGCTTTTTTTCGAAAAACCTCTCGAAATTCTAACGAAAATATTCAACAATCGACCAGAATTTACTTGCGATTTATCAATTTGATTTGATAATTTTTAATTACAAACGAATATAAAGCATATACAAGTATTAATTAAGCCAGGGGTTAGCACTGATCTAAATATTGCAGTGTGTGACACATTCTTTAGTGGTTTTAGAAAATGACTCCCCCTGTAAATTAATTTTATGTGGTAATCCCAGTTCTAAACACTTTCAAACTAGAAGTAACAGGTTTCCATATCTCGTGCTATGAAAAAGTTCCAACAAGGAATAAAATAAACAGGAATTCGTAAGAAAAGTCAGCAATAGACAAACTCAGCACTCGGAGCAACTACCGCACTACAATGGACCAAATAGTACTCGACCTGACGAGATATTGAGAGTTAATATGAATATATTTATGACAAATACTTCTAAGTAAATATAACTAATATTTCTCAATATCAGAATACGTTTTCTTGTTTTAAGAATAAAAGAAATTAGATTATATGATTTTTTCAATTGTTTAACACAGTACAACAGAGTAATAGAAATTAAACGTATTTGAAGTACAATTAAAGCTACTATTTGGGGCATTTTAATATAATTTTGAATACAGAATTCGAGATAATGGCATAAATGGTAGTTAAAGGTCTGGTTCTTCTCCTTTTTACTGGGATTGCTTCTCGAACTTATCTAGAAAGAAACATTATTTATCAATTTTGAAATTGGCATTCCAAATTAAACATAAATTTTGTAAACGTAAAATTTAGGAGAGCGTATGAGAAGTATTCTTTTGTTAAATTAAAACTCGTTAGTCAACGTGATGCGTCTTGGGATTTTGTATTGGGGAGTGCAAAATACAGCCGGGCATTTATCTACATTTTGAAATAAGTGAAAGAAATTTAACTTCAACTTTACATGATAAATTTTGCCGGTTTCACGTTTCTACACAATTGTTGTTCAAATTAGTCTAGCAGCAGTCCGAAATTGTATTTAAGCAAGTTGCAAATTTATTCCTCTACGAATGCATTATATCGTCGCGTTAATTATTGCATTGTCCTTGGTATAAAAATCTAAAATAGTTCTAGCAACTTAGAAGCCTGATTGATAAAAATCAATTATTTTACTTTCCATTATTTGATTTTAATAAAATACGTTTCTACGCTAAAATATATTTACAACAAGAATGTAATTCCTCAATATTAGCAAACTACTACAATTGAGAAAACACATTCTCTTCATAATCATATATCTTCTCAAATTGAGAAATTTCAAAAAAAAAAAAATCTTAAATAATAAATTATTTTATTTATAGTTTATATTTGACAGCTACATCTTGATAACATATTTCCCCATTTCGAAGTTTGTTGAAAGCATGTGAACAAAAATAAACATAAATTAATCGCATGTGCGACTTTTATGGGTTGCTTTGATTTAGAGGGATGGATTCAAAATTTCACATTATTCCACACGATTAAAATTAATACAATTCACACGAAATATAGAAATAGTCAGTATTCTTCCACCGTATAAACAGTTTATTTTTTTTTGCAGAATATTTTAAAGCAGAACAAAATTCTAATTTATTCAGCCGTGAGTAAAAAAAATTGCTGATTTTATACAATATTTTTTTTGTATTATGTACATGTATTACGAAAACGAATATATCTTATTTACTTTATCATTTACAGAGTAAACATACAGTTATTTTTAATATATATTCCAGAAAAAAAACTGATAACAATATTGTGTCGTATGTTCTTATTACATTCTAAACAAGCGTCTAGGGAGAGAGTACGACGAGTGTATCGATACACAATTTCTAAAATCAATATAATTTATATTTATTTGGGAAATTATTGACGGTTTCGGTTATAAAATATAATGCGATATTTAAATTTTCAGTTTTTCAGGATCCAAGAAAGAATAAATAATAATAAGACGTTATTGAAAATGCGATGCGAAAGTAAAGCGATTTTAAAATATTTTCAAAGTCAGCCTTATAATTTTTCCGGTGGTTATTCTATTTTATACTTATTCTTATCCGAAAATAGAATTTAAATGAAAATTTATCTTCCAATTTTTTTTTTGTTTCTTTTGGTTTTGTTAAGGTATGTGTGTGTGGTATGGTATTTACTCGTATAATACCGTCGTGGTACTCTGAAACCAAATTTACTTCATTAAAATTCAAATCAAAATTAATTTATGTGCCATATACTTTTCTGTTGTTTTCTGGTACAACAGAAAAAAAATTGGACTACCACCAGAAAAATTATGTTTTATAAATTTTTGCATTTGACTTTTCTGGTTTTTTGTTCTTTCTTGGTCCCCATCATTTCCCATAACTTTAAAAATACGACAGATAAGAGAATTTGTATTATTCCTCATTCTGTACTGCCCCTATTTGTAACTACGGTATATTTTATAAAAGTATATATGGTTCTGGATGGTGTGCTGGAATGGGGCGAGTGCGGGTTCAGGACTAAAATGGATTTCTGTCTCGTCACCGAGCACCAAAAAAATATGCTATCTCTCACGACTTTGTATTTTCTCGAAACGCGATTTGGGTTTAAATTTAAATAACAAAACAAACCCGGTACACCAAATCTGTATATGATGTAATATATAAGAGAGGAACAGTTGTGTTGGTTGGTCGGATGGTTGGCTGAATTTATGTACCTATATTCCAAGCGGAAGTTAAAATTCACCAAAGTTATTTATAATTCTCCTCTATATACTTTGGTTTATACGGATAATGGGATAATTTTTTGGTTTGTTTTTGTTTTCCCCTGGTCTCAAGACAGTTATAAGTCAAAAGTAATTTTCATGGAAATGAGATTTTCACAGATGGAAAGAAAATCAACAGTAAGGAACAACAAACAAAAAAAAATCAGGATTTACTAAAAAAATTGTTTTAGTTTAATCCTCAAAGCGATGTCAGAACATAATTTTTTAGATTTTTTTTTGGTTAAATTTACAAAAAAAAATTATTTAAAGTTGGTGATTAGACTGCTCGTAAAAGTTTTAATGTTTTTCAGGTAATTTGAATTTTCAATTATATACTGAATGCTGGTTTTTCGTTTCTCCGTCTCGGCCGGGGTATATTATTATGCTTATGCATGCCAAAGTTTTTGAATAAATACTTACAATTCATACGAAGAATTAAATTAGAATTTTTCCAATTTAATTTTTTTTTCTCCCTTCTTAGGTGAGCGACTTCAGCTACATATATTTACTATGGAGCTTGATAGAAAACAAAATTAAATTATTAAAATAATAAATATCAGTTGTCAATTGCATAAATTTAGGTAAAATCATGCATATATACAAAAATTGTTATGTTTAATACAAATTTGGATGACTGCATTAGCGAACACAAAGAAGAATGAACAAAAATGGACGAAATGGAATGGACTACGCCCAGGGATGGCAGTCTGTCTCATTAATTAGCCGGCTAGGATTATTAAATGGACTGATCGCTTACTAATCCGAATGGTTACTTATTGGTTAGTGGAGGATTTGAAATGCAAATTGTGACTATGAAAGTAAAATCTATTTTAGGATATTGATCTTTGTAGCTGGAAGTCATGTCTCAACTTCCGGAAAAACTGTTGCTTTTTAAAGGATTAAAGAAGTTTTACTGTAAAATTTAGTTCTGTTTTAACCAATTTTTTTTAATACGATTGAAAAATGTTGATGATACTTAATTAAAACTATTTCTCAACTTGAGAAAATTTTCGCTACAATGTTCGAAATAAAAATAAACAGATCGTTTACTATTACGACACATATTCAGATACGATTCATCTCGAATTGCTTAAATATATAAGCACGAGCAAATTGTGAAGCAGGAACAATGCAAGTAAACAAAGTAGAATTAATAAAGTTTGGGAACTTTACGCTGACTGTTTTATTTGTGAAATTCGTTATCGAAATTGGTTACAATTTACATGTTAGTGTTGTTAATGTTGTTGTGTTTTAAGCCTAGTAATGAGTTTTTTTATTTTTTGTACGGGAAATCCGGTTTCTCATATACACTTGTTCCTATTTTAATGATGTTAAATTTTTTTTTTAAAATGAGAAACCGAATTCTCAAATTGAGAAATAGTGATCATACTTAATCACAATATTTTCTCAATTTGAGAATTTTTTTTTTCTTGTAATTTATAATAGCGAGGTTATATATAGTCCCTGTTTTCTGGTGATTTGATATATTGTGTGGTGTTTAAGCCTAAATAATGTCACGAGTTTTTCTTATTTTTGAACGAAACTTCTTTCGAATATCACAAAGTTGTTATACTATTATATTTTTGGTTAAGTGTAATCATAAGCGGCTTAATGCAGAAATACATGAAATAAATAAATGATAATTTTCTTGTTTTATATAGCATTAAATGACAGCTGTCAATAATTCGTCTGGTATTACGTACACATTTAATATTACTTTCCATCTTATCTTTATTCGAAATATGTAAAGCCTACACATATGTACTGTTAATATTTTTTAAAATCATACTCTATATTAGGGGTTTACAAAATTAAGCAGCAATTTACACGTGCCAGTTGTAAATAATAAAATTATATAAAAATTTTGATTATGTCTAATTTTGACTTATTTTGGCTGGTGAGCAGATGAGTTATTACGTAACGTTTTCTGATTACACAAACATATTCCTCCATAATCCCATTAAAAAATTGTTATCTAAATAATATTCACTATTATACGATATTGCATATCAGTATATGTGCGATACAAAAAACTATATAGACACGTACTACTGTTTACATTAAAACAGAACAACCAATTCGCGTAATCTAATACCACATATAAAAATTCCGCGATATCATTTTAACATTGAAACTAATTAAATTCTGTATTTGAGGCCTGCACATTATACCGCCAAAATATGTAATCAATATGCTTTGGTAAACAAAACCTCGATACATATTTTAGAATCGATTTATTTTTTTTGTCTCATATATCATGATGACATCTGATAACCACAAGTAAATATATAGATCTTATAGACTAAACAATACATTTATATCTCGAGATAAATACAGGAAATATATTATATTTAAGATGAATTAATTTTAATTAGGTGATATACCAATTTGTATGCAACCCGTCGTCTGCCCGACAAACTACACTAAATCTTCTTATACATGCGGTCTTTAAACCATTTATTATCGATTCTGGTAAATTTTTTATCGCGCCATTGTCAACTTTATGTAATCCTAAATGATTTATATAGTTAAATTTGATATTGATTGTGTTGTGACAATCAAGATGATGGATTAGTATGACAACGTCGATGGTTGGGAAGTATTTTTACTAAATTAAATTTTAAATATTTGTCTTGTGTTTCTTCCATCTCTGTGTGTATACATGAAGCAAGAAAGACGACACTAGCTCTGTAAAAATAGAACGGTGAGCAAAAATCTTAAAAAAGAAACTTAGATTTCTTTGCTAGATTTGAAAAATTAATTTTTTTTTGTTGCTGTTGTTCTAATATTCTCCTGTTCGTTTACATGGAAGGGACTGGAAGACATGGAAATTTATCTTTCTTTTTTTCTTTTTTAATGGAAAAATTAATCTGTTGAAAATGTTTTGTTGTGGTGTGATAAGCAAAAGAGAGATACACAACGCATATATAAAATTTGAACAATACAAAATGTGTTGTGTAGTTTTTATTTGTTGGAGCTGTGTACTCGTTTATACAGCATTCATGTATATTAGGCGTCTAGCGCGAAATTTTTCAAGATTTATAAATCGTTGAAATTAAAAACTTTTTTAAAACAATTTTAAAATATTTACAGACGTTGAATTAACGAAAGCTATAAAAAACACTTTAAAATGTGCTTTTCAATTTTAACGAAATAGCGTTAGTTGCAAATGTTTTGTTCGCCACTGTAAACGTATAAATTTTATGAAGAATTTTAGATGAAAAACTCATGAATTTTGTTGTTGTTTTGCAAATTTTCACTTTGATTTTTACTACACAATATAAAATGATTTTATAGAAATGATATGGCGTTATACATAGTATATAGTTGTGGATGAAGGAAAATTCATTGATGTAGAAATAATGTTAACATGAAAATATACTTCTGTGGATATATCAAGTTGAATGCTAATGATGCAGCTTTATTTTAGTATCAATTTTTCAAAGTCTTTTTATTACTAAATTTATGTTTTTATTTTTTAAACACATAATGATTCGATGGGGTCGTTATTTTGTGTTTGGGGAGTTTTATTGAAAATATAATATGCCACTACGCGAGGGGGTTATATGAATGTCATTTTAATTAAATTTTAGCGTAGTGAAATTTTTCTACAACTAATGATATAGTTACATAAGCCGTAATTGTAAAAGTGTAATCAAAACCGTTAATGGAATCGACTTTCAAAATTTATTGAATAGTACTAGTCAAACGTACGTATTTTCACGTCGGAAAATTTGTGTACACATAATATTTACGTAAAATAATTGTAAATGTGGAAACTGAAAATCGTCTATGATTCCGGCAAAACTACTGTAATGTACAGTATCTATTCCGGAATCGACTTGCGTTTTTATTATCAACGTTAATTGTAGGTCATATTCATATTGAAGCTACATATGTCATTTCGGTCAGAAGTAATTTATTGTACATAAAAAAAATGATAATTTTCTACGAATTTGAAAAGCGTATATGCCAATACTAAAACCTTAAAATTAGAACTAATTGAGAACATCATGTTGTGTTCATCGTGACTTTTATTATTATATTTCGTCTACAGGATACAACTTATACGAGTAACTAATTTAATTTCTTTTCTTTTTTTCATTGCAGGTAAGCGCAATAGCATCTGTGAAATTTTAAGTACACTTTTGTTAGTAAGTAGCAAATGAATCGTTCTAACCTATAAGTGTTTTAATACTTCTCCATAGATCAAATCTATTAAATCTACATTAACTCATTGTTTATTAGAATTATCAGAATTTTCGTATTCATTTTCCAAACAAGAATCTAAATTTAAATTCATAAAAATTTTAAATCAGATATTTTTGATTCTTATGAATATCTCTTAAATACATAAAACAATTTACCTTTTCGTGAAAAGTGACTCGACGTAAGATTTAACATTTCCCCGAAAAATAGAATTGAGATAATCGCTAAAAGAATATTGCCATGGGGAAGTATTTGTTTATTTGGGGTTTAGTTGTTTGTAAACGGCTGAAAAGAATTTTAGTTAGAAAAATCGTAAAATATGAAATTATTGTGAAGCATTTGATCTTGCAGATTTAGAGAATTTCAGAAATTTTTAGAATGGAAACCAAAAATTATCGATTTTTTTTGCGAAAAATTAATAACCGAAAATAAAATAATCAAAATTGTTTGATCGTAAAAGAAATTATCGCACAACTGTCATTTGTCTTTCTTGAGCAAAGTAATTCAATGCTAGGATTAGAAATGAAGGATAGAACAAGATACTGAAGTATTTACTCGTAAGGCGTCAATTTTTTATTCACTCATAAATTTCATTTAAAAAATTATGAAATTTTATGAAATTTTATGAATCGATGATTTTCGTATTGGTGTTTTCGGAATCGACCAGTTTAAATCATTCCAACACTACTGCGGCAACTGAAATAGGTGGTAGTCCAAAGTTGTGGGTTTAGGTGAAAATAGATGCAAATCAACCAAATAGATGGAATTCAAATGGATTGAATCAAAGTCTGCAATTTTTTGTTAGGTCTTTTGTTGTCATGGTGGAAAATGTCTACCTTTCGATCAAATTGTAAATTGTTTTGCTAGAAATAAATAAACTTTACCCTTCCTTCTCCACCAAATACGTCACATGACCGGTTTGTGTGACAGAAGACTGAATGAGCCGGCAAAAAAAGTTAATCGTGACCTCTCCATTGCCTATTTTGATCTTCATTCGGTTCTAAAACGAATGTGTTTGAATAATGGTTGTGCGTGTCTGTTGGTGGAATTGCGGTCCAATCATTTTTTCTGTTATTTTGTGCAGTACAAACAGGCAGTCTATTTGCCTCCATCGCTTAAGTGGTAGTTTTGAGTACAAATTTGCGTTAGTTAAATATGTGACATTTTTCAAGACCTTTTCAATGATGTACGTCAAATATATATTGTATTATGAGCTACATAATGACTTTTCACTAGCGCCAAAACGGGGATTTTTCAATTAAAGAAAATATATTTACATCTAGCGCAGATGTTGATTGGATGAAGAATTTTAGTATAATAAAATTTGTCTTATTACTCGTAATTTTTGGTTAAATTTAAAAAATGATCTTAACTAATTTTGTTCGCAATTTAATTTTAATTCATTTTGGTTTTAATCGTTTTTTCTTAAATGCTATGTACTTTTAAAAGTTTATGCAAAAAACAAAAAAGCTCCTATGGAAGGCAGCCACTTCCGGTGAATCGATGTTGGCCAGAAATCACTGGGATCTCGTCAATTTATGGAAAAATCTTAAGTACTTACTTAAGTTTTTTCCATAAATTCGAAGATTCTAGTGATTTTAAGCCGACATCGGTCAACTGGAAGTACTAGCTTTCTAGAAGCCTTTTCGTTTTTGCAAATGTTTTGTAAAGTCCCATATATAGCATTTACGAAAAACGATTAACACTAAATGACTGTAAATTAAATTAGAAACAAAAGGTCAGAGTTCAGTTTCAGTATTTAATAAAAGATTGTAATTAAAATTTTTAATAAAATAAATTCAAATTTTTAAATTTTACCGGAAATGACGTGTTTTGATAAAAAAAACTTTATTTCACCAAAATTTGCATCTCTACAGTCCAAGCAGATTGACTATTTGGAAAACCCGTTCATACTTAAACTTTTTCTAATAATTTTCCCTGTGAAATTTGATTGAAATCTGTGTACCAAAAGTGTCATTTTCAATGGGAGCTTTTCAAATTTTTGCCATGATGTTAAAAAGTTTAACATTTACAAAAAACAACAAAGAAGTAAAAGATTTCAATAAATTTAAAAATTAATTTGGCTGCCAATAAGGGTTGACCTTGTTGATTTTCTGAAATTTAGCAAAGATAATGTTTTTTGATTATACAAGCCAGTTTTGCCAAAAGTCCAGTAATCAAGTCTGGTGTATTCAAGGTCTGTATACATTCATGGTAAAAGAAATTCGGGTATTGGCCACATATTCACTTTTCCATTTTTCCAACATTTCTTTGAGAACGCTATTGTTTTGATAACAAAAAACATAAACGATATCATTTTCAATTTCTCAGATACCGCGTTACGTGGGATGAACAATATTATTCGATACGAAAATTTGTACAAAAATCTGTGGTAATGAAGCTGTAGTGCTAGCAATGAAAAAGGCTCTCTAAGCAGTTATCAGTTCCAAATATTGTATCACAAATCTTTCATTGTTGAAACGAGCAGATTTCTCTTTAGTGATTTACTGAATCCTGTAAAATAAGAGAAAGTCGCCTCTCGGCATTTCCGTTCGAATATTAATGGAGTTCGCCAGTGTTTTAGGTCTAGTATTATAATTGTGTTCTGCCTCTTTACGTATGTCGCAAACTGATGAAATCTCCTCCTAGGCTACCTTTACTATTGCTTACCATATATTAAAAGCACAGATTATGCTTGATATCAAGTGAATTAAAAATTTCGGAAGGAATAACACTTCTAACCAGAACTTTGCAGGTCAAACAGTCTACATAACTGTAGAGACGCTAAATACGAGTAAGATTATTCTAACCTAATTTATAAGCATTGTGTTCTACCCAAAGTCATGAATTAGTACAGGTGTATCCACCTCTAACTAAAGCTTTTGAACAAAATGAGTTTTATGATTCCTTTTAATTGTGTTCGACAACTCAAATTATCCAAAAAATAAAAATAATTTTACACCCTAAAATTTTCAAGTTTCAGTATATCCACTTCTAACGGAAGACTTTGAACAAAGCTGTGTTAGAATGAAACTTTTTCGATAAATGAAATTTTAAATTGATTTTATGTTTTGGTTGTGTTTTGACCCAAATTATCCCAACAAAATCGAACTACAATAAATTAGGCTTACAACAAAACTCCTTTTTTAAATGAGATTTTGATTTATTTTATTGTTTTTGGTTATATTTCGACACAAGTTACACAAAAATTCAAAAAAAAACAAAAAATTTTAACCTAAGTACCTCTAACGGAAGACTGAAAAAAAGAGCTTAGAACACGGTTTCCGATAATTGAATTTTTAGATTGTTTTTAGTGCTTTTGGTTGTGGTTCGACCTAAATTATACAGACATTCATAAAGCAATATATCGGAACCCAAGTACTTACATTCCAAAATTTTCGAATCAAAGTGTATCCACCATGTATCCGTCTTACAATACTTTTTCCATAAACGAGCTTTCAGATTAAATTGATTGTTTTTGACTCTGTTTTTCCCCAAACTTTACAAAAATCCAAAAAATAAATTTTGGGCCCCAAGTAGTTACATCCCACATTTTTTAAGCCTAAGGTTGAATTCATACTTCAATTTCTTAGTTCATTCAATCATTCAAACACTTTTTTCGACCAATCATATTGCTCATATTGAAAGACATCGTCATTTTGGAGCGAAAAAATTGTTTGAATGAATGAATGAACGAAGATATTAAAGTATGAATACGGCCTGATTGTATCTACCTCTAGCTAAAGCCTTTGAACAAAATGGACTTACAACAAAACTGTTCCGGTAAAGGAGTTTTTAGTTTGATTTTATTATTTTTGGTTGTGTTTCGGCCCAAATTATACAAAAATAGAAAACACTTTTTTCGACCTAAAGTACTTTCCAGAAATTTCCAATGACGTGACAGACTGTATCAAAGTTTTTTGACTGCTAACATGTTGTGCAAATTTATTAGAGGAGAGGACGATGTATGTCTAATTTAAAAATTGTTTGTTTTATTTATATTCCAATTAAAATGCGTTACAAGGTCCAAATATATACGCCCCAAAAAAGGGGTGATAAATGTATAAGTTAATCCTGGTCTGTAAACCTTCTCTTAAATTCCCACTTTTCTTCCGTTTTCATGTCAGCAGTTCATAAGTAATCTGAGTAAGTCATTTTGTTATCTGGGCGTAGCGTAATTTTTATGCGTACTAATATGTTGATGTGACGGTCGAAATATTATAAGCATTATAAAATTGGAATATTAAAGACTATTTTCATGGTATCGTAGAGATTTCTAAATACATATATCTGAGTTATTAATTATGTAGAAGTCAAATTTCAAATGGTGGCAACAACCATTCGAATATTCGATCGTCATAGAGGAACCTGACAATAGTTCACTAAGTGGACATTTATTTTTAGGCATTTATTAAAGGTAGAGTCATCTATACAAACAGATCTCTCTTTTTGATGTTGTTCGGGTTTACACCTTCTTCCACAACACGGAGTGTTGAGCTTCCGGTTTGGATTTATAAAATCAAGGCTGATCTTTCATAATTTTTTACAGAGAAAATACCTTTCCCAAATTTATTTAGGAAATATTGAGCAAAATCAACACTTACCTTTTTTTGATTATCACTCAGAATTTGTTGAGTCCATGGAACAGGTTTCATCGTATGGTATGGATGTTGATTGGCTTTAGATGAAATTGAAATTCGAAGAGAATATCAAATTGAATTTCTTGCTGAGTTGATGGTTGAATTTTACCCGGCATACATCACTAATTTAATGTTTTCTTGTTTCTTGTTCCCGATTTTGTGAAATTTGCTTTTGATAAGCATTATATAAAACATATCGACAATATATGAATCCAAGCCGTACCCGCTTCTAAGGCCGGAAATTACCAATAGCCAAGTATTTTTGTTCGTACAATCCTCCCAACCGAGTTGCTCACCTAATTCTGGCTATCCCTGGGAGTATCGAATTGAGAAAAATATTTTTGTAGCATTTTTGTTTAAATTTTAAATTAAACTTTCAAGCTCCCGGCTTTAAAAAACTAACGTTCAAATATTCGCAATTTTAGGTAGCGCTGCGATGATTACTAGAGTTAAAAAAACATTGCTTTGATTTTTATGGACTGGCGGCTCTACTTACAATGTGGTATTCAAATTATATTTACATTTACATCATGTTGCCATACATGTTAAACAGCTTTGTCAACATTGATTTTCCGAATACGTATTTCGTTCTGTATTATAATTAGACATTGCATGTAAAAAATTGTATCACCCAAATAAAATTAATTCCTGTTGTACAATCAACAAAAACTTACAAAAAAAAAACTATCACGCAAATCACCGGTTTGTTATGGTTGAATATTAATAATATGTAAGCATAAATATATAGTAGAATAAAAAGGGATACTCGCGGCTGGAGATTTCTATGCTTGTTGCGTGTTCGAAACAACAAAACTATGTTGAAGCAAAAAATTATAACAGTAGCATGGATCCTTTAAAATTTCAATAACGTAGCGAATATACCGAACATATAATCTCGACGGAAAATTAATGTTCTTTAAGCTTGAGAATGCACGCAACATAAATATTAGCAAGCGCGTACAAGGATCGTATGGAAATAAATTTTCCAACAACATACCAGTATTTACGAGTGTAATAATATACGTTGATTTTCACCATCATCATCAACATCATATGGGAATTTGCGCACATTGTACATAGTATATTTTCAACGTATACGCTAAATTTGAAAGTTTCACTATATACGTATATTCGTACGATATAATAATCATAAGAACAATCGAAGATAATTACATTTTCTCGATCAAAATTAAAACACGTTTCTGGTCTATATTAGGAGCGGTTTCCAATCACGTATAATTCAATTCTCCTCTCTTGGGTAATACAACTTCCTGATACATTTATTATTCCTTCGGTATATTAATTTTAGTAATTGAGTATATCGTACTACGTAGTTTACAGGTTACTACAAAATTATATAGAACAAATCAAGTTTTAAAAAATCCCTAAATTGCATTTAGCCTGCAAGTGTGACCAACTCTAGATCTCTTTTAGAGTTGGTCACACTTGCAGACTAAATGCAATATACTTAATTATTAACGTATTCAGCAGATCTCGATGTCACTATTTTTCTGAATCAATTTAAGAATGACTGAGAAAATGCCCGACTCGTGACAACTTTAGTTTGGCTTTGCCAAGATATAGGCACTTCAAATACGAAAGACAAATCTCTTTGACTAATTCAATTTCTATATGATCACAATTTTTGTGTTTCTACCAAATGTGGGTTTGCACCGTAAATTATTAAGTACTTAGTCGGAGTACAAAATTTCACTTAATTTTCCAAACCATTTTTAAATTTTAATAACAATGGCGATCTTCCCGAAACTGTTGGTTTTGAAATCTAAATTAAAAACTCGATTTGAATACGGTTTAGAGAATAAGATTTCTAAAGACATCATTTATTAGAATATAAAATGGAAAAATTTCACTCAAAATTATTTTTTCCGAATATAGTTTTTATTTTCACTTCTGAAAATAATTTTAAAACAGAAATTCGCCGAATTAATCAATATCCCTATAAATACTTAAAAGGGATAAATAACGGAACGATTTTTGCTTCTGAATAAAATAAGTTCAATGATATTTTTCCGTTCTACTTGGTCCATTTTATGTGGCCATTTCTTCTCAAGTCACTTATTGCTGGTTACATAATGAGTTCACCTGTAGTACCAAGAGTTGGAACACTTTTTCGTATTTTAACAATAACCAGACAAACGCTTCTGCCATACTTTTTCTCATTTCACAAAACCTTCGTCAAAATAACATTCTGTTTTAAAGCGCTAGGATTACGCGCAATTTCCTTTTCGGCGTAACTAATTCACTTTTCTGGTTGCCTCTGCTGCGAAATTGGTATGACGTTTTTGCTTCAAAAATTTTGCTACTCCAAATATTATCGCCAACGCTTTCTTCCCCTATGAATGCGAAACACCTTTCCGCAATTAATAAATTAGTCAGTGCAGTCAATAAAAAAATGGTTAACCACGAGACTCAAAACTGTTTTTACTCCATTCCTGCTTCCAAAGATAAATGGAACACTTTGATTTATTGTGGAAAGTTCATGCATTCTAGAAAACGGACGCGTACATTTTACTTATGATCGCTAATAACTTGTTCGAATAAAGTTTGAAGTTAAAGCCCTGTAATTTCCATCAAAATTTGTGTCAATCACTTATGAATTTGTGGGAGCTATAGAAAAGCGCTCGCAATCAGAGTTTTTTAATTATTATTCGTCCCGTACAACATTTTAATATCCCATAAAATAGTGGTGCGATCCTCACATTTCATTTCGTAAGTCGAACAAATGACTAAAAAGTATCTTCCAACGCGTTTGCCAATTTAATCTCCACCATCGGTTTTATGGTGCAAAGGAACGAAATTAATCAACAAATCTTTGTATTTTAACAATAAATCAAATCATGACAATTGGTTTCGAAATTTTTCCTTCAGTTGGGCTAGATATTATTGGCAAACAATAACCTCATCCAAGAACTGGAAAATTATATAGGAAAGCAGAAATTTAGTTGTTCAATTTCAACTAACTACGGCCAATTCTATCTGATTTTCAGGTATTCCAAGAGTGCGTATTCCAGACCTTATAAAGCTTTTCATTGTATACTAAGGCTGCGTAAATTATCTGTTAAAAGTAATTTTAAATTAATTTTTTCGGTAAGTTCATTTATTTATCACAAACTAAAATAGATTTTTACCGACCGTTTTACTCGACTATTGGTTAGTGGCGTAAGTGAAACATTAAATGAAATATGGCGGCATTTCGAACGAACTATTTGAACACTATAAAGAACTATAATTTGAACATTGATTTCGTATGTGGATAAACGTGTTGTTTCATCACACCAAACTCTAAATATTTCACTCAATTCCCTCATTTAGCGAATTACACTTCTGAATTCTAAAATTTGTCTAGTTAGCATTTCAAATTGGAAAATTTCTCTTTGCCAATTCAATTTTTACTCAACTCAAGATAGGAAACTATCTTATGGAAAGGACAAGTTTTACTTAAGGATTCGTCCCTTCCCTTCTCATTTTTACTCAAAAGATCAAATTCACTCAATATTTTCTGATAATTAGTAAATAACTCTAGTTATATTCATTCATTCTTCTTACCGCTTAATATGCGAGGAGCCTTCGAAGGTCATCAATTTTTTTTGTTCAGTGTAATTGTGTAAGAACCTGTCGACACATAATATCAATGTACCTTAATAACCCGACCTTCTCATACCCATATTTTCTCGTCTTTTTGTTTTCGAATCACAATTAAAACGAGTAAGATAAAACAGAACATAAACGAGAGACGAGAACATAAATAATTGGACGTAATATATCATTCTTTAAAACATGTACTACATACCTATAAACACAGCGAGGCAAGGAGACATTTTTTTATGTTTTAATATGGGCATTTTCTTAAACATCGAATGATAAATTATACAATAAAAATTATTCCATTTTAATTTGCAAAAAAAAAATACATTTTTCGTCGTCGGAAAAACTGTGTAACGGATATGTATCACTATCATCAAATATTTTTATTCGGTACACAATTCACACTAAATATCAGACACAAATCAAGCCAGCTTTCACGATTCTTACCTATCAATCAATGTTTGTGTTCTAATATCAAATGTCTGCACACACACGCGGGTGGTGTGAGTGGATCTGGAAGGTAACTCGTCATGTTAACGGAATAAAAAATATATAAATACCGACTAATTGATTGTTGATATTTTTCACCTTGTAGGTATATAAATTTTCTAACTTTTCCTGTTTTGCGTTTTTCGTATTTTGCTTTTTTTTTGACAAATTATTGACTTTTTAATTTTTCAGCGAATGTTTTTCTTCGTTGAGCACTTTCGCGTTGTTATTGTAAGTATTTCGTTCTGTTTCGTTTGTTTTATGCTTTCCTTGTCAAAATGGTATAAGTGAAATTTAGTAGATTTGAATATAAATAAACTGTGCGATGTCATTTTATGTTATGTAACACGACCAGATACCTCCTCCTTGCTCCCTTTCTGTTGTATCGATTTTCAAAAACGATGAAATTTTTTCTTCCTCAGAAAGGTATTTTCATTTATTGGAAAATTTAAAACCATTTTCTTTTATGTTTTTTGTAAATTTGATAGGTTGCGTTACACAACACAATGTGTACCGTGACTGGAACGTTGTTTTTCCTTTACGTTACCTACGAGAAGGAGAATAATGAAAATTTTCCGCTTTATATCTATAATCTGAGTCATCAAATTTTCTGATGCATGACAAGTCTTCAGTTTTAATTTGAACATAAAAATACATTACATTAAAAAAACACTAGACGGAATGGGTGGTCAAAATGAAAAGTTGATAGCATACAGATGGTATGTCTTGTGCAAGAATTAGAAACATGGAATTATTATTTCGTGTGAGTATTATAATTTGTATGTGATATGATTGGGAAATTCATAACATTATATTGATCACATATGATATACGCTGGTGTTGTACAAATTTGACAGATATATTGTTACGTATATAAGCTTAAAAGAAATGTGTTGGGAAATTTTTTTATTTTTCTATTTATTTGAAATACTGTATATTTCACCTCGTTTTCTACTTTACATTTTTGAAATGTATTCAAGTAAAATATATATGCACATACGTGTGATGGGGTACGCTTTAAACTACACGATGCGGAAATCATTGATTTAGAAGCATTTTAGGTAACAAATTCCTCACATAATACTAACATTAGAAATATGAATTTCATACATATATGTATATGGAATTTAAATGACACATTTAGCTGCTATCAAATTTTACATTATTTTTGCAGCAAGTCAGAAACATATTTGTTAACATTTAGGTGAAAATGTTCCGTTGTATGTGATCAAAATTAATTTTCCTGCAACATATCGCTGCTCAGC
The DNA here is from genome assembly GCA_963691935.1 of Nephrotoma guestfalica. Classification (NCBI taxonomy): domain Eukaryota; kingdom Metazoa; phylum Arthropoda; class Insecta; order Diptera; family Tipulidae; genus Nephrotoma; species Nephrotoma guestfalica. The sequence goes on from OY829915.1 coordinate 15,957,130, forward strand.
GTTAATGCGGGCATAATTTTAACAAGACGTGTTATCAACATTGTATAATGATTCTTTTCATTTAAATTTTCCGTTCAACGATAAAAGTTCAATAAATGGGTGGTCTTTGTTCCTTTTTTTGTTCATAATATTTTGCCATTTGTAATTTATCACCCTTGATGATCCTGTCTAAAGCTATAGATAAAAAGTCCAAATGTTGGTTTAAATCATTAATTCGTTAGTAATCACGTGGGCAAAATGCCGATTAACCTTAAATGTCAATCTTACATAATTTAAAGTGTAACCTTTATAGCTAAACGTATCGTTAAAAAATATTCTTTAAGTGCAATGAATCGAAAATAATTTCATTTTTATTATCAAAATGCCAAAAATTAATTAATAACTTCCTTTCACATGAGAAGTTGTCGAGTTAGCATCTCCAAATGCAAATTTAAAGGAGCAGGTTATGTAATATTTTAGCCCGGTTTTGCTTGAGTGTTAAATAGTTTTTCCGGATCTCTAAAAGTCTATTTTATATAATTGAGTTATGTGTTTTTGCCCACATTTTACCATGCATAGATAATTTTAATTTTTTTTACAAGGCTTTAGCAGAGTGGGCAAAATATCATAACTCACTTAATTGAATTAGCATTCGAGAGTATTTTACATACTTTAAAATATTTAACTGATATCTTCTGACCTTTTTAGCAGTCCACATATAGCTGTTTATGGCTTAGCAAAACTAATTATTTGGTGGACAAAATTCGTCATCACTTGAGAATTTTAAGATATAACTCATTTATACTAATAATTAAGAGTGATTTACGACCCCACCCCCAATTTAATTCATAATTTCCAGAAATATTTTAATATTCTATGCATGACTTTGTGGAGTGGACAAAACTAATCATTGGGTGGACAAAATTTACCAGCACTTAATAGTAGTTTACTAGCATTCTTATAATTTAACTCAACCGTTTCCACAAATACTTGAATAACTCATACGTAGCTTTATGGGATGGACAAAAAAATTATTGAGTGGGCAAAAGTAAACCACATTTGGACATTTGATATGTAAAATATAATTGTTTTATTTAAATTGATGTTTGAGAGTGCTTTTCACAATACGCTTTTAATTTAACTTGATAGTTTCTTTAAAAATTACATAAAAGCTCTGTATATTGCTTTACGTTGGTCAAAACTTTTAATAGGTGGAACAACCTGGGAAAAATATTAACAAACTAATGACATAACTCATTTATTTAGATTCTACTTTCTACTTTGGGAATGAGTCCTCAAATTTTACTAAGTTTTAGCAAGTTTTTTGGGTGCGTACAACTTCATAATTGGTTGGAAAATTATTTTTAAATCTATGGCATAAACCATTTCTTTAAATTTGCTTTGACGGTTCTTGCTGGCAAATTCAAATTGCACTAATTTGTTTTAGCGTTTTCTGTGGGTAAACTAAACAACTCATTTCATTAAATTCGCATTTAGGATGTCAACTTAACAGACCTTCACACTTAAAATATCAAGGTTGTGGTTTTGTGCATTTAAAAAATGTTAAACACAAAAATGAACTGTTTCGAACCAAACACTTAGAATCTTCTTTTACTCAAATCAAAATATTAATGAATTCTAAATAAAGTTTAGATTTAATTTTTGGTTATTCTTTATCTTTAATTAACTCAAATTCAATTCAGGCAGTCTCATAATTATTGTTGACATATATGGAAGACTGTCCGATCTGTGTGAACAGCCAACTTTTGTCTACGAATTTTGGGTGCGAGAAATGTGTTACATTTTCTAATTCGATGTAAATCTAAATTTGCGTCATATATTAATTTGAGTGAAATTTTTATTTACCTCAAACGCCGACAGTGTTGTCTGACATAAATATTTTATTTAAATTAAATTTTCTTTTAGTTTAACTCAAAAGCTCCTATAGAAATTATAAGATAATGTTTCTGCTATACTTAGTTTGGTATGCAAGATAGTTGGTAATCAAATATAGCTCTAATTTCACTGAAATTTAAAAAATTAAAAAATCACTCAAATTTAAAAACTCAAGAGAAATTGTGATTTTGTGTTTTTGAAAAATATACACAATAATGTACTGTTTGGGACGAAACACTAAGAAGGTTATTTTCACTCAAATTAAAATAAAATTAGATTTTAAATAATGTTTATATTGAAATTTGGTTATTCTTTATCTTCAATTTCAGGAAAAATTTTAATTCAGACACTCATAATTATTGTTCATATGTATGGAGAACACGATCCGGTCTTGAACAGTCAACTGGCCTTTCGTTTTAAGTTTTTAGACATCCACACCAGATTTGACAATCGTACATTAAGAGAAATGCAAAGTATATAAATTTGAGTGATATATTAATTTGAGTGAAATTTTAATTTAAAATGTCGAATTTTGTTTGCAAGAAATGAGTTACATTTTCCAATTCGATTGAGTGATATATTAATTTGAGTGAAATTTTAGTTTCGATCAAATTCATTCAAATTATATTCATTAACGGCATATGAACAAATAACATTTGTGAAAGATACGAAAGGAAGCAGAAATTGAGAACTATGATGAGTATTTGCCATGAGTTAATTGATGTGGAAATTGCGGTTGATGTTGTCACTTCAGTTATAAATAACTTTATTGATCTTCAGTTATAAATAACTTTTCTACTCTACGCTTCATTTATTATTATACCGAAATTGTTAAGTGAGCATCAGGTGACCGAAAAACCTAAACCTTTTTTAAATCGCCCAGTGGTCCCATCTTTTTCATTAATCACTCGGCCAATTAATCATAACCCTAGATTTATCTAATATTTGCATGTGTCCAAATACGAACTTTAACCTAAGATATACCGTGACATATAAAATTTGAAAGAAACCTTTGTGACAAAGTTCCTTATAAACTTTAAAAATAACACTTAACGCTTTAAAAACTTTGTTTAAAAAATATTGAACAGAGTATTTAAATACTAATTGATATTCGGAAACTAAACTTCCTAAATTAAGCAATGGGAAACAGCATGTTAAACCTAAATTTTCCCTACATTTTTAACGTTCGTGTTATGTTTACGGAAACAGTCATTAGGGTATGTTATAAACGTCTTATGCTACTACATACGTATAAATTTGTATGTGTATTTACAAAAATTAATTAATGCTATAATTATTTCAAAACCATTTAATTTAAAAAAAAAAATAAGAAAAGAAAGGAAAATTAAAATTTTTCAACATTTTCATTTGGCAGGCATATTTACGTACAATAAAAGTTTAAATTATATATGTGTACATGAGTACGTTACACATATCCATATATGTATGTACAATATACATACTCATAAAAAACGATATTAAAAGTCATTTATTCACTCAGTTTGTTTATATAAAAGAATTTTTATGGTTGCTCCTTCATTTATGTATCCAGATCCACCATATATAACTCGGCTCTATATTGTATGTTCCCTCTGTATCAAAATATGTTACATCTCATATTATTATAAACATAAAGACATGTCGTCGTCGTCGGATATATTTCATTCTGCCAAAATAATTTCAATACATCATACACCCGGGGATCCATCTCTCTATAAATGAATGTACGCGCAAACACATTTCGTGTTTGCGAGACAATCACAAACGTAGTGAATAGAAAAGATGTGTATAAGACAATTTTTTTCTTGTTTTCCAACTAAACTTTTTAGATTCTTTTCTTCTCTCCCAACTAAATCCTTCTTAAAGCTTTTGTATTATTACAGTTATTTTTATTTTGTTGATAACAACAATTTTTTTTTCCTTATATCATTATTGTTATTCTTATTACATTTTGATGTGAGTATTATATAGAAAAGGTGCTATATTTTCTTGTTGAAAGGTACAACGATGAAATGTGATATGTTTGTGATTAAAGATGACTACCGACATCGAATTAATCCACTCGATGACGAATGTATATAAATTTTCTCTAGACTCGAGACAAATCAAAATGATTCAGTGTTAAATGCCATTCGCGCGTCATGCAGCCCCACATCAATCTTATTTATATTTAGTGTTTATATTATTTGTATATTAGAAATCTAGCGCGCCGTATGGTTGGAAATTAATTTAATTTTTTTTTATAACCTTATTAGATTCAATTAATAATTATAATAAATTTAAGTTCCCCGCTCCATTATAATGTTGTAAAATTATAAATTATGTAATGTTATCAGAAACACAAAATCAATCAAAATAAATTACCATTAGCGTTTATATTATGTTGTACACATACATACATATAGAGTTTTGGAAAATGGGTTTTTTTACGACAAAATTTATGCGTTGTGATTTTTTACAGTGATAAAAGCTCTCTATATAAAGGAAAATTTGCTCATTTCATTTTCAATTTTTAATGAACATTGTATAGTCATGTGCCTTTGGATATACATATTACGAACGTATATAGATAATTTTGTGATTGTGCTATTTGTTTTATATATATACATTATATTATACGTATGTGTGTGTGGGTCGATACTTAATGTGTGCCATAAAAAGTACAATAACACATGATATAAACGCGACATTAGATAATTATATAATATACGTCTATTAAGTTAAGTATCTAAACTCTAATTACCTTAATAAATTGTGTACGATACTTACTTCGAGTGACTTATACCGCCATAATTATACTCGTATACTTTAATATGGAACATAATGATAATTACTAAATCTTATTTTTCATACTACTATGTAATATTTAAATTGAGCTGTTTTTCTAAGAAGTTTGAAGCAGATAAAATTCTTGGAAAGTATTTGTTTTCGTAGTGTAAAAAATAATTTTTTCGAATTGAATTTAAAATTTAATTGGATTAACAATTGAGTAGTTGCATATTGTTTTATTAAACGAAATCAGATGTTTACTTTAAAAATTTATTATGGAAATGTAAATTGATAGAATTAGTTAATTTACGTGTATGATTGTAGACCTAGTTGATGAAGGATTTATTTTGCATTAGCACTAAAGATAGTTTCACATCAAAACTAGTACTGAAATCCTTAATTTTTTTGAAGTCCTTTAATGGTTTCGGCTATAATCGATTAAGATAATTCCATGATTGTCTCAGAAAATTTTCGCCATCACTTCCCACCCGAAGGAACAGTCTACTTTTTTGGACCCGATTCCCCCTTGGTAGTCCACTGTTTTGACTGTATTTCTGATTTTGGAGTGTAATGGTGTATTCAAGTTTCATCAACAGTAATTAGCCGACGCCGAAACTTTGATTCATTGGGCCTAAACTGCGCCCACACAGCGTTCGAAATGTTCATTCGAACACGTTTCTGGTCCAAAGTGAGCAACCGTGGCACCCAACCCGTGGACACCTTTGTCATGCCTAAATCTTGATTCAATGTGCGACAAACGCGTTCTTTGAACATATTCATCTAGGCTCTTCTATCTCTCTAACTTTAATGCAAAGCGATGTTGTTGTCAGTGGTTGCAGTTTTTGGACGTCCCGAACGTCCATCGCCATACCCGCTGGTATGGCTACGTTTAAATTCAGTTGCTCTAAATTTCACGGTGATAAATGATGGTGCAGAGTCCCCGGACGCTGTGTCCAACTCAAAAATACATATTTAATGACAGCTCGATACTCGATTTTTTCCATTTTCACAAAACACTCACATCGACTCACTCAAACGATTTAAGTTATGCACCAAATGCGCGTCCAAAATGGCTAATATCTCGATAAGTACCTTTCATCGCTTGCGCAAACACACTCCCCCACTTTTGTTGTCGAGTGCTGCCATCTTTAAGTTGAGGTCGAAAACTTTTTGATAACCTTCGTATATATATATATATATATATATATATATATATATATATATATATATATATATATATATATATATATATATATATATATATATATATATATATATATATATATATATATATACATATATATATATATATATAAATATATATATATATATATATATATATATATATATATATATATATATATATATATATATATATATATATATATATATATGAGACATTCCATTATATTTCGCATTTTTTGCCACTTTTTGAACTCGTCCTCACCGATTTCAATATGTTTGCTTTTATCGTGTTCCTTGAACGAAAAAAGCATACACGTATTTTTTGTTAAGTTTTATGACCTTCAGTTATCCCGTTATACTATATGGTTAGAAAATTGGTCGGTTTTTCCCATTTATAATAATGTACTAATACTGGTATTATACTGGTTCTACAGAAGGTATCGTTAAAAGTGGTAGCGCTTTAGAAAGATCTTAGATGGTGTTAAATGATAGTACCGACCATTATTATAAGAGTTTTAGTGAAATGAATATAGCCAAATGTTTTTAGAGGGTGCAGCTACCAATCTACAAGGAAGTGTGATGCACCGTTCGGAAAGTGAAGGTTCAGCCATTCTATTGATATACTTTGTATGTGTACAAGTCCTGGTTTAGCCAGTGCTATTTTCAAAATCACTTTTTACTAATAGACCACAAGGCGAGCACACCCTCACTAGAGGTACTACATATACAGAAAAGGGACATGAACACTAATATTTAAAGAAATATTAAAATGACCATAAGAGTTCTCCCATAACTCGTTGTTTTGTAACATGTGATACGTGAGCCAGTCGAATAAAAGACTACAAGATTACATTTTCAAAATTTGTTTTAATTTTAATGACTAGGTCAGTGATTACCACTATTATTCTAGAAAAATTAATATTTTTTAAAATCGACTAATTTTACTTGACGTTTGTAATGGTTAAAGTGATAAAAATCAGTTTATTTCGAGTTTTACGAGTAAGCCGCGTATCGCCGTTTTCTATATTGGAAGTATTTCAAAAATCACGATTTTTCAATTTAAAATAATCTACCGGCTAAACTGGTATGGATAGATACCTACGCCCTCTATAGGTGCGCACTTCTTTATGGATTGATATCTGCGCCCTCTACAGGTCTAAACATTTAGCTGCCTTCATTTCACTAAAACTTACAATAATGGTCCATCGTTCAGGCAATAAAAGGATTTCCCGACGGAAGAAGTCTGGTTGTTTCGAGGCGATCCAGTCATCGGCCCATTTTTGGACGTTTCATATGAAGTGAAGTGGTGCTGTGCCAGGGCTGTTTGCATCGACCGGAACAAGTGGTAATCAGAGGGAGCAATGTCTGGTGAATACGGCGGGTGGGATACAATTTCCCAGTTCTGCCAGTCCAAGTAGTTTTTGACAGGTATATCAACATGTGGCCTAGCGTTGTCAGGTTGCAAAATAATCTTGTCGTGCCTTTTGTCCCATTCCGGCTGTTTTGCAGCTAGAGCTTGCTTTAAAGCCATCAGTTGTCGTCGATAAACTTGTCCCGTAATGGGTTCACGCTCGTAATAAACGACACCCTTCATATCCCACCAAATACAAAGCATCACCTTCGAACCATGGATATTTGCTTTTGGCATCGACGGCCCTGGTTCACCTGGCTTGACCCACGCTGGTTTGCGCTTTGGATTGTCATAATGCATCCACTTTTCATCCCCAGTGCTGATCCGATGCAAAAACTCCTTCCTTTGTTGTCGTTAAAGCAACAATTCGCACGTGGTTTTCCAATGTTCCATGTCTCGTGCTTTCAATTTGTGTGACACCCAATTTCTCAGCTTCTGATTAAATTCTATTGCATGTATAGATTGCGAAGCACACTGTTTGGTAATATTCAATTCGTCTGCCAATTGTTTTTCGGATTGACAAGGGTCCACATATGACCGGGACAAATGGTAGTCCGAACACAACGCCCTGCTGATCAATTCTGAACGTTTTAACTGAATTGATTGCCTTAAATGCGTTAATTGCTCACACTAAAGATTAGAATCAATCGTTTGGCCCGGTGGCAGCACCTCACAATGCACGATTCCTTTCCAATTCCACCAAACACGCGGCATTCTCTCACATCAATCTTTTTTTTGTATCCAGCCATTTTCAAATGGTTTAAAACTGTTTTGCTATCAATATTTAGTTCTTTGCCAATTTTCAATTTTCTGCATGATTGTTCGACCAGTGTTCTAAGTTTGGAGCCTCATGCATGATTTAAAGTAATTGTTCAATCCATTGATATGACCCGAATTTGCCAGAGCGAATTAGTATCAATATGTTTAAATGTTTGTATCGCGAGATATACCACTTCAACAATTGCAAAATTTCTGACGGGTTTCAACAGGACCAAAAGTGCTTTTTAAAACTTAGTGGCTCGAAAAATTTTGAAATGCGATTAGGAGATCCGCCTATGAGACGGGAGCACAAGCCATCCCGTTTTTAATTTTTTCTTGGTTCGATCGTGTTTTAAAACTAAGGATGGGATTGGTTTCGGAGTGCCTCATATTTTTGGCTCGAAAAATTGTGTACAAATAAATAAGAATTGTTCTTCGATAGGGCCGCTATATTACATTATGTCAAGTTGCAAGCAGTGTTCACAAATCTTATTAATAAAAAATCCAAAGGAAACCCACAAAATTTTGTGGGTTTCCTTTGGAAAGCAAAAGTTGTATAGAGTCAATTCCTAAAGACTGTTTCTTAAGATATTCTTCATCTTCTTCTGGCATCACAGAATTACGTAACACCTATATAATAGGACACTGGAATAGGATTTCATCATCTTATTGCATTCAAGCTGTGGCATGATTTTTAATGTACAACTCTTTTATTTAAAATATTTTCTCAATTTTAGAAATTTTTTCTAACCTTAGTGTGTATTAGTAAAAGTAAATACACTCAAATTTTACAAGCAAACTAACAAAATTATTTTTGGAATTCTAGTAAGCACCTTCATAAACCATCATGAAGTGAACCAATAGGCAAGCATAAACAACACAATTAATTTATTTAAATTAACATTTTACTGTTTGCAATTAACGTAATTACGTTTTATAATTTCCCAATTTAGATACCTACTTGTTATAAATTTATAATTTACAGTAACGGCTCACCAAATCTGATATTTAAAATATTTTCTCAGAACGAGAAAATTGTTTCTCAAAAAGTCTTAGCTTAATTTACAAATTCCCGAAAATTAATTATTTTTACATGTAACTTTTATAACAAATTATGGCTCAAGGCTCTTCCAAATATAAACAATATTCGTGTAAGGAAGATGAACAGTTTTGGCATGCATAAATTAGCATCATACAATAAATTACTTCATTAAGTCAAACATACTACCAATCAAGTCTCTTGACTTTGCACACATATACGTAATTGCCACAACAAAAATAAGTTACGAAAATTTTCAACACATTAAATAAACATTAAATTTTAAATTTAAATTCAAAAATTTTACCCGAAAAATAATAAAATAATGAATTTCGCGCTCGAGTCATAATAAATTTTCCACTCAAGTGGAACAAAATATTCTGTTTTCTCGAGAAAAAAAAACAAAAGAAAATTAAATATTTTATCAAAATAAAATAAAAATCAAGAATTTGTAATTGTTGAAATAAATTACCGACAGGCATATTTGGTATTCTGGTACAATTACATATTAGGAGATACATAGTTCATAAGCAAATTTTAGCGATCGAGCTGTTTTTGGTATTATGAGTTTTCCGCACCTTTTTCATCCACACAAGTGTAAGGAACTCTAACAGCATCTAAAATATGTATATAAACATATCAAAAAGCGTGAGAGAAACATTGCGCGAATTTATAGACAAAAAAAAATTTGTATTAACAATTCCAAGGTTTTATTTATAATAATAAAACAGCAACACGGTATTGTTGAATAGTAAATTTTTTTATTTCTGTTTTAATAAAAGGAAATAATCATAGACTTCAAAGTTATTGTCAAGATTATTATTATTATTACTATATTACTGTGTGTATTACTATTACTATTGTTATACTCGTATTATACTTTGTTCGTTTTATTCTGTATTTCTTTTGTAAACTTACAATAAATTATTAAGAAACGAATTTGCACTTTACCATATTATTTATTATGTTCTGAGTATATTGTGTTATATGAAACTTAAAAAAAATAACATAATTTCTGCTTACAATAATATATTTTTGCGAGGTTATGTTTTTAATGTAATTCATTTGCATATTTTATGCTCATATATTCAACAGAGGGAGCATACTCGTATATACCCAAAAATAAACGAAAACAAACAAATTTTATAATTTTTTTTCTGCTGTTCTGGTTAATGTTGCTGTTTGTTTTTCTACTTGATGCTTGTTTTTCATAGGAAAATTATGTATGTAATTTGAATTGAATTAATATTAAAATTATTTTTTTTTTGCTTCTATTGGGATCGATTGAATTTGCTGGTTCTATTTTCATAGCATTTTAGACATAACAACGATCTAACGCAAAATACTCGCTTGAGTGGGATTAAAAGTTAACGCAGAGGAGTGTGGAAATGTCAATATTATTTTGGGACGTAATAAGGTTAACGCACTGAACAAAAACTTCAGTTTTAATGCTATTCTTGCTTCTTTTGATGAATTTCTTGGAGCTATATTTACACAGATACGATTTACGCTATCAGATTTCACTCAATTAAAGGACTTTTAATTAACAATTAGTTTGTAAACAAATTTCAACGCAATTTGTTTACTTCAATTATAATTTGAAATTTACCGAACCTAAGAATGTATAATCAAATTTTGGATGAGGAATAACAACATTTTATTAAACCATATAGTATATGAGTGAAAATTTTCGAACTCAATTTTTCTGTGAATATTTTCTTGAAATTGGAATTTATTTTGAGTGAAATACATAAAATATTAATGAATCGGTAAAAGTAACTCACAATAAAGTTTAAATTGCTCAAAAATTAAATATCGCTTCTTTAACCCTTGTGTCAATACCCGTCCACTCGGATGGCCAATTAGATTTAAAATTCTCATAACTTTGACAATTTGAGAGTTACACAGTTCGTACTTCTTGATATCCTAGAATTATTAATGTTTTATTAATTATCGCATATACGTAATAAAAATGATTGCTAAAAAATTATTAGTTTATAACTAGTTTTACCCGTGTAGTCTATTAAACCCAGGTGGTCAATTAAAAAACGCTTTAGAAAACTGTTTTTTCGTTATTTTAGTGTCCAACTTAAATCATATTTCATAAATTTGACAAGAATTTGTTCATAAATTTCACAAGAATATTTCATAAATTTGAAAATTATTTAAAATTCCATAATTATTAACACTTACAACACTTTACTTGTTAGTGTGTTCAACACACGCTAGTCTTTTACAAATACTACAAGATTTTCGTGAATTGCGCCGTTTTTGCATCCGCAGACAAACAAATCCATCATTTTCCAACTTAAGGAATTCGACCTATGCCGTCGCGAGGCCTTTTATATATCTCAGACGTTGCTGGTTCCTGGTTTGGTATTGTTTCATGAAGCGGTTTGCCAAATATATATTCTATTCCAGACCGTGAATTAAAATTTATACATACATTTGGTATGGTTGATTGATCTAAAACATGCGGAAGAGCTAATTGGAGTACTAAATCTTCCAAAAATACTCGACGATTATGTGTTTTGTTTGATCTGACTGGATTGTTCGCTATATAAATTTTGTAAGTCACGACGCAAGCAATGTCAATAATATTATAAAAAAAACTGCTGTAGGCCCTCTTTGCATCCTTCTTTTGGCTGAATAATGGGTAACCAGCTTATCCATATTATCTACTCCACCTTTTTTACTTTTTTACTTTTTTATTTTTTTTCAATTACTGTGTCCGTATAATATTGGGTAGATAACAATAAAACACTTTTATTTTTCTTTGGGACGGAAGAACAGAGTGTAACATTATCATCGCTGAATCAAAATATTGATGAACGCGATCTGGATGGTAACATTTCTTTTGGAACATTCGGTTTGGTTTTTTAGAGTCCCAACTATGGATAAGTCTCAAGAGATCAATAAGCGGACAAGAAGCATTGTTGTAAAAAATTATCAGTTACTACATTTCTCCCCGACCCTTTCAAGCAATAGGTCCTTTACTATTCGTTCCCCTTGATTGGATTCTCTACCTGATGGTTGTTGACCAGTATAAATCTGCCCCGTTATTGGATATGAGTTAGCAGCACCGCAAACCTACCAAACTTTAATCTCCATATTTTGCCAGTTTGTACGGCATATATTGGGTAAATTTTGTTCGCCCTGCACAAAATCAAACATTTTTTTATTTATAAAATGCAATAACGAATGTCTTGATAAATACTACAATGCATTCAGACGGTGTATAATATTTGCGCAAATTTTAGTTTCGCAATTCAAATATTTCACTTATCGCAGCATCTTTATAAGACTCTAATCGGAATCGCCGCGTATTCTTATTATCGAAGCGTGGAAATCGGCTAATCTTCCAAAAACGGTTCAATCCCATGCTCGCGTGGAACAAAGAGTCCGATGTAGTCGCCCATAAAAGCTTCGTATGTTCACTATTGGATTGATGCACATCAGCATTTTTAAGAATAGCTAGGAAAGCTTTGAACTCCTTTTCTGTTAGACATTTCCATTTTTTCGATGGCTTATCTGAATTTTTAAAGTTGTATGCTCCATAAACCTCCTCAGCCTTCCTATTTATTTGTCTGATGATTATTTCACACATAACTTCCGAAAAATGCACTTAAATGTATCCTTTACGGATAACAATCGCAATAGTCAATCGCATAGTCAATCGCAAAGATCCACTCCTATGACTTCTGTGGATGTTGCCTTTAAGGACATTTTTTTCTTTATATCGTTCCATCTTTCCCTTTTAGACAAGGCGAATTACTTTCAGTTGAATTTGAATTGTTTCAGTAAAACACTTGGAAACAAATATTCCTTTGAGTGACAATATTTATGTAAATATACAACAATAATAAATATTGACACTCTAAGGAAAAATTGTTCACAAATGTTTTACTAAAACAATTCAAATTCTATTTTATAAGCGACAAAAGTTAACAGTGAGGCTAAAAAATGGATTTCAACCATTATAGCACATTTACTTTCAGTTCCCTCTTCAAGATCACTATCGCTTGAAATCTCTTCTTCAGACTCTTCAATTCGAATTTTTTGATCCTCGTATACGTCGGCAATAGGAAGCTAGTCGCCCTCTGAGCCATCATCAACAAATTCAAATATTTCTTCACCATCATCGTCACATGCCTCTAACGCATGAGCTAAGTAAGCTTGCTAATCTTCATACGATGAACTGTAAGGAATATATAAAATATGTAAAAACGAAATGCATTTCTAATGTTAAATCTTACCGTCTAAATGCTGCATTAGAAATTTCTCTAAAATCCGCCATTTTCTTACATACACAAACTTAATTATATTTTCAACCTTCGCATTAACTTTGTTTTACTAGTTACGTTAGCGGGGAATCCCCATTATAAATATTTCATTTTTCTTTTCATGCGTTACAATATGTGGCCACTCTGGTAGGTCGGGTATTATACACTACAAGGGTTAAGGAATTCTATAAAATTTATCTTAAACTTCAACAACAAAAGTAAGCACAATAAAAAATCATGGCCTACTAAATTAAAAATGAATTATTTTTTGAAAGTGAAAGCAAAGTGCTACATTTTCCACACTTCTCCAAACTATGCCAAAAACCTGCCACACACCGTAAGGAACACACACACACACACACAAAATTTCATCAAAATCCGTCGAGCGATGCGTGAGTCGATAAAGGACAAACGAACCACGTTTCATGTTTACATTATAGAAGACGCACGCAGGCGATTGCTGTGTATGAAATGTAGGGTTGTAACCGATATTTCCTTGCCAGTATAGACAGAAAATTGATAGAAGGAAAATAATATTTACTACTCATCGATAAGGCCATTACGACCACAAAAATTTTTCCGATGCTTATCACCAGATGCATGTTTGGTGAATTTTGATATTTCTTCTTAACTTCCAAGGTGTACCAATTTGCGGTAAGCGATTCGCCAAAGATTTAATTTTTTATAATTTTATTCAAATATATTGATTTTAATTATTTGACCTAAACTTTATATACTTCCATATGAGGCTAATATTTACGATAAATTTTCTGGTAGCTAATAAGCGCATCAGGTGGTGACACTTATTCAGGATCGCCATCGAAATCTGAAAGTAAAACTTAAAGTTTAAGTGTGTACACAGTATGCTCCTTCAAGCGGGATGATGTTATGATCCAGTTTTGGAAACCAAATTTAAGAAGCCTTTTTCAGCGGGAAATATCGATCGGTAAACGCAAACACATTGAGTATAAAATATTTATTTCATTTACAATAACACACGAATTTCGTGAAATTACGTTATGCTTAGAAGTGTGAATCGAGTGTTATACGGGATATTAAGTGAAAAGTGAAATGAAAATTAAATATTTTGATTGGACGATCGGTAGTGATTTTAAACTCGCTGAGACTGTTTCGATTCTATTATACTCGGGTTTTAACTAGTTTGTCGTTTTTTCTTGCTCCTCTTCCGCTCTTTTAATTTTGGTGGTGATCCAAGTTGTACAATCTTGCATTGGTTGTTGAAAATGAAAGTGCCAAAGCAAAAGGAACATATAGTAAAGGTCAGATTACTCGAATCGAAAACTGTGAAATTGATTAAAAATGAAACAAGTATAGATGATTTAAAGGCGCGATTAGAGAAGATAAATCAGTTATATCAAAATTTTGTAGATGTGGAGTGTGAAAAGAGTGGGATTTCGGATGGCATTCAAACTGATTTAGAAGCCGTGGACGCCCAGTATTATATGATTGTTCCAAAACCGCACTGCGAGATACGGGAAATAACTGGAATTAATACTTCATCTGTAAATATACATGAACCAATTCGAGGCAAACACCATCGAGCGATTTTCGGTTACCGCGAATTATTATTCCCATATTTTTGACCTTTTCGGATGAACCTTGCACGAGAATCCAAACCTGTATCGCGCCCAAAAGTTGCAATATCTTAAAGGTTACTTAAGAGATGAAGGTTCTTGTTCGACACTTTCCAATCAATTTGGATTTGTAATTGCAGGAACGCCAATTCATAAAGAAAATGGCAATAATATGGTTCTAGTGAAACTATATCTTGATGCCGATCTGGCTTTACGAAGTTTTTTAAGATCGAAGAGATTTCAGATGCCGTTTCTTATAGCGGAGAGAAGAATCTTTGTCTGCATCATTATCGAGAGACGGTTCGAAGTCTACCATTTTAAAATGGTTTACCGAAGCCTGGTAATTCGAAATTAATGGCTATAAAGCGAATGAATAGTTTAGTAATAGTACGACTTGTATTTGATGGATCAGCTAAAACGACCAATGGAAATTCGTTGAAAGATCAATTATTAGTTGGACCAATCGTCCAATTTGATAGAAATACTTTTAAGATTTTGCATGAACAGAATCGTTTTATCTGCTGACATAAAAAAATTTGTTTGAAAATCTTGTGGAGCAGGGACTCGGGAAGTGATCTGCGAACTTTCAATCTATTGACGGTAACTTATGGCGCACCGTTCGCACCGTTTTTGGCAGCGCAGACATTAAACCAACTAGCATCAGGGATTACCACGACGAATACCAGAGGCAGCAGATGTGCTGGAATACGCTTTCTACGTTGACGATCAAAAGTCTGGAATGAGCAAGTTGGAGGAAGATGAAAAAATGGTTAAAGATTTAATCCGTTTGCTGGGGAATGGACGGTTTAATTAGCGCAAGTGGCCATCCAATAACGAAACGCTGTTACGCAATATTCCGGAAGCCGACCGAGATATCACATAAAAAGAATTTGAAAGTAATTCATAAGCGATCACATACTACCTACTAGAAACGGTGTATGTTATCTGAGGCATACAAAATTGTTGATCCCGTTAAATGACTGTCGCGAACTATAATAAAAATAAAAATATTGTTTCTGGTAGCTCTGGTAGCTAGGAATTGGTTCACCAAGATTTTTGGTGGAAAGGTCCACATTGGCTAAAGAGACCAGAGATAGAGTGGCCGAACCAAATTATAATCACTTCGGGAACATCGAAAGAAGTACTATCATCATTTTGTGATGAGACAAATACAACGTTTCAATTATTATGAGTTGGTGGCATATTGAATAATGCAGATGTTCCCTACGATATGAAGCATCCAATTATAGTTCCAGCAAAGCATCGCATCACGTTGCTTATCATTAGAGATGAACATATTACCCGGTTGCATAAATAGTACATTATGCGATGTGCAGGAATATGAAATTCGTTCTATAATTTGAGATGTGTCAAATGTGTCCGCTTGAAGGCACAAGGTCTTATCAACGCCTTTCTTCACAACAGGGGTGGATTATGCAGGACCATTTTTCATCAAGAGCAGTAGATTATTAGGTGCGAAAAGCATAAAAGCATATTTGGCGCTTTTCGTATGTATGGCAACCAAAGCTGTGCATTTAGAGTTAGTTTCTGACATGACGACGAACGCATTTCTCGCAGCTCTACGACGGTTCCGACAACGGGTCTAATTTTATCGTTGCAGAAAATGAACTAAATTCAACTATTGGAATGGTACTAGAAGCAACATCGAATGGTAGTTTAGGCTTCCATAAAATCTACAAAATATTATTTAAGGCTATTACTCGCCTAAGGCTATTACTCGGAGAGTCGAGATTGGCATTTGAAGAGATGGTAACATTTTTCATCCAAATATAGGCCATCCTTAATTCTCGCACGCTATATGTAAGATAACATCTGATGATATAGACCCTCTAACGCCGGGACATTTATTAATAGGGCACGCAATCACACTGTTATCGGATCTCAATTTACAAACTATTAAAGGAAATCGGTTTTCTATATGGCAACACATCCAGCGAATGGTTCAGCGTTTTTGACAAGAGTGGCATCACAAGTATTTACTGTTACTAACGACTTAAAAAATCAAGAGCTTGAGAACTTTTTTTTAAAAAAAAACGCATAAAATTTGCAAAATCTCATCGGTTCTTTATTTGAAACGTTAGATTGGTCCATGACATTTACTTTTTGAAGATAATTTCATTTAAATGTTGACCGCGGCTGCGTCTTAGGTGGTCCATTCGGAAAGTCCAATTTTGGGCAACTTTTTCGAGCATTTCGGCCGGAATAGCCCGAATTTCTTCGGAAATGTTGTCTTCCAAAACTGGAATAGTTGCTGGCTTATTTCTGTAGACTTTAGACTTGACGTAGCCCCACAAAAAATAGTCTAAAGGCGTCAAATCGCATGATCTTGGTGCCCAACTTACCGGGCCATTTCTTGAGATGAATTGTTCTCCGAAGTTTTCCCTCAAAATGGCCATAGAATCGCGAGCTGTGTGGCATGTAGCGCCATCTTGTTGAAACCACATGTCAACTAAGTTCAGTTCTTCCATTTTTGGCAACAAAAAGTTTGTTAGCATCGAACGATAGCGATCGCCATTCACCGTAACGTTGCGTCCAACAGCATCTTTGAAAAAATACGGTCCAATGATTCCACCAGCGTACAAACCACACCAAACAGTGCATTTTTCGGGATGCATGGGCAGTTCTTGAACGGCTTCTGGTTGCTCTTCACTCCAAATGCGGCAATTTTGCTTATTTACGTAGCCATTCAACCAGAAATGAGCCTCATCGCTGAACAAAATTTGTCGATAAAAAAGCGGATTTTCTGCCAACTTTTCTAGGGCCCATTCACTGAAAATTCGACGTTGTGGCAGATCGTTCGGCTTCAGTTCTTGCAGGAGCTGTATTTTATACGGTTTTACACCAAGATCTTTGCGTAAAATCTTCCATGTCGTCGAATAACACAAACCCAATTGCTGCGAACGGCGACGAATCGACATTTCACGGTCTTCAGCAACACTCTCAGAAACAGACGCAATATTCTCTTCTGTACGCACTGTACGCATTCGTGTGGTTGGTTTAATGTCCAATAAAGTAAACTGAGTGCGAAACTTGGTCACAATCGCATTAATTGTTTGCTCACTTGGTCGATTATGTAGACCATAAATCGGACGTAAATCGCGAAACACTTTTCGAACCGAACACTGATTTTTGTAATATAATTCAATTATTTGCAAGCGTTGCTCGTTAGTAAGTCTATTCATTATGAAATGTCAAAGCATACTGAGCATCTTTCTCTTTGACACCTTGTCTGAAATCCCGCGTGATCTGTCAAATACTAATGCATGAAAATCCTAACCACAAAAAAATCACCCTTTACAACAACGCCAGAAATGGAATACTTTAAAGTGCTCCAGACATCAGAGGTTCTCAAATAGTAGTAAAGTCATTGCTGTTGTAGGCCAGTTTGAACATCCTTATGTTTTTATAAATAAATCACGAATTGCAACTTAAAACCACCGATGGGTCATACACGCCACAGTACCAGCTTATTTTGTGGATTATATTCATTTGGTATATTTTCAAAAACGGAAATACTGTAAGAAACAAAACCAACAATTCCTTCATTATTTTGCTTTACTTAGTATTGCAATCGGTATTAAATTTTTCAGGTCGTTCGTACATTGAATATTGAACATTATATAGAAGGAAGACTTACAGAACGTTTGTTTAAAAAACTTTGTTAAAAATCAATCAACAAGTAGTTGTTTTTGAAAAAATATAATTGGATAAATTCATGTTATTTCAGAAATATAAAACTTTATTAAGTAGTTGTAAACTAATATTTTGCAAATAGAAAAAAAAATACTATTTTTTCCGCAGAACTAAATAATTATTAATTAGTCTAAAAATATTTTATGTTTTCATAAGGAAAAACTATGAATGCGGCCCATTTGTTACTAAAATAACAAATAGTTAATGTATGTATTTCCGCCACATTCACATCACTGCCGTATAATAAACAATTTGATTTAATAATCAGGCATATACAACAGAATATAGCCGGAAACCATCTGCCAACGATACATATAAACTCGGAAATTTATTCACCAACCAACCAACAAAAAATACGAGCCACAACCCGAAAAATCAATATTTGAGTTCTTCGAAATGTCTATATATCTGAGGCAGAAAAGCAAAATACAGAACCGATTCAGAATCTGAAAAGCAAATGGACTAATAAAAAAAAAATACAGAAAACGATTTTTATTTTTTTGTTGGAAACTGTTTTCCTTTTCAAATCTAATTATATAAGCCATAGAAATAGTAAAAACCTTTGTTTTTCACACAAACACACCCCATAAACACAAAGTACCACGTAAAATAATCAAAGACATTACCTTTTCAACTCGAAGAGTTTATTTCACAAGAATTTTTTGACATTCTCAGAATACCAAAAGAAATATTATAACCACCATCATCACAGAGGAATTTTTTTTTTGTTTTATTAAGGTATACCACCTTAGCATAGAATGCGGAAATCTAAACAAAGAAAACAAATTATAAACATTAATTTAATAATTGAAAAACCAAGAAAAATTGCTAACCATATAATAGTATTAATTTTTGATGTTAACAAGACAATGATTGACCAGAAAAGTAATTACATATATTAGGGAACATACAAAATTCTCGTATATATCTGTTATTCTGATAATTTCCTTTTTTTATTGTATCTGTGTATCGGAACGTGTAGAATTTTTGTGTTCATCACACATGGTTTGCAAAAAAAAAAACTTCTGTATATTATGTTTACGTCATTTAATCGATATAGTGAATAAAATATTTCGTAATCTAAAATATCATCAATTTTGCGTACGTGAATGTAGATAACGCCGAAAAAGATGATTGGTGTGGGGTTGGCGTAACCACCAGTATCTGACTAAAATAAAAGAAACATCTTTACGCTTCATTTAATTAAGTTAAAAGTTTTAAATTCGAATATTTTTGTATTTTATTTCTTTATAAATAATTTAACAAGTGTAACGGTTTTTAGAAATTTTCTTGGTTGTTGGAGGGAACAGATTCGTAAAAAGATCAATACAGGGAAATATATTGATAATTTCGTTAACATTTTGAAACTAAATGGTGGAAATTATGTAAACAATGAAGAGACAAATCCAACATTTAGACTTTTTTTTAGAGTTTTACTGCATATAAAAGCGGTTAGTAGGGTGTGAAGATAACTATAACTGGCCCTAAATATCTTTAGTTGTCATTTTTTGAGTAAGATTGTAATTTCAAATAGATGAAACATCGTATTGATTCTGTTTACATCGATGTTTTGTTCTTGTTAAATGTAAACTTTCTCGATTGTTATTCAAATCATTTTCTATATATCGTTCACTATTTATATAGCGAAATCTTGTCCATACCTGTGATAAAGATGGTCTGAAGACATTTTTGTAAAAAAGATATTAAAAATAGTTCTCCTCAAGAATGATATTTGTAAGTCAAACTAAACTGTGTATCGACCTATTTTAATGGCATTCGAGTATACGAAAACGCAATGAGTTTTTTTATGAAATTCGAAAAATATAAAGAACTGGAACAGGTTCGGGACTGAATACCGCATTCATGGTATCAACTGTAGATTTTATTCCAATTCTCAATTGCTCCCTGTTACTTTGGCAAACTACATGAGCTTTAAGCGAAGTATACATTCTAAGATCTGACTTAAAATTCAACTACCGTAAATTTAAATTCTGCACATACTTCAGAAAAAACCGTAAACGAAAAGAAATCATAACTCTGACATCGGTTATTGACAATTTTAGACAAATATGGGCCTTCCGTTAGATACACCACTGAGAACGAGTTATCAAAGTCAAATTCTGGTAACAGTTTGTTATTAATCGTATTTGGTTTCTTTATTGAAAATTAGTCTATGTGTTGCAATCAATCTGAGGTTGTTCTACTGATCAACACACTTTAGTCGAAAAGCGGCGTTCCCAGAATGAAAGACTGAAATGCGAATCACATCTTCACATGTTTTATTTACCTAAAACTGTAACGAGCAAATCATTAACTTACTTCCAAACAATGAGGTCAGATTTGTGTGGTTTATCAAGTAAATCTTTAGGCTACGTACATACTTGCAGAAATCAAAATTGACGAACTCGCTTCTGCACTCCAAACCAATTAAATTTCCTGAAATGCTTTATGCTCTGCCTACTAGTTCCACATTCGAGTTGAATCATTTTTAACTTTGTTGTTGTTTTAATACATTAAGTACGATTCTGCAAAAAAAAAATCTCAATCGCTCCGCAAGTATAAACGCACAGTCAATAAATAACAAGAGAGGTAATAAGAGACTAATAGAACGAAATACATTAGAGTCGAACGTAATTCGACGTGTCAGTTTTAAAAATGAAAACATCTCTAGTTTTATTTCAATGTTCTAAGATACACCCAAGTGATCCAAAATAAGAAGAAATCCGGCATTTGCCTTATACGGTTGGATGGAGTGCAAAATCTATCACAGCGAGCAGAGAAATAGTGACATTAGCGTTAGATTGCACGAAAACAACAAACTTTGAGTTGATAATGTCGCAAACGAGAAATTGTCCTGAAAGTAATTCTGTTTTTTTATTAAAAAATTGTATTTAACAAAAAAATAAAAAATACATTTATTTTATATTTTGAGAACTTTCGTCAAAGACGATGTCGACAATCGCCCCAATATTTCAGCACGGCCCATCCTTAAAAGTGAATGTTTTCCGGTTTGTTAGCATCTTATTCAGATATACGGTCTAAGTAGTGGACTTTTAAGCTATACGTTAAAACTCGCTATTTCACACAGCGCAAATTAATGGACTTGGAACACAAATTGGTGTCATTTATCTACGAATTGACAAAACTTGTGTATATAAGAAAGCCCTCTTAACTGAAAAACATTTTTAAGTTGACCAGTTAAAAAGTTTTGGCTTTCAAATTAAATGACCGAGGGCAGTTCACTAAGTCCTTGATAAATATGGGGTCTCAATGTTTAAGTAGACCATGGACTATTGTTTAGTCCGATTTGTCAGATAGTTTGTATTTTACAACATTTAAAAACGTATAACCTCGTAAATTTTCAAAAACACGGAAAAAATGAATTTCGTGTGTTGATGTCGACGAAACATTATTTTTTGTTAGAACAAATAGCTTTCCATACAATATTAGGACTCATATTCATGAGTCCTTCAGAAGTGGTTTGCCCAATCTGCTGTGGTCGTACAAGTACTAATTATGCAATACGTTCGGAGCATCAAATTGAGGTCACCACACCATATAGGGTCGATAAAATCCATGGCATGATATTGAATGATCAGAGAGTTAAAGTGTGTGAGATTTCGGAGGTTGTGGGTACTTTAATCGGGCAAATACATCTACCGAGTTTTTGTGTTAATTTGTAACTATGGATGAAACTTGGGTTCTTTACGAAACGGCAGAGCAAAACAAAGCACGTGTCGCCATGAGTCCTGACTAAATTTCATGATTTAGGTTACGAATTGCTTCGACAACCACCAAATTCGCAGATTTCAACCGCAGCGATTATTTTTCTTTCCAAATATGGAAAAATGGCTTGGCGAAAAAAGATTTGGCTAAGGAACGCATATTTTGAAGAGTTGCCAAAATTCTAGTTTTGAAAGGGACTCCGAAAACACCTTTAAAATTTTAAAAACTCATGTTTTGTAATTTTTTCTTATAAACTTCATGCTATTTTATGTTTATGCTGTTTTGAAAACTCCACCTCTTATATCATTTGAGTTTTTCATTCATAAATAACGTTTAATACTCATTAGCTGGCGCAAACAAAATCCCGATTTTAAAAATATAAATCTAAAGGGGAACGAATGTTCAAAATCCAGCAGTTGGCAGACCATAAAGCGCCCATTCTTACGGGTTTAAATATATTCCTTTTAAACAGGCAATTTTAGTTAAACACATTCGGAACTCATAATATCGCAGATAATCCCACTCGGTTGGAAAAATCTATTGGTTTTATTTAAATTGGCCATTTTTCAGAAACACAATTTATGTTTCCACTCAATCGGTTGAATTACTTTCAAATTAGGCATTTATCAGATCCACATTCGGAACTCATATTGAAATCCTTTTTTCATTTCAAACTACGTACGCATCATTCCAATCGGCTCTATCTATCTTAGATCACTATCTTCAAATCGATGGCTACGTCAGTACAGGAAATTTCCATTTCCGGAAATCTAGTATCCGCAATTTTGATATTCGGTCAAAATTGCAACTTAACGGGAACATTTTCCATCTTCTAAGTTGCCAATTTTATATGCTAACTTATTGATTTGCTTCTAAATATTAGTCTACCATATTAATGTTTCGTGTGCTTGTATATTCAACCCTTTTCATATGTCGCTACTTCACAATCTCAAGATAAGAATAACTTTAAGAAATCCAAATCCATTGCGTTCTGCTTCGTTGACAAAGCGTTCATTGGCCATCTGCAATATAGAAAGAGTTAAATAGGGCAATTTTATGAAGCCAACAATTGCGAATATGTAGCAGGGTACACGAGTAATATCGCGGCCAACGTTATTTTCATAATGTGCACTATGAATCATGTTAAGCACTATGAAATTTTCAAATCAAGTTGGCGATGGTTTCACTAATCATGATGAGTGACCTGAAAGCACTCAACGAATACTATCATTAATCTCTTCCAAGCAGTCCTAGCATAATGGGTTTAGAGCCAGTGTTTTACTGTGAAGATGTTGTTTAACGCGACCGTGACCTTTAAGAATAGCCAAAAGGATCATAAGCTGATTGTTTGACTTGATTTAACTCGCAAATATTAACTTACGACTTGATTGTACGCCTCTAAATTACACACTCGAGAAAAATTTTGATATGCAACGCAAATAGTTACGTATATGACTCCAGCACAAAAGTTCATCGTTTTTAGAAGTAAGTTTTGCATCATAACAAAAGCTTTGTAGTCTGCATCAAAATATGTAACCAATGACGTTTAAATCAAATTAATGCAACGTAAGACTAATTTTGAAGCTGGTGTACATTGAAACTGCAACGATACAACTTGCGTCGTAAAATGAGTTGAGTGTAAGATTAAAATTTGGTTTGAAATAATATCGAACATTTGTTTTTTTCTTTCAAGCAAATTGGTAGATTTTCCCCCCAATTAAAATCTACATATTTTAATATCAATACAATCTGTTGAATTATATTTTATACTTTACCAGATTTTAAAATCTCTAATAAAAAATTCAAATGTCTCGCCAAACTGCACTGCTGACCATACTACAAAATCTACGAAAAATACTTTGACTTTACATACAAGGAATCAACACAATATCTTAGCGAATTATTTTAAATTCGCCAAACAATAGTTAACCTTGGGTTATATGGATGGCGTATCTAAATGCGATACACGATTCCTTCGTATAAGTCGAGATGCAAAGGATACATCGAAAAATGCCACAAAAGTTCTGAGTGTGTAATTAGATGCTTTGTGACTTGGAATCAAGAATCGAGTTATAAAACTTCACTTAATTGTTTGTAATTTGTAAGGAGTAAAAATTTCCAGTTCATTCTTTCAGAAAATAATAGAATGAAACGAAATCTCACCCCCGACATGCCAAGATATACTAGCATTACTCAGCAGCACTGGGAGTTAGCTACGATTCAATTCATTGATTAGAAATAAAAATGATTACAGAAACGAATTCTAGAAGAAATAATACAATTCGTAAAGCACAAATGTCGACAGTAGGCTATCGTACATTGACACAAAGCTTTAGAACTGTAATTAAAGCATGAAGGCTAGCACAATTAGAGAAAGAAATGAAACTTTACAAAATCAAAATTCTCGACCTCGGTGAAATGAGATGGAAAAGCAAGGGTGAAGTAAACACTAGTGAAGGAAAGTACCTGATATTCTCTGGACGAGATGATACACTAGGACAAGCCGTGGACAGTAGCTAAAGCAAAGAAAGCACTAATGGTTTGGAAACCAGTTAATAGCAGAATAATCGTAGCAAGATGCCATTCAGTAATGCGAAAAACACCGCAGGTGCTGTGAGGCACCACACAAAAATATACACAAATACACATGGGTATCATCCGACGGCAGGAACAAGGAACCAAATAGTTCACGTAATTATGAAAAAATATAATTTCTCATGTCGCAAGATGTCAGGGTAATGCGAGGTGGGGACATTCCCAGTGACCATCAACTGGGAATTTCACAGTTACAAATTAAGCCTGAAAAATTATCACCGACAGATTTCAAGATGCCGGCACAAGCAACATCTTCTGCAAATTGCTCAAGCTCAGCCTTTAAACCAATGAAGAAGCAGCCATCAGTGTAGAGCAACATTAGAAACAAATCGAGGAAACAGGGATCAGTGATAATACTCGAACTTGAATGAAAAATGAAGAACGCTAACAACTTAAGTTGCGAACGTGTCAACAAAACACGTCGGATCTGCAACGTCAATACGAAGATGTGGCAAGAGAAATCAATAAAATGCCTAGAAGTGACTATAGACAATACAATGAAAATATTCTCCAATATGGAACGAACTATATACCAATTGATATTTTCAAAGGAGACATCTAACATCTGCAATTACAGAAGTATGGAAGAATGGCTTTACTATAACGATCCCTCAAAAAAGTGCCCAGAGATAATGCAAAAATTGGCTAGGTATATTCCTTCTCAACACAAGTATAAAGATATTTTAGCAATGATCGTTCTTGATAGAATTTCACCAACAATCAACTCGAAATTAAGAAGGAACAATCTGGTTTCAGAACAAGACGAAGTTGTACAGATCATAGTAACGCAACACGCATCATTATTGAGCAGTCGAACGAACTTAATTCATCACTGTACCTACTCTACGTGGACTTCGACGGCACATTCGACACAATACCCAGGGATGCCATATAAAAGGTACGTTGTGAAATGGGTATCCCAAAGGGATTAGTCGAACTCATACAAGATATATACAGGGTGCAGGTCATCCACTGTTACTACTAGGAACACAAGATAGTATTACAAGAAAATTAGATAGCACAACCCCAACGGCATCCAGTTGGGATTAACGAAGAAACTCTATGATCTGAATTACTATGCAGATAACATGCCTGCTAATACACAAACACGTCGACATGCTACAAAAAGTAAAGAAGCTTTTAGATTTAGCAAAGGAGGTTGGCCTCAAGACGATGAGCCTTAACACGCAACCAAGAAGAAATAGAAGAGGTCAACGAATTTGTATACCTTAGTTGTACACTAGCGAAAACGGGTGGAACAGATGAAGATATAAAGAATCCACAAAGCCAGAACAACATTTAACATGTTACACAAAATCTGGAACATAACTGTACTTTCCCGCAAACCCTAGCTAAGAACGTTCAATTCATTTGTGAAACAGTGTTGTGGTACGGTTGCGAAGAAAGCTGGAAGCATACGCATGAGATCAATAATAAGCTACAGGTGTTTGTAAATAAATGCCTTAGGGGAATACTGAGGTGTTTTTGACCCAACAAATGTTAAGTTCCTTTGGCAAACTAATCAAGCAGTCATTGGAACCGAAATAAGAAAGTGCAAGTGGAAATGGATTGGTCACCCCACACTGAGGAAGTCACCGAAGGAAAAGAAAAATCGGACGACCAGCTGTAACTTGAAACGAACGTTGCTAGCAGCAGCGAAACAACTCGGAATGTTATGGGTGGAAATCAAAGCAATAACACTCGACCGAGTTAGATGGTCCAGGCTAGTAAATGCCCTATGCTTCTAAATTGGACATAAAGGAAATATTTTTTTTTCAGTGCCCAGGTTTTATGTTAATATTACATTAAACCCACACTCAAATATCGCAATAAATTTACAGCAAATAAATACGGGGCTGTACATGTCTGAATTGCCAGTTCATCTTTTTGTGATGAAAACCACAGAAACCCTATATCTCCCTTATATGAAACCTTTTTACCTTTTCACCGAAAAATTATTTTTTATTAAAAAAATTTTCTTAATAATAATAAAATGTTTTTTTTTACATTTCGTCTTCTTAAACTACCAATATTTTTTTTATGTATGTAGATTTAGAAAGATATCTTAAATTCTTAAAGAGTTTTGAATTTCGGTTCGATTTTTTTTTATTTCATTTTGCATTTACTTAACGATAAGTATTGAAATATAATAAATTGAATATTTTATAAGGAACGAATACAACAACAAAAAAATTGAAACAGTTTGGATCTATAGTAGCAGCTACATATCGGGAGTATAAGATTCATTTAATTGGAAATAATTGAAGTTATCAAGAAATATGTATTCTTGTTGTTGTTGTGTCGTTATTGTTATTACAAGACATTTTGTTGTTGTAACATTTTTCTTCTGTATCGGAAAAGTTATTTTTTATTATAACTCTTGATGGTAATAATATTTATTTATAACAAAATTATTGAGGTAATTTTTGTAAAATAATAAAAGGGTAATGTAAACAGAATTGAATGGCAAAAGATTTTCAATTTTTTTTTGTACTTTACCTTTCCATCATAATGTGGATGTACATGGTTTTTCTGTTGATTTTCCAAAAATAATTATAAATAAATAATACAAAGCAAAAAAAATGTATTCTGAACCTATTAAATTTCCAATTTATGTGTATTTATTCGTGCACGGAGCGCTACGGTGCGCGGTGGTTAGTTGATGCTGAGAAATTGAATACCAAAAACAAAAAATTCGTTTTCCATTTTATATATTTTATTTTTAAATAAATTGTTCGTGGAAAATTAAATCAATTTTATTTTTTATTTATTCGATTTTTTTTTGTTTTTTCGAATTTTATTAATAAAATCCATCAATAGGGGTTAAATATTATCATTTTGTCAGCGTTTAGAAATCGTTTTTGTCTTGTTGCTGTGATTGTTTAAAGTGAGATTGATGTTGAGTCTCATGTGTTGGCTTTGATATATGCTGCGTATTTTTGTTTACATTTGTATTTACAGTGAAATGAAATCGGATTTAATTCTTGGAAATGAGACAAATTCGTTATGCCTTGACATTATAGAGGTGAGATGAATTATATTTACTCGTATATTTTACGAATCCAATAACATCTTTTTCCTGGAAGTAGT
The DNA here is from genome assembly GCA_963691935.1 of Nephrotoma guestfalica. NCBI lineage: Eukaryota > Metazoa > Arthropoda > Insecta > Diptera > Tipulidae > Nephrotoma > Nephrotoma guestfalica. Next base: position 15,985,171 of record OY829915.1, read on the forward strand.
ATGTCGTGTAAAATCATGTAGTAAATTATTTCACAGTTCAAGTAATTTTTTTTAGTAAATCGCAATATTTTTCAGACCAGTAAACTGTTTCAATTTAATCCGCTTTTATATACCCAAAGCTGTTAGGTGGTATTTTGATCCGCCAATATTTTATTTATTTTTCGATTTGGTATTTTAAACTAAGTACCATACAGAGAACATTTTGATAGCTGGTTCAATGGTTTTCCGAAATTTATCCATTCAATTTACTCGGTATTATTTTGATGTCAACTGATGTCCGATTATTTAAAGAATAGTGCACTGGTACTGTGTACGATGAAACATTTACCCAATTACTGTCATGGTATTGAATAGCAGTGCTCCAATCGTTAACCAAAACTCTCGATCGTAATATATAACAAGCTTTATAGTCGGAGAAGGTGTGACCGCGATGTAAATTGTTACGGATTTGTTGATCCTATAAATACTAACGAGAAATTCTCCAAGGCTAAACAAAATTGATAATACGTTTAAACGTGCGATTCGATTATCTAAATTTGTCCTCTAAATTTTATTTGGCGTGTTGGTGCTGGTCTGTTAGTTTAAATTTGGTTAGTTATTTTCGGATTATGTAATGGCCGCTCTGGCCATGCTTATAATGTGAAATTACAAGTTTTTACCTAGTATCTAGATGCACCTAAAGACATTAGTCTTTGAATTTCCTCATTTTATACATTTCATCCGTTCGACGACCATGGAGTCAGATCACTTACTTATATAAACAATTTACTTCAAAATATACAGGACCACGCACATATAGAATATGCTTGTGATAAGCAAATTAATTTGTTTAATTTTTAGCAATTCAGTGTTTCAGAAATGTTTAAATTATTTTTATAACAATAACTTCTATAACTGGGGTTATTAATTCTCTTACGAAATATATGTGATAATATTTGGTTAGAACTAACCAGTTCCAATTATCAACGAGGCCAAATAATAACTATTCAATCGATAATTATTCAATTCAGATTTTCAGCCATTTTTTGAATCAGTAAAATATAGATTAAGAATGATCCCTCTAAGGAATGTCCTTGCCAGTACAGTCATTTTTCTATCAGGCGTATTAGGGTGTATGAAGAGAGTTATATTAGAGAGTTTATTTAGAGAGTTTTCCACTAGCACGAATACGTATAAACGTCTAACAAACTAGGTTTATATTTAACGTTACGTTTCGAAATAGGTCCTTAGGATTTAGGGGATGGGTGCCGAATATTCACCCGAAATAGTCACCCAAGTTATTTGCTGCTTTAAGAATAGAGACACTTTTTCGCCTACTTTCAAGGAATCTAAATGATCTTTAAACATTCGTTCGCAGTATTTTCAGCCTTGGAAAAATAATATCCATTATTACACTGGTATAATTCTGTCCAGGTCGGTTTATTTAAATGGGTTGGATGTTTCTCGTTTACAGGAGCCGATCGGTGCTACGCTCGGATCAAGTCCTCGAAGCTTCCTGGAAAGTACGTTTGAACGAAAAGCTTCAAGGGTTCTCCAATGCCGGCTATCTATAAATCCACGTTTTCAAGTACGGCGGAACGCCTCGGAGAAAAATTCCGTTTATGAAAATTTCGTGAGAAAAATGAATTCCTTTGTGTTTTTCCTAGCTTTTTTTGTGAAATTTCTAGGTTCTGTTAAAAGGAATTTTAACTTTAAGACTCCCTAAAGAATTTTTAGCTTTATTGAAGGCGTTTCTACAAACTTCCTGATAGATCCTCAGTTTCGTAGATCACTATCGGGTTTTGTTTCTTCTTAAACTTTACTTCGTTGCGACCAGTATGCAGGAAGAGTCTCCAGCATAAATAACTGCCCTATTCCAATTTGTGAGAGGCGGGCTTCCGGGAAGCAAAATACCGTTATTGTATGTCAAGTGTCGATGGTTAAATATGTAGTGCTCGTTAGCAACTATCCAAATCTTTAACAGAGTTGACGCGTTTGTTACCTTGTTTTTATTTAGTTTCTACTTCTCACTCGCTGATACCAGCCACATATTCTAATCACGAAACAGATGCTATTGGCCAGACAAATAAGGCAATAGTTAAACGTTGATATTTCGACCAGGTATTAGGTCTGAAAATTACAAAACGCAACATCTAATATGATATTTTCGCAAATGCTTACGACCACCGATGTTAATTACTACTTACAAGTACGATTTCCACACAAACTTCTCTCTTGAATTATTCAGCCTTAGAACGAGAGTTGCCGAATGATGGCTAATTTGACTGTTTAACGATGGATGCTGGTTCGAGTAACCTTAAAATAAAATCACCAGACAACCCTTACTTATAAATAGACAATGTAATCTTATGTGAAGTTAGCCCAGCTCAGTTTTTATTGAAAATGACCGAAAAACGGATTATAAACTTTTTTAAATTCGATTTCACTTAAAATAATTTAAAGCTATAAAATACAAAACAGATGACAAACCAATTCTAAGTAAAACTATTCAAATCACAACTGAAGTGTAAAAGAACTTTTAGGCTAAATTAGAAAGAAATCATGTTTGCTGGCAGCCGCTCGAAATTTTGTTACCAAGGGGTGGGATGTTGTAACATATCGAAGGTTATGTCTTTTTTTCTAGAATCACTCGCTGTTTCGTTTTCAATTATGATTTTTTTTTATTGCGATCGCAGTCTACTAACAGTAGAAGATATAAAGTTTTAGTCGCATAGATAGAAATCTCATTGTATCGACAAAGTGATGCTACAACATCCCGCCCCAAAGTTATGAACTGGAAAACCACATTCCCAATTTTAAAAAAATATTACCGAAACTGTAATCTCAAATTAAAACTAATAATAATTACCTAGGTATATGCAACATCCTGCATTCCGTTGTAGAATGTCATAAATAACGACTACTGCAACATGTGAACGTCGACTGAAAAGAGTAAATTAATTTACTAACTACTTGAGTAAAATTCTTAAATGAAACCTCTCGCGCACACCAACTTAATTAGATCTATTATCCTAAATCATTAGTTGATAACAACCAACTAGAACAACTACCACTCTAACTCGGTTTAAATTAGATTTGTGTGGTCTATAAAAATTTTCAATAAGAAAACAATTTAATGTTAGTAGAAATGAATCTCAAATGAATCACTTCAGTGTAGTACAATATTTCTCACACTGATCATCTGCTGCGATCCGTGGATTATCAGGAGAATGTCAATATGCTAGAAGAGCAATTGATGGACGTGGTCACGAGAACGAGAAACGCTGCTCAAGGTTGGAACATATTAAACGTCTCTTCGACGGTTAATAATCTGTTGCGGCTGCGTGAAATACTGAAATGTTCATTTATTGACAGCGGGATGCGTGTCAAAATATGCATAGGTAGGGAAAGGTGGGGGCGAGTTTTTTTGGCAGCCGAGAACGGAGGTCAAAACCCCATACAAGATATGCCGCAGCAGGCAATAAATCAGAAATTCATTGAAGGTCAAAAAGGAAAATCAGAAAGGAAATTGTCATATTTAAGGCGGAGGGATGAGCACATGGCCACATACTTTATAAGGGTTAAACCTAATACCTTATGATCAAATTGAAGGGTGGTTACATCACTAGAAAATGAATTGGTTAGTGGGAAGATATTCTCATATATCTGTACAAGATAAACTTCTGCTTTACAAGGGGGGGGGGGGATGTGCAAATCAGAATAATATAGAAATAATCCAACCATTTCAAATTAAAGTACTGATAAATATTGTCACGCTCCATATAGTGTATTAGCAACAGAATGGGAACAGAAAAGAATTTCAGATGTGATCGGATGAAAATTTGCAAAATGTCATGAACAACGACTACGTGAACGTCGAGTCTATTCATCTCTAGAACAACAGAAATATAATTAGAAGGATGAAAAGAGTAGAATCTTTTGAATTAGTGTAGTATGTACAATCCAAAATCGCCAATGATACGGTTTGCACATTACCATTATTTCATTATACACCAATACCTCACTTTGCGTTGTGGATACGTTCCAAAAAACACGACGCGAAGTGAATTGTGATTTACTATAAGAAGCCATTTAAATTCAGAAGATATGTTCCCTCGGTTTCAAAATATTTATCTAATGTTTGCTGAACAGCTTTTGTGACAATTTATATCATCAGCTACGGCTCGCTACACGTTACCTCTTCGTTCGCCGTCAGGATCCTTTGTTTTTAAAATTTCGATATTAACATCAACAAAATTCATGCCTCTGAAAAGCAGTTTTGATGTTAAATTTCTTTCTTCCAGCAATTCTAGCGTACTGTCTTCTCGTTAGCAAACTTTGATGCATCATCAACTTCTAAAAAATTGCCTCTTATGTTATGGACACATTTTGGCAATATTTTTCGCCAATCACCATTCATGAAAGAAGGTTTACCCTCCTTCCACGGATCTAAAATAATTTCTATAGCAGTCATAATGTTAAACTTTTTCCAAAATTCTGGCATGGTAGGTTTATCTGTTCGCCTTAGGAAATAACTTGTATAGGTTGATATTACTCCCAGACGTAGTGTTTGGTGGCAAAAATACAAATTTGTCATTTTTGGATAATTCATCAACATAGACTGGGTGGCCGGGAGCATTATCTATTAAACCCAAAGCTTGTAAGTTCAAGTTCTCCCTGCTACAGTAGGGTATAATTTCTGCAATAGCACATGTAAAAACCCAGTTTTTAAATAACAATGCTGTCATCCAGGCTTTCTTATTTGGTGGCCAATGTTCCATGTAGCTCTAGGATTTTCCGACTGATAAATGGAGTGGTTTTAATTTAAAATCTTCATTGGCATTATCACCCAGAAGCAGAGTTTCCGTTTTGGAAATGAAAGTTCTTTTAGGGACCCTTTTCCAAAAAAAACCAGTCTCGACAACATTAAAAACTTGTTTCGACCGGGAAACGGTTTGCAGCGACGGTATCAGCACTATAGCAGCTTCACCTTTAAGAGCTACACTATGAAGGTTGTCGCCAATCTTGAAACAACCTGTTTAAACCAACCCTGACTAGTTTCAAATTTTTCATCTTTATCATTAACACTGTCGGTTGCAGTTTCGTCACACTCTTGATGATTCACTCTTTATACTGTCGAATAAGCTTTTCGCTTTCGTTTGAATTATCATTTAGCTTAATGGAATTCCCTGTGCAACCTGGTTTTGAATCCAAATTATAAGCAACGATTCCATTTTGATCAGCAATCCACTCCTTGCATAAGTCATTGCCTTAGCAGCTAAGAGTGTTGCCGACTTAGCAGCTTCCCGTTTTTCTTTGCCTTTTGATAATTTTGCCCATAGATACAATTTGTCCACTCATGTATGGTCTAAAAATTGTAAACTTAAATAAAAATGTTACAAATGCCGTAATATATAATAATTAATAACAAAAAAAAACACATTTTATAGTATGTAAATCGCTTTTAAGCCTTTCTTAAAATGGACGTCACAACTTCTTAAATATGACGCACTATTAATAAAATACGTACGCGAAAACAACACCTGTAACAAATCACTATGTCACAATAATGAATTAAGAGTGTGAATCACGCCAGAAATCCCATTTTGGGGACCCCGCGGTTTTCTTATTTTATCGAGTAGTGTTTGATTGTGCAATTTTGTGCGTCTTACGGCAAAATTTGTGGATAATGTATTTTGGAAGATAATGTGGGATTTCTGACGTGATTATCACACCAGAAATCCCATAGATCCGTTTAATTTAGAGCATAAGTTTTGCTTTAGTTTAATTGTGCAAAACTGTGCATGCCAAAATCAATTTAGTTCTCTTTTAGAATTGGTCAGCACATAAACGCCTAAAACGGCTATATCTGCCCATTTACATGCGTTATGCACAAAATCTGTTAAAGTCGATCAACTATGTAAGAAAAAATCGTAGTTTTCTACTAGCCACAATGTTTAGACTAGAAGTATATAACCTGATAAGACCGGGATTCACTGGTGGCATACTCCATTTCAGCCAGAATTGGGAATAAAAAACCCTAATTTAAAATTGAAATTTTTGAACTACACTTAAGGAATGATTTTTGAAAATCGCACCTTTTATTAATGAAATCGCTTAAACTAGTTAAAATAAACATTCAGATCAAATTTCATGATTGTGCATACTTTTCATTGGCAATAATCCCGCATACAAGACCCTTCCTTCAACCCTAAGTTCAAAATATCATTTTTGAAAAATTTTATATGGGTGATTTCTGGAAATCCCAAATTTTATTAATGACATCACCTATTTCATTAATAAAAGGTGGGATTTCTAGAAACCACCCATACAAGATTTTTCGAAATGTATCTTTTGAAATTAGGGTTAAAATGGGAGTTTCCTAAGGGTGATTCAAGCTGATGGGTACTAGACGCGCAATCATGAAACGTGATCAGTATGTTCAGTACAAGCAGTTTAGGTGATTTCATTAATAAAATGTGCGATTTTCAAAAATCATTCATTAAGTGTATTTCAAAAATTTCAGTTTTAAATTAGGGTTGAATTAAGGGTTTTTTATTCCCAATTCTGGCTGAAATGGAGTATGCCACCAGTGGGCAGATAAAGCCGTTCTACGAGAAATACTCACCAATTCTGGAGGAGAACTAAATTGATTTTGGCATGCACAGTTTTCACAATTAAACTAAAGCAAAACATATGCATTGGATTTCGGGTGTGATAATCACGTCAGAAATACCACATTATCTCCCAAAATACATTAGGCACAAATTTTACCGTTAGATGCACAAAATTGCACAATCAAACACTACTCGACAAAATAAGAAAACCGTGGGATTTCCAAAATGGGATTTCTGGCGTGACTCACACAATTAAGTAATGTGTTATTGCTTCGAAATCTATGAAATGAGAGTCATAATCTTGAAATTGTTAATCCTTCACCCCACGGAGTAAATTTTATGATATTAGTGCAAATTGGAATTTCAATACTAGGGACTAACGGCTTTACTAACTCGCACGGGCTCGCGGGATTTAATTGTGTCCCTCATGACGCATAGCCCTCTGATGAGGAATAAATTAAACTACGGGGATGTAGGAGGGCAGGTCAACATTCCTCTCGTAACCATCCTACCTCTGGACATACGATTATTAATCATGTAAACGAATTTAAAAAATTAAAATTTCAAGCATTTGCCGATTTCGGACTCTAACCGTAACATATGTATATACATAAAAAATAAAATCGATATTTTTTAGAATTTTATTCAGTTATTTATAGAAAATGTTGAAAAAATAACTTTGTGTGTCCAATAAATTCCGAAATAATCACGTCATACCGAAAACCAAATATAAATTCACCAAACTCTAATTTGCAAAAAATAAAATTGAAGTAAAATATAATTTTAATGAATATTAAAACAATCCTTAATTAAATGAACATTTAAAATAATTTATTTTCCCATTATTTAATTTGATTTATTTGTTTATTATTACTATATTTATCTTATTATTATTTGCTAGACGAAAATATATATTCGATCAAGTGAAAATTTATATTTTATTTATCTTAATTTCAAAAATAGAAAATCGAAATTAATTTAAAAAATTTATTACTGTACATTATTAGTAATTTGCAATTCAATAACAAATTAGACCATAAATTTATATAAACAATTAATATTTCTTTATCTAACGTTGTTGCCATGTTTGTTTCATTTTAAATTTCCTTGGAAAATATTTAGGGAAAAACTGTTATCGTGCGCCCGAAAAAAAAATGTAAAAGGAAGCGACAGAAAAAAGATGCTAATTAACAAAAAACGCACACACATATAAATTGTATATATAATACGCAGTGAAGACAGCGCATACCAAGAAATGACAAAAAGTTTATCTAGATATATTTTTTTTTATATTTTCAGAAAACGTGTATTTTGAGCGCTTTTCCCTCGTTTTTCATTTGGTGTTACATTAATTAATTCCTCATCAACATTCAGCCTTGTAATTGGACAGGGGAATTATTTTAATATTTTTAATGGTGTCATATTTTGGGCAACCCTGAATTTATACATGCGACGTGAATATTTTCCGTCACTTCTCTTGTTCCCTTCGTTTGCCTCATCATATGCGGTGTTATCATCCTGGGCTGTATACATTTATTTGGTTTTTCACTGTTGTTATCATCAGGGCAACAGAAATTTTGAAATTTAATTTTACGGAAATTTTTCTAAATTTTTCATTAATTTTTATTTTGTGTGTTTTCTGTTTATTTTTCGTGTTTACCCTTCTATGTATGTTAAGAGAACGGCGTAGCAGATAATGGGGTGCATAAGCATACAAAATGTTTAAATATAGTAATAGAAAATACGGTTCATGTTATACAAACATCGAAAGAGCTCGTACACAGTCTCATTGTATCTACAAACATAAATATACAAATCTTCTGAGAATGAACAATTTGTGTACGCTTTTGATCTGCAGTCATTTGGAATATATAATTAATTATGATTGTCTAGACGCGAAACAGAGGTTGAAAAGCGCAGAAACATTTTATCTTCGTCAGCATCGTGTAGTTTTCAATCAAAACACAATATTTTTTGCTCCGTTGTCTTAATTGATAATGGAAAATTTATTCGCGAAAAAGTTAGCGTATAATGTAATATAAATAAACAAATGTAAAATTGTACATGGGGATAAAGCAATATGCAAATTGATTTAATTTAATGGAAAATTGAATAAAGCACTCGAACGTAAGCTACTTCTGTGTAACAATAGTAACAAAGTTGCATTTATGCACTTTTATAACAAGCTATCAAGTGCAGTTGTGCTTTCGGAATAGTGTGTAGTTTAAAAGGGATATGAGAGCACGAAGAGAAATTTTCTTGATTTTTACACATACTAGTAACTGGAATGAATAAATAAAGAAGACTTGAAGACAAAAATAGATTTATTTCGAACCAATCAGACGAACCATTTTTTATATTTACATATTTTATTGGAAATGCCAATCTTAAATGGATTTATGAAAAACAATTTTGTCTCAAACGCACAGCTGGCAATAAAAATGTAAAATAGATTAATTTCTTGAGTAAAATTCTTAAATAAAAGCGCTTGCCTACGCCAACTTAATAGACCAAAAAACATTTAGTTAATAACCTAGAGCAACTGCCATCCTAATGGTGGTTTAAAACTGATTTGTGTGGTATACGTCTATACGAAAACAATTTTATTTTAGTAGAAATAAATAAGCAATCAATGTGATGGATGTCAAATACGTTAGAAGAACAATTGATCGAGGTGGCCAAGAAAATGGGGAGCATTGTTCAAGAATGGAAGAAATTAAGCGTCACTTCAATGGTAATTAACCTGTTGTGGCTGCGTACGGTACTAGAATCTCTAATTATTGACAGGGGAATAAGTGTCACAATCTGCCTAGGTAGGGAAGAGTAGAGACGAGTTACTTTGGCAGGACATCCCGCAGGTAGAAATAGATCAGGAATTCACTGAAGACAGGAGTGTAAAACGTGAAAGGAAAAATAGAAAGGAAACATTCATATTTAAGGCAGAACGATAACTTAAAACGCTGAAAGCTAAGACCTTATGATACAATCGGATGATTAACAAAAAACCTAATGTGTGAGGGAGTCCATGTTCCGAAAGGTAGCGGGAGCAGCGGCCGGTATACCAGAAAGAAATGGCCACATATACAGGACCTAGAAGAAGGAACGGTTGAATCTGATGTGAAATAGTGTAAAAATTGTCTCAGGCACAAAAAATGTGATAGTAAAATTGGTAATAGTAGGAAACACGATTGATACTTGTTGGGTACAAATATAGAGGATTAAAATGATGCATGTAATATCACGCATCACTACGTAGTCTCAACGCAGGACATATACATACCTTCGAAAAGGGAGGCTATGGCTCCATTCTCTATATAACTTTCTGTTCTGAGAGAATCGTGAGAGTTTCGGACGTGGAAAATTCTGGACGAGGAAAGTCTCAGCGACCATAGCAATGTCATGTTCGAGCTTAATAACAACGACACCTGGAACAACTAATATTGCAATACCACAGTAATCAGTGGCAGCTGATTGAGATTCTCGCGATGAGGCGTTGCAACCTAGAGGACGAAATAGAAATTGAACTGTATATTGGTTTACCTCAGAAATTCCTGACCTACGTATGAAGTGTTAAGCCAGGAGAAGATTACAAAGCGAAAAAAAACGAACTCGAGGCCAAGTCAATCGCACAAATTCTACTAGAAACAACTTAAGGAAAACAATAATGAAAGTGAAAAATAAATACTATGAACCTCTTTTCACAACACTATTGAAAACGACGCATGTGTCAATGGTTACAAGACTGTGCCTACCATGACCGTGCAAATCATCAGTAATGTTGCGGGCCCATTTTTACCAGCACGTGAACGAGTAATTCATGTGATCATAGAATCCCAAGAGGTTTTATCTTTCTCTGTGCTGGAACTGGAGCCCATGAAGCAGCAAAATGAAGAAAAATAAGAGCGGTAGACCAGATAGAACCTCACCAGAGGCTGCCAGAATTGCTTTAGAAACACTCAAACAGGGAGCTTGATGTGATGAATCCGGTCCTTAAGATCGGAGAATTTCCCGAAACTGGGAACGGCCTCGACTGGTCTTATTTAATTAGAATCACTTTGCTTGTTGGAGGCATTCGGGAAACTTTTTGAACACCTACTGCTAAGTAGACTGTAAATTAGTTTGGATTTCGAGCATCATATTCCACGATAGATGCTATACGCGGTGCATCCCGGCTGTAGTCACCTTGGATGCGGGTGAGACCATATCTTAGGAGAGTACTCCAAAGCTATTTTAGTGAGCGACGAATCTTCATGGAAGTGAAAAGCACAGTTAGTCAGAAGCCGGCACTCTGTAATATTCTATACGATGGTGTGTTCTGAATTCCTCCATCTGAACGCGCTAACATGGTGGGTTGCACAGACGATTTAACACTGATCGTCTCTGCAAGACACGAATAATAGTTGGTGAAGCGAACAGAAGCTGCAATAGTAGGGTATTCTATAAGGCAATAACAACCAACATATGAAGTTGGTGCGGAAAAAACAGTTTTAATGGTCGATATCGATTCCTCCACACCATGATGTTTAATATCGAATGAATCAGAATAAAATCGGCAACGCGAATTAAATATATGGATGTATATGGCTTGATAATCAACGCTGCCTTCAAGAGTGCATTTGGCAAATGGTGGTAAAAGTGACCCGAACAACAACTCCTTATCCTACCGATGTCCAACATTTGGGAATCAAGTGCAGGTCAGAGAAAATTATTAGGGCCACTAATATGGATCACAGCTTTAAACACAGCGAGAGCTAACGCACCATCGCATTACGTGTATGTAGTCTCAGTAAAAATACTGGTCTTTAAAGAAACTGCTTTGCTACTGTGTAGTTATCTCTGAGGAGATAAGGGTGGGTTTTCAATTAGTGTACGAGTCCGGGACATCGCCCGCACAAACATAAGCTAGGTAGTTTTCTTTTTTGAATCATTTATCAATATTTCTCATAATACATCGAATGAAGCTTCGAACTTTTGTAAACATCAAGACCATTCCAGAAACTTGGTCCAATAATCGGTCCAGATAATGCCTGTTATTTATATGATCGACCCACAGGGTCGACTTCAAGAACTTTACAGAAACTACTTGGGAAGTTTTTTTAAACAAAATGTTTTTCTTAAATGTCAGCTATTTCGAAGAAATATTATGTAAGAAATCATTTTAATGATTATCAGATTTCAACCGCGTGAAATTGACTAAATCTTTGTGTCCAAAAAGAAAACAACGAGACAACACCGATTCTGATTATTTTACATGACAGTAACCGTCTTCAGCCATTGGTTTCAGAAATTTTTGATTTACATTCGCCCGCTTTTAAAATGCATACAGCTCCCGGGCTTGGTAGAGAATCAGCTTCTGTTGGTGTCTTGACGTTTTTGTGTGTTTAGACTAAAATTCTCCAAAAACCTCAATGTATTTGATTTTGACAAATATTTGAAGGGCGCGGAATGAAATTAGGCTTAAAACATGGGGAAATCTCTCATCGACAAGATAAGATGGCTGCATCGAAACGCTCTAACCGTCTTCGAAAACACTAGAATAGTATACAAACATTGCTGCTTTACCTGCTTTATATAGACAGGGATTCTATTGATTTTAAACCACCAAGTACGGCGAAAATAGTACTCTCCAATATCAATATTGAAATGATCCCACCATCCCATCATTACAATACATTAGATGTGACAAAAAAACGCTATTGAAAATTTCATAATAGACCTCCTGTTCCAAGATTGTGGGTCAGTCTTGATAACAATGCAAGCTTGAAAGGAATATGTGACTCCGAATGGAAGGAAAAACTACAACAGAAACATCTGCCATTCGGCGCAAAAGTGAATGAAATCCAACGCAGAATGTCGTTTATGTTCAAGTTATTACATTGTCGTGGATTGGAGTCGCTGCCAACAACTAGTGTAACAATTTATTCCTGCTCAATAAAATACCGTTAAACTCTTCGCGGGTAGAGGTGAAACAGCGTCGTAAGGAAAATAAATTATTGCTACTCCACTGTTCTAAATGTATTCGAAGATTCGAGGAGGACGAACACAGCCACAACGTAGGCTGAACTGCCTTTATTTATGAAAGCCGTACTACTAGTGTAAGAAATAATAAAGAAAACAGTAGCCTCTCTAGATCCTTGATTTCGGTGCCCTTGTAATATATTTGTTCGACGCTTTTTGTCTAGTCCATAGCAGCACAAAGTTGGGTATGTAATGATTCAAGAAAAGGAAAACGCACGTACAAAATTTGAATGTATCTTGAAATCAGAACCGATTTCTATAAAATGGACATAACAGAATTCTGACCTAATAATTTGGAGAACTATGAGCTAGAGTTTTATATGAAAAATCAGATCATTTTAATATCGGTTGAAATCTGAAACTCCCGAAATGACACAACTCTTAATTTCAAAATTTACGGTACAAATTATCTGTAAACATAAATTTCTCGAAATTAACAATTGATAGCATTATATTTATCAGATGTCAAACCAATTCTTGCTAAAATATTTGTTAAAACGAATTTAGGCTAAGAATTCGCAATTGCCTTTTTTTCTTAATTTTACTTAGATTAAATAAACTGAACATCCATTAAGTTGACTGACAGAGAGTGTTCTAATATATTCAACAATAGCCGTGTTTCTTGATACGTAATCTGGTCCAGTTCAATTCATGCTTCATGGACCAACGCAAAGGCGCTTACTAGATTTCAGTTTTTGTTAAATTGAATCTTTAGTTTTTGTTGAACTATCGGGATGTATACTTATTTACCTAATGATTTCCAACCTTCTTAGATAGAAATAGATCAAAACTGGTATTCAAAACAGCATAAAACATGGTCGCAGTCTCGTTCACATCAATATCAACTTCGAATAAAATAATTGGGCCATTCAAAATTCATTCAAAAGCTGGAGACCGATTTATTTTTTAAAATGCTCAACTCAGAATGGAAACATCTGCAGACACACATACAAATTTTTAAACAACGAGGTGATGAGACGTTTGACGAAGAAATTTACAACATCATTGACACAAACGAAATGATTTCAATTAACCCTAAAACAACATTAAGCCTACTCCATCGCCCCTAAAAGCAATACGACCGTTTTAAAATTTTCTTTCAATAAATTTAATTACCTTTTCTCTAACTATAATTATAATCACGCTAAATATAAATTTTTCGTTTTCCTTTCAGGTAAGACAATCAAGCAACAAATTTGGAGTGCTCCCTTCATTGATTTTATTACATGCTAATTTAATTCAGGTAAATATTTGGTTAAGTCACACTAAATATTTAGATTAACCCGATTCACAGCGCATTCCATTGCGAAAGAAGAGCAGCAGGCGGGCACTAAAATACTTAAATAATCTGAGATTTTATAATAAAATATTTAGAAATTTTTGTATTCACGTAAATATAGACCCTCGTTCTTCTTATAAACACCAACAAACACGCATCTACGTATAACTCGACATCTCTGCGCGTACCCCGGTTTATAAATCCCACGTATATATTCGATACACCTAATACCTCTCTATATATCTACGAGTATGTATATGTGCGATACATACGATGATAAATTTTATGTTTAAACGCTTCAAAGGCACACATTAAAATTTATTTTTAAAAATTGCTACCTCCTTTCTAATATTTTATTTATAAAAGGTACACGCTCTCACCCCTACCAACTAACTAATACCGACTTTTTGGGAAATTTCCGAAAGAATCGAAAATAATATAAATTTTTGCTGTTTGTGTTAATTTAAAATTAGTAGGGAAACAGGGAAAATATTATTGGTTCCCTCGAAATTTAAATTGGAATAGATCAGTTTTATTTATATGAGTTTTCCAAAACAATGTAATAAAATTAATTAAACCGAGCACAAAGTATGTATAACGGCATAACTGAACGAAAAATAAAATTTTTGTGGAAAAGTACGCACGCCGCACCGTTTTCCCGCAAATAAAGTAACTTTAAGGGAGTTAAAATTGAGTTTTTTATTTTCATTATCTTATCGTGTTATTGCATTGGGGCTGATTTTATTTTTGTTTGGCATCAGCTGCTTTTTATTATTATTCGAACCGTCGGCTTTTGTATCTATCGAAATATATTACATTTATTCGATATTGGTGTACAGTGAACATTCCTTTCGATTATTTCGATATGTATTGTTATCGTACCAATAGGACTTGGTACACAAAACAGTCATATAAAAATGAATTTTCCTATGATCGGTTTTATAAGGATGGGGTGGGTGATTTTAACATCTGCTCGTCGTGATGACTGTGGTTGGTAAATTTGTAAAATTGTTATTCGAATTTTATAATCTTGGTGTATCGACAAAATAATTTGATTGAATTTGTACCCCCTATATTTTCGTTTATAGTTCAATTTGATGTACTTCTTAATGAAATAACGTTATAGGGCAGATGATTTCTGATGGGTTTTTAAATTTCTAGACAGATAAATTTTATTAATCATAACAAACTGTGCCCTGAAAAATCATTTTCAATATAATAAACGGTTAGGGCTGTGAAATACGCACTTTCACCCAAAAGCAATTTAACGACGATTGTTTACTGACAACGAACGATATATGACAATTTGATAATTGGGATTCCAAACTAGAAAACAGAATTTATGTATTATTAAATCCCTTCTGTTAAAATGTTCGATCACTAGCTCCTTCTTTAACATCCGTCACGAAGTTTGATAGGCCTTAAGATTATCACATTTAATATACCAATATATCATATAAAACAAAATTTAATACATTTTATCAGTTGAAGAATTGTTTTCTCAAAATAAGAATTTCTTAATTCTTGTTTAGTCATTACACCATCACTGAGAGAAATGCTGCCGCTCTCCTTAAAGGAGAACGTTATTTTCCTAACGATATTTTGAATCAATTTTTATTTCCATGAACCCATCACCAAGTTATTCAAGCGAATATTTCATTACGTTTTAAATTTCTCAGAGTCTTAGATGAGAGATTCGTTTTGTTCAAATGATTTAAATCTTATTCACCACAAGATTTTTAAAAATTTGAATACACTTTAAGACAAATTTACTAAATTATGTTTACGAGTACGAGAGTTCGATTAATAATAAAAAAACAAGGACTATAGATCCAGTTGCTTTTTAAGCTGAAATGTTAATATTTTATCAGTTCAAGAAAATTTTTCTTAAAACGAGAAATTTTATCGCAAGCTGAGAAACCGAACCGTAAAATATTAGATCGGTTTAAGAAATTTTTCTCAAATCGAGAAATTATGTTGCAAGAAACTTTATTCTAGCAAATAATTCAACGTCCATTTAAATTTATCGTGTAGCTCTAACCGACGAAAACGTATAGACCTGCACTCATTAGGAAAATATACACAGGGAACTTTGTGAGCGTATTCCTTGCATGCCGAAGCCTTTGCAGGCATTTTCCTGATTACTAAATTTAAAACATAACTGTGACTGGATGCAAGTCCTTAACCGTTTGAGTGCCAACATGCTTTTTAGAGAATTAGCTAAAACTGCCACACTGCTAGAGGAACATAGGAATTTAAAAATATATTTAATTACATTTCGAAGCATTTTTTTCACGAAAAGTATTTCAAAAACATTAATTTTTTATGTTATAATTGCAATACAACTTCCATCATTCTCAAAACAAGCTTTTTAATAAGTAATTGTTTACTACAAAAAACGGAAGAGTGAAAATATAAAAAACGTTATGTTTTAATTTTTTCTTGTAATGGTATACGAAAATCGTATAGTTTGAAACTTGTAATAAGAGAATATACCCGTGGTCTTCGAAACTCGTGTTCTTCAACCGTTCAAATACCGTGTTCTTGGAGGATTACCTGTGCTATACCGGTGTTGTATTCATGATCGTTCTTACATAAATAAAATATCATATGCAGCATAGAAAATGAGTAATCAAAGAGCATGTTCTATGGGGATCTGATATCTCTTATCGTATTATCTAGGCAATAAAGAGAAAGTTAGATGATTTACATACGAGTGTAGCACCTTTATTCGGGCAACGATTTTTTGCTACAAATTGAAATAGAAAACTGGGAAGAAAAGCTATTCTCAAATTTCATTTCCCTAAAATGTAATTGGTATAGGTCTTCGACTCATCATCTCTACTATATTGCAAAACAATCGGTAGGTAGACGGGGTAATATAGCATATTTATTCCAACAAATTCACAAATTACAAACAAAATTTCAAATAATATCTCGGTGTTAAATAATTTTCTCAGTTCAAGAATTTTTTCTCAAATTGAGAAATTAAAATATTTTTTATAAATGTAAAGTTTATTAATTCTCTTAGTATAGAAATTAAGTTTAAGGTGAAAAATAATTTCTCGGTCTTGTTCAATTAATAGCTGAATCAAGAATATTTTTCTTGGTACTAGCTTTAATAATTTCAAAGAAATAGTTATAATTTAATGATTTGATGAAAATTCATAATCAAATTTTTTTGATTATTTTTAATCATGTTTTACACAAAAAAAACATTTTATCAGAAATATACACTCTCGAGTGCCTCGGCCCTATGCTTGATCTGTTGCGAAAATGTTCGATACCTAAAATTTACGAAATGTTATTTTCGTAATCGTAACCAAAATAATGTTGATGTATTCTTGAAACCATTGCAACAATATTAAAGGGTGCAATAAAAAACCTGGCATTCCGCAGCGAGCTGATTAAAAGTTATACGCCAAAAAATGTATTTGTGCCTTTTATAGTTATAGAAATATACATTTTTTGGAATTTGCAACACAAAACTGCCTATATTAGCAAAATATAACTTTAAATTTAGTTTCATATTCGAATATTGTAAATTAAAATTATTATTTTTTATAAATTATGCCATGAAGATGGATGAATTATGTCATTGGATTATGTTATCCCAAGAACCAGTAATCGATTACGATGGTTTCGGTTTTGAGCAAATTCGTCAAGAGGTCCATCGGCTGGTTTCCTTTTTATTATTTTTTCCAGCTGAAATGAAATCAATGAAAACTTCTAAAAGCAGGCTTTTTGAGTACCAATCGATTGCGACATGTCCTGATTTCGAGATTCGTTTAGCGTGTCTTCCAGTGGGGTTCGGTTTCCGTTTTTTCTGTTTTTCACAACTCAGTGTAGTAACGTGAAAATTCTTGTATTTTATTAAATTTTGTGATCTTATTAATTGAATAGGTTGCTGATCATTTCAGAGTGGTGGCTCGGTGTTAACGTTTGGATGAGTGTGATTTATAACTTTATTAGGTGTAGGAAATCTAAATTAATTTTCTTAGGGAATCTTAATTAATTTAGTTTTTTCAGTGTCATATTTGATTTTTCATTTTAATGATTTTTGGAGGATGATTATTTATCAAGGCAGTCTTATAATTACATTCATTGCGAGAGTAGGACGCAGTAGAAATTCTAGCCGCTTGACGCGGTGAGAATCATTGAAATTCGTGGAATTGGCACATTATTTCCTTTATTTTTAGTAGTAATAATCGTTGCTTCAATCACATTCGACATCAGTTTCTTCGCAAAAGCCGTGTTCCGTAGCACAATATCGGTGAATCCAAACTACGGTGAAGTATTATTGGTGAATTCCAGATGGCTCCAAAGAATTAAGAATTGTTATACTCAAAATCTTAGCAAAAAACATTAAAAAGGAATACACTCGTTTTAAAACTGTCACTTCGGGTGGGCCGATTTCCGTAAATTTTCACTTAAATTTCAAAAGTCTTAAATATGAAATTTCAACCAAATAAATCAATCCATCAAAATCAATGTAAAATACTATTGACTTTAACCCTGGAGCCTAAACCAAATTCCTAGATTTGGTAATATGATAGTTCTATAACACTATACTATAATTATAAAGTACGGATGCGTTGGATGGGTTGACAGAATGAACTGTCAAGTATAATTAAAGTACATAGGACATCGAATGCATATCGAACCAAATGTTGTAAAATAAGAAAACGTGAGCATATAAATTTTAGACTATTAAATTAGGCCGAATACCTAAGTAATTTTAAAGAGATATTCGTAGCATGTCTATTGTCACTTATTAGTTATTTGCCAGATCGACTAAGGAACTAAGATATCTCCATAAGTTCGCCGTTTTCGAAAATGTTATGGATACAAGATAAATTCCCAGTCAATGTGGATGGATTTAATATTTCTTATACGAACAATGGTAATCTGGTCATAGCTCAGAAATAGCTGACCCTATCTTAATCGATTGTGTTCTGACCTAATGATTTGGACTACGGATTACTAAAACCGACGGTGAAACATTTTCTTTGTGTCGAACTGAATTGAATTTTATTTCCCAGAATACTTAACTAAGTTTCACTAAATTGGGTTTTCTGTTTCGCAGTCTGCCCAGGCTATTTCTGGAAATCAGTTGTCATATTTTGGTACATCTTTTCCCGGAAAGCTTGAATCAGTTCCGCATGTTCGCTGTTAAACCTAACAATAACTATACCGGGAATACATACAATATCCCGGAAAGATGAAAACTTGTGAGGTTTGAAAATTTTCGTAGAAACCATTTTAATTGGATTGTTAAATAAATACAAGGTTTAATTAATTAAAAGTAAAACCATAGAAAAATAATAGAACGAAACAAATCCTTAAAATAATCGAAAATTTTAAATGAATACCAGGTAAAATGTTACACTAAACAATTGTTAAATAATTTCGTATAATTACAGGAATTTAGGTACCTAAAACATAATAAATACTTGTGTAGTATATTTTTAAGAAATATCTTATATTTTCTAGAAAATTGTACTTCTCAACGGTTGCGTAATAAATATTTGTTTTCCATTCTTAACACTTAATAGGAAGTATGAACAAAAAATTTTTGATACATTTTTACCAAACGATAAATTTTACGCAAACGTAAACTAAACCTCAGAATCAAAACATCTTTTGGTTTTGATGAAATGGAAATTTTGTAATAAATTTGACACTTTCATCATCGTTTAAGATCGCGTTTCACATACAATTCATCATTAAGTTAAAACGATGATGTTCAAACAAAACGTTAACGAATTCATTCCAAGAAATATGATTCACTTCCACCGCAAAAACAATCAAAAAAAACCTAAAAAATTTCTTCGGCTGCCGGTGTATGTGCGATGTGGTAAATAAGTGATGATAGAAGACGTGCAGGTACGCCGCTATATATACGAGTATAAAATTTATGTTGATGCCCAAAAATATAAAAATAGAATTATGATGAAGTCCATGCGACGAACATAATTCTAAGTGCGAAAATGTAACAATGAGTGGTGTGTCTATATAAACGAGAGAAAATATGATTTATAACTATACATACTTCTATGTAAGGCAGTGTTTTATATATTAAGTTAGACGAAAAGAAAACTGATGAATTGTCTCTTGATTATAGAAAATAAATCATCTCTGTGCTGTGTCAAATTTGATATAGATTTTTGTTAGGCTTCACACGATACTAAATCAAAACGAGAGAATATAATTTTAAAACCAATTTATCAGTATACCTACACCAAACCAATACGGCCATTCTTACTGGCGCACCAGGCACAGCCAACAAAAAAATGGGATAATCACAAAATTTCACCTTTTTTTTTATTGTGCTGTGGTTTAAATCCTACTAAATGTTCGACAACAATACGGATATCGTAATTGGCTTGTTACGATAAACTGATGCGGTGCTAATAATATTAACAGCTCTGTTGCGGAATTTTTTTAAATATTTTAATCGTTTACATCGTCTTGTAATTTTCCCATCCTGTTTCGTAATTCTGTTATTTACTAACTATCCCATCGCATTTAATTTATTAGACCGTATGAACTACCTACCTACGTATATAGTTTGTTTACAACAACAAATTGTATTATTTTGTGTAAATGGAGAGATAAAAGCAAAAAATAAAAATTCGAATCGAGCATGACCAGGCGGGGGTGGCCTATCAACCTCCTCATATAAAGCAATAATATTAATTAAATTATACATATACAGGAGCTAAACAGCTTTAAACACACACCGACAAAATAAATATTGATGTTATGTATAGGAAACAAAACAAAAGTTTTCCCTGACTTAGAATAATGGAATATTGTCCGGTGAACTTTTATTTTCATGTGTGTATGTGTGTTAGTTAGGCAGCGCAAAATGGGAAAACCCAAACAACGGAACAAAAAAAAACTTTACTCTCAAAGTTGAATTAGTAATTAAATTAATTTTTATTTTATATGTGTACCGATTACTATTTGGTTTTCGGCCCAAATTAATGTTAAATGTTTTTATGAGTTTTGCGGATGAGCGGATTTATATTGAGAGACTTCTTCATCGACGTAATTGTTTTTGGATTTTCTAGGTATCTAATTGAATTTTTAATATATACGAGTAACATTAATAAGATAACGAATTGTTTTGATGTTTATTTTAGTAGCAAATATACAGTGTTTATGTAGGGATATGAACATATTAACTAAATGATATATAAAGTTGTTTAACGGGTAACAAATTTAAAGCAAGATTTCACAATTTCACGGCATGATTTTTGAGCTTCGTTCTATCGATTCACATCGAAATATTGAATTTTTGCAGATTTAAAAGTTGTAATTTTCACTTAAGAAGTTGGGGGCGGTATTGATACCAGGACGTAACACCTTACAACCATACTAAAATCGCAAGCTCATAAATCTATACGACTTATTCGACATCGGAATATTAAATTTTTGCAATTTTAGATTTGCAGCCCAAATATCAAATTGCACGTACATCGTCAGGTCATAAATCGATATATTATATCCGATATTGGAATTCGATTTTGTTTCCTGGCACAAGAAAACCATTTCCGAAATCGTTGACACAAACATACAATTTTATGACGTTTAAATATAGAATATTGATAAATTACTGGAAAGAACTTTAATTAGATAATGAATAATACAAGTAAATATTGTTACTTATAATAACCAACACTTTCGAAAAGACGCGATTATCGAAATCATACATACAACATCTCGCCATAACACAACCAAGGACAGATGACTAATTAACAAAAACACAAAACTCAATATGGTTCATAATCGTACAAAATGGTGCAACATCACATAACATGATGCAACATTATGCAACGTGCATGTTTCATAGACAGATTCCTGCACGAATTTTTCGAAATCAGTGATTCTTCTATCTAAACGGATCGCGGATCTCATCGAACGAACCTTTTAACAATATGTCACGAAATCAGGGACTATCACAATCGATTGCTGGTACTCACAAACCTCTGTTCAGCAATTTTCATTCAAATTATTTGAGGTTAGAAGAACATATTTAAAAAAATCCGGGCCAGACATTTCCTGAAATAAGGATCCATCGCAATCGATTTCTGATTCTCGAAAACCCTGTTTTCAGCGATTCAAACGTGGGCCCAACTCTAAACAATATTTTCTGAAATTATGGCCATCAATTTTCATCAAAGTCGTTGATTGTAATTGATTGATTAGAGTGTATAGTCAAGTTTAAACAGGGGTTCCGCATGCACCGGCCCCGTCTATTTACCCTTTCTTATTCATAACATAAAGAAGGATAGGATGGGTTGATTACTAGCAAAGAAATTAACCTGGTTACAGAAACCAGGCTGATCAATTAGTTAGTAAAACATTTGATAAATAAAGAGTTAGGGAAAAAGTTCGTGGCCTTTTTTGGGTGACATTGATACAAAAAAAGTTCTTCTTAATATGTGCCATTTTGGTCGATGACTTTTTGCCATTTTTCTGGTAGAGCCATGATCCCATCACTGTAGAACTTCTGGTATATAGTTTAGAGGCGAAAAATCGAGACAACTCATTTTCGCAGGCCTCTTTTGAATTTAATGTAAAACCATTAAGATGGTTCTGCATGGTCAGGAACAAATGGTAGTCCGATGGTGCAAGGTCAGGATAAGCTCTCTCATTTTCTGCCGGATCATCAATGATGTGTGTGAATTAGCGTTATAATGATGGAACACAACGCCCTTATTGCTAATCAATTCAGGACGTTTTAACTGGATTGACAGTAACGATTAGAATCAATCGTTTGGCCCGGTGGCAGTACCTCATAATGCACGATTCCTTTCAAATCCCACCAAACACACAGCATTCCCTTTCTTGGTGTCAATCCTGGCTTTGATACCGTTTGGGAAGCTTCATCTCGTTTTGTCCATGATCTTTTTCGCACAACGTCGTCGTATCTTATCCACTTTTCATCACCAGTAATCATTCGCTTTAAAAATGGCTCGATTTCGTTCCCTTTCAGCAGCGTTTCGCAGATAAAAATCCGGTCCATTAAACTTCTAACTGTTAATTCATGTGGTACCGAAACGTCAAGCTTTTTTTGTATCTAGCAATTTTCAAATGGTTTAAAACTGTTTTGTGGTCAAAATTAAGTTCTTTACCAATTGCATGGGTGCTTATATGCCGGTTTTCAGCATGATTTCATCGACTGTTTCAGTGGTTAGTCGACCAGAGCAACGTGCATCTTTGACATCCATATTTTCATAACGAAAGCGCTTGAACCATTTCTTTGCTGCTGATTTTGATAAAGCATCTTCTCCCCATAAACAGCACAATTTTTTTCGCAAGTCTTAGTCGCGTTTTTATCTTTGTCGTAATAAAATTGCAAAATATATAAAAAAATGTTCGCTATTTATCACCATGCTGTGACTTTTTATTCACTTCACCGATTTAAATGTTTTGTATGTCAAAGTACAAGTTAAAAGAATTGCCCGATACGATCAATGGTTACTGAGATATATGAATGTAAAGCCATCTAGCGGGATAAAGGCGAACTTTTCCCCCTACCTATCTCTACCTACCTTTTCCCTACTTTTTCCCCTAAGAACTTTTTCCCCTACCTATTTTATTAGCAAAAGACAATAAAATTATAATTCAAAAAATTTGAAAACAGTTTATATTTTGAAAAGTATTGCATTTACGAAAAATACGACTTTGAATTAAAAGATTGTAAACAATCCCGTTTCAGATTAGTTTTCTTAAATTAATGCGGAAATGGCGATTTTTGGCAAAAATTGTTTTATAACAAAAATTCGGGCCGTAGCCTAGATGAACTGATTGATCGAGAAGAAAACTTCATACATAAGCTTTTTCCACAAATTGGGAGATTACAGTGATTTTTGGACGAAATAGGTTCACCGGAAGTGACAGCTTCCATAAGTGCTTTTCATTTTCCCACCGGAAGTGACAGTTTCAATAGGAGCTTATTCGATTTTTGCATATATTTTGAAAAGTATATCATTTGCGGTCATGAACTAACAGATTCTAAATTTAGTTTGCAAAAATACTTTTGGTCCGAATCAGTTTTCCCATTTAAGTGGAAATGACGATTCTTTTCAAAAAATTGTTTTTCACTAAGAATTTGATCCCTGTAATTGGGAGATCCCAGTGATCAGTACACCGGAAGTGCCAGCTTTTTGTTTTTTGGAAATATTTTGAAAAGTATATAGCATTTACGAAAAAATTATTAAAATAAAGTTTTTAAATTAAATTTCAAGCAAAATTGGTTCAGATCAGTTTTAAAGTTTACCAGAAATAACGAGTTTTGATAAAATAAATTTTATTTGACCAAAATTCAGCATGTCTTCTACTCTATTCGGAATAAAACTTCATAGTTAAAGTTTTTCCATAAATTGGGAGAGCTATGGGAAATGTGGTGGACATCTGCGTACCAGAAGTGGCACCTTCCGTAGGAGCTTTATCAATTTTTGCAATAAACATCAACAATTTTTAACAATGGTTGACCTTGTGGATTTTCTGAAATTAAAGGATGTATGGTACTGAGAAAAACAAATTTATTTTCTAGTTTCGATATTTAAATGCCCCTAAATACCAATACCTAAGTACTGGTTTGTTTCGTTAATGAGTTTGAGTACTATAATTTCATATAATTTGCTTACTAAACTTTACTTATAGTGTGTATATGTGTAAAATTTATTAATAATTTTTTTATTTTTCATTATTGCTGATCTTAACATTGAATATTATAATTAATTAATAACCACTTATCTTGGACACATTTTTTATTTCGTAATTTGCCATCTAGTGACAGTAAATTTTCCAAAAATAATCTTTATTACGGCGTAAAAACAAATAAACTTATCGTTTGACGTAATTTTTCCAAAATTTTTAATATTTTTAAACTAAATTTTACATTTTCTACGTCATTTCAAGACATCTTGATAATCATATAAATATTAATCCCTCGATTTTAAGTTTCTTAACGCCTTGATGCAAAAATTTTTCGCTGTTTAGAGGGAAAATAAACGACCAAATGGCACAGTGGTTAAAGCTTTGGCGTTTGGATCGGGAGGTACCGGATGGAAACCCGATAGGGGCAGGAATTTTCATCAACAGATTACGATCTGTGATGAAATGGAACATATCTATGACCCCCTGTCGGAGTGCAAAACTCATGGGCCGGCCCATCTTCAAGGCCAGTATAGGCTGGCATGGAGCTATGTAATGTGCAGATGGTGATAAAATCGGACGTATAACGGTACGACCTCGAATTGGCTGGCACTGGCGTAAAAGTAAGGACAGAAAATGCAAACCGCGAAAGAGTTGGGAGAGCCTTGGCCCCAGAACAGATTGCAGGGATAATACAAAAAAGGGAAAATATTGAAACAATTGATTTATACGTTTCAAAAAAAAGATAAACCATAAATCTAATCATTTGGATAATCAAGTATTAATCCTTCAATTATACCTACATCTAACATCATGCTAAATAAAGAATTAGGTCAATTAATAATATTTTATGGTCAAAAACTGGTTTTTGCTAAAGATCGTTTTTGACAATTTGAGTAATTTACAGCCTTAAGCAGGAATAACGATTTTTCACTTTAGAAATTAGGTGTGGTGTATTCGAGATCTATCTATCTAAAAGAAAGTCGGGTGTTGTCCACAACAATTACACCCCTCCATTTTTTTCTGAATAAAATAAACCGATTGTCACTTTCTGAACTTAAAGTTTTTTTTTCCACTATACACTTGTAAACACAGAAAAAATTATATTGATGGTAATTTTTAACACTTTTTAACACTTTACTTATTTTTATTGCACTCATCGATTTTAAGACGTTCGAAGACCGTACATTATATTCATACCACCGAAGTGTACCTACCTGCACAGATATTGCAACACTTCGACAAGTTAAGATTAAGTTATGACACTTGTTGACCTTAAAGTACTATTCATTAAAAATAAAAATCAGTGAATGTTGCGAAATTTTTCTTAAGCCAGCCAGAGCTGCCTCATTTTAACGAGCATGCAAAAATCATAAAAATTGTAATGAACATTTAATTAGTCTATAATTACCCGTTAATTTTCGCTGAAGTCTTTCCGAGTCTGCTGTACGGATTCATTACACTCTAGCAACGAGTTTTCTAGTTGAAATTTGATTTAAATTTATTTCTAAATATTCTGTTTGTGCTTAACGGTGTGCTGTACGCAATCTTAATATTAATACAATTTTCTACGAAATTTTGAGAATATCGTACTTCACAAAAAATTAATTTTTAATATATGCGAAAAAAAAATTTCTATGCTCAAACAAGCTTGAATTTGTTTGACTTCATATAAAGTAAAATATTCTTGGAAAATCCAATTGCATTTTAGGTAATTAAGATTTTAATTTAAATATTATCTTGATTATTTCAGATGAAAAATTAGATTTTAAATTGGTAAATTTGTTTTGTTGTTGTTGTTGATTTATAAACGCTAATTTTGAACCCTAGCGACGTACAATTTAATGTTTGCACAACAATTACAATCTTTGTTTATAGAAATTGAATTAAGATTATATAAGTATGTCGTATGGTTGAATATGCAAATCGCATTTCTATACTTTGTACATATTTACGTATATATGGTAAGCTGAGATATTAAGGACAAACTATTTATATTATAAAATGAATATGTCAGCGACAACACATACCGATCTGTACTGATTACAATGTCATTAGTAAGTTGTTGTTTTTTATTATTTTTAAATTGCGGTTATGATACTATAATACGTATAATGTACATCGTCTTATATGCATGTAAGAAAACCATTTCTAGAATTTCCTCTAGAATATTGATTTCGTTGTTTCGTTTTCTTATATATAAATTTTAAAGTTTTTTTTTATCATTATTATTTAATTTCCATAAGATGTATTCAAAATGATAAAGAAATTATTATATAAGGAGTCGATGATGCAGAACAAAAACTTTTTAGCAATAATAATAATATTTCGCATTTAAACTATAAATTGCTTTTTGTATTATGAAATTAAAAACCGACAGACATAAATAAGTAATAGAAGTAATTAATGTCATTCATATATACGTATGTAATACTATATCTGTATCGTAAATATCTCGCATCTTTTAAAACTGTCATTACTTATATCTACATAAATAGAATTTAATTCGCTAAATTAATGTAACAACACATACATAGTACGAGGGTCGATCAATAAGTACCCTTGTTTGAAAACAGGTGGCGTTGCGAGGGAAGTTGACATTACCATCGTGTACTGTCATCTGTTAAACGACACTATACTAAATTTCCGTCTAGTACAGGTTAATTTTTATGTGGCAGTCAATTGTATCACTCGTGTTTCGTGTTTTCGCGAAGTTGGATACTGTCTATGGGGACCCTTCATCATCTATGACAACCATATTGGTTGGAGGAAAAAATTTCAGCTCAAACGAGGAGGTTATTGTCGAGACAGAAGCGTATTTTGAAGAGTTTGAGAAATCGTATTTCTTGGAGAGGTTAAAGAAATGGCAGAAATGTTGGGAAAAGTGTATCGACCTAAAAGGAGATTACCTTGAAAAATAAAATGTTAAAAACTTGCGTTTTCGTTCCATAACACGAATACTTATTGATCGACCCTCGTATATAAAAACTATTAAATTAAAAATTTATTTATGTTGCATATAAATAAAATATCGTCCGTAACCGCACCTAAAAAAACTGAAATGAAATAAAAATGTTAAACTGCGGGAAATTTTATTGTGTGAGAGGAAAAACTAAAAAGTCAATAAAGCATAATATACATTACGAATACAGCATATTATGATATGTGAATAAAATTCTTTAATTAAATTCATGACAAATTTATTTTTTTAGTTATATTGGTATCAATGGCCCTAAAATGTAACAATAAATTAGTTTAATAAAAACGTTTTTCGTGCAGTCGTAGTGTTAACTCGTTGGTTGGTACTAATTTGGAAAGATTTAAAAGTGATTGGCGAGTTTGTTTATTTTTTTTTGTCTACTAAATAATTCTAAACAAATTTATGGGATGGGTTTCGTTTGATTAATGCCACAGGTCGAATTAATTTATTGTAACAAATAAACGGAAACATTATCTAAATTAAATCAAAAGGGCGCTAAAATTGTTATAACGTATGTACAATAAAATTAAATTTTGGGGATTCTATTGTGTGCTTGATATACGTATATATCTTGAGAAATTATTATCACTTCGGTCGACGATTATTTCTGGTAATAAAATATAAATATTGCTGAGGAATCGTTAGTTAAGTTCACACACCTCTAACCAAAAAACCTTAGAAGATTTGTTTCGAATTTATAATACACAACTCCTACCCGAACGATACCCTATATACGTTATAAAAGAAAGCTTAATTTCTCCCTCCATTTTCCACAATGGAAATTGTATTACGTTTTCCCTAGGGTCACAAACTTTTGCTATTTAATAGCATTCGCTTTGTATTTATAGCAATCAAATGAAAATAAAACTAATTTGGAAGTATTTGGTGTACATTAGGGGTAAATACTCGTTAATTTAGCAATTTGCAAATCGCGTGTCGTAAATATTAAGCAGTTCATTCGGCACACTGGTTTATAATAAAACATCTAAAATTTAAAAGTTAATTCCAAAGATTTTTTAGTATTCTTTATAGTACGCTACCTCTGCTGTCTCTGTTTTATTTAATTATTATATTGTTTAACCCATTAATGACCAGTTGAAACCTGCGTTGCTAAAGTTTTTAATGCTTACTGATGGATCATCATAGAATCGACTTCCACACTAAAATTTCATAAATTTTGGCCGGGTTGGGCTAGGAAGACTGTTGCCATATGGCAACGCTGAGCATTGCACAACACAAAAATGGGTTGAAAATAAAAATTGTTTATAAGTTTCCAAAATTAACTAACGTCCTAACTTCATGTCTAATGTTGTCATATCTAGCTAGAAACTCCATTGACTGTTTTGGCTGTCGATAGTTGGTTTGGTGGTTTGATATCACCAAAAGTATAACAGTACTGCATTGCAATCTAACGTCTAAATTGCAGCTGAAGTATATTACTACCACCTTTACGATGCAAACGCCATGCATTGTGAATTGAAAGGTTCGAGTACCACCATGTTTTCCTCTAGCACCAATTCCATGCTAATATTGTATTATTTCGTTAAACCTAGACGTGGAATCAGGATTTTTGATGTGCAATTTCGTCAAGAGAACTTTGTATAGCACGGCCATGACGTTTACGTCGCATACGTTTAGCTGGAAGTTTTATTCAACGATTTATCGGTTGCTGAAGTATTAATGATATCCAAAGTTGTTGCTATACTTTTTCTTGTTTGGAAGTACGGCTTTTCAGCATTGATTTTGAAAGATCTGCTTCTTTGGAGGCATAAGTATCGGGGCCATCCGAATCTAACCCACCGAATCAATGATCTTTGCACTATTAGGGCTCACTGGCGTTGTACATAGCAAACCAATATCCAAACTAGTAAAAGAGTTTCCAATCGTCCGAGATCGTCATCAAGGAGCGCCGATTTTGTTCGGACACTTCAACCTCATCTTCATCAGATTGAGCATTTTCGGCTGATGGTGTCTCGATATAAATAGTATTCACCACTTCAGCATCGTCTTCAGTCTCGTCATTCTCTCTAAAAACAAATAAAACTATTGGTAACCCGAAAATACAAAAATAAAAGCAAACAAATCACAAAACACTTATTATTCTTTGACCACCATTGCCATATGACACAAAACACTAAAATAGATTGTGTGCTATGTAACGTCCAGCGCAGCCATACGGCAAGAAACTCTTGGAAGCGGCCTGCAATGTTAAGATACGGCCTTCTTCACTAAACAGTGCTTCATTAAATTAGTTAATTTTATTTTAATTTTTATCTCTTTGACATAAATTTTAATTAAGTTCGGCTTATAGGACTGATGTGTTGAAATTGCGACAAAAAGTACCAAACAGAACCTAAATTTAAAATAACTATTCTCGACCATCTGGATGTCTGTCTCTGTTTCGACTAAATGTCGAGAACGAATCGTGCGATTTAAGCTTTTTGTCAATCACAGTTTGTTTTTACTGTAAAGTGTTCAATAGATTTTGCAACCTGTCAATTCGACATTTTCAGTGGTTTTTCACAGCTGGTACGAAACTAAAAATTGCTTAGAATGCATGGCTTTCTTATTTTTATTAAGTTTCAAGAAGGTTAAAAAAGCTTTAATCTTTTTCAGCTTTAGTCCTATTGCGTAAAAACAAAAAAAAACAAGATCAACAGTGCATTCGGTAAAATTATTTTCTTAAACCGGTGAATTTCTTAAACCGGTCGAATAAGAACATCTAACAGGAAGGTTAACAACTTCAGTTTACCTTTTCGTTTGGTTTTCTTACTCCACTCCATAATTGTTGAAAAAATGTAAGCTTTATTGCTACTCAACAAAACAGCAGTCAGATTCTTATTCACCAGTTTTTAATGTTAGTTCTGAATAATAAAAAAACTACTCGAAGCAAATATTCACAGAGATGTCCTTGGAACCTGTGCAACATATACGCTTGAAGTAGTAGTACGGCAAATCACCTAAAACAACAGGTTCCCGTAAAGCAATTCACTGAACGACAATTTATCGGGAAAAAATCACCGAAACCGAAAGTAATCGAAAACGGTAACTCACCGAAAACAGTAATTCGCTGAAAACTACAATTCATCGGAAACGACAGTTAACCTTAAATGACAATTGATCGATATAGACAATTCGCCGAAAAAATAGTTCATCGAAAACACAATTCACATAAATGACAGTTTACACAAACTTACATAAATCATCATGCTAATGTTATCATGTTATTTTAATTTTCATATGATTGAATATTTTTATTTTATTTTTAGACTGTTAAAATAAAGGTGCTTTACATCTTGACAAGGTGTGTGTTGAAGAGGTGTAATAAACCAAAGAGTTTTAGTTCGATCTAAACTCGTAACTGAGTATCCTGAATAAATGGACATCCTTATTATGGTTCTATATACATATGACTTAAGCCACTTTAACGACGACGTGAGACTTGAGCTTTAATACTTCATTCATTTTCGCAAATAATTACGTGTAAAAATATTAAAATTATAAATCGTACGTTTGCACTGGATTAAATTGTTGGTTGACAGCAGATGTATCAGTTATCAGTTAAATACCATCAGTTAGCCACCGTGTTTGCTTATTTTATTCTATTTCATAAGAAACGATAAAAATTATTACGTCAACGGGCCAACAAACATATACCTTATCTTCTTCGTCAGAAGTGCAATCTTTCGTTATGCCAACTGATATAGATTAAGGTTTGTTTTTGCTTAATTAAGCGCGATTATTTGAACATAAATAAATGATTTACTTAGATTCAATATCCTTCCACCTTTCATTTCTAATAAAAACTCGGCATATTTTTTCGACATCACTCAACACATTTTTTTTATAACGTATAACTAATACCAAATTCGTTTGGTTTTACAACAACAATTTGACCGGATTTTATGTAAACGAATATGAAAGAAATTTGATCGACTTTTGTAGTAATATTTGTGAAAAGAAAGACAAAAAATTGTTTATTATAAATGACGGGTTTATCATTTCACCTTGTTAGCATCGGTATAATAAAAAATTATATAGCACAGAATTAAAATGTTCAATATAGTGTCTCCCATTTCTCAATTTAATTAATTTATTTATCAATAATTTTCAATTAAAAGCATAAGGAATTATATAATTTCGCACATTTAACACAACATTTTAGTACACAAGATATTTTGAAAATACGTCGCACAAACAAAATTACAAATTATCCTTAAAATTTTAATAAATCTATTAAAAGCAAAAACACACAAGATATTTTGAAAATACGTCGCACAAAATTACAAATTATCCATACAATTTTAATAAATTTATTAAAATTAATTTAAAATTTATTAATTTAAAACTGAATTGTACAAATGGCGCGGGGTCTTTGTTTTGATGTTATGTTTTGACGTTTACTTTTGTATATATGTATGCGTAAAAATCTAACAGAAAATCAAGATTTTTTAAAATTGATCTAGCCGATTTGTTAGATCCAGATTTTTGTGTGAAAAAAATTTGTAATGTCTAAAATGTTGATCTGACAGCTGAATCCGATCAAATCTTTTTGATCTGACAGTTCGAACGAATTTAGTATAAGTTGAGTGAGGGTAAACCATAAATGTGCAAGCCATAAATTACTCAAGTTTGTGTTAAAATTTCAGTGCATCCTACATTTATAATAGAATATTTATGACATGCCATTAATAAATACACTTTCAAAACACTTTCTTAGAAAACGTCAAAGTTAATATTACAAGAATATTACTTTTAACTCCATTAATCATAATAAACTTGCTTCCGATATAACAGCAAAAAAAATTATAAAACAAGTTAATAAATTAAATCAATATGCTCGTCGAGGTTTAGCTGCTGCTGCTGTGCTGCATCTTATTTAATTAAATAAATTATAAATGTTATACCGAGATTGTTTTGCCGTCCCTCTTTTATATTAAATAGGGATCCAAAACATAATATTGAATGTAGAACTTCTACCACCATCTTAATAAATTATTTAGACGAAAAAGCTCATTATTTTCTCACATTGACCAAAAGCAACATAATATTACTTCCCTATACCATGCATATACACTCTTTAAGAATGTAATGCTATCCGACAGATTAAAAATTATGATTTATCCAAGAATTTCACATTGTGTTTCGCAACTCATACCATGATGTGCGGTTTAGGAGCTTTCATTTCGAGGGAAAAGCAACACGAAAGGCAAACAAAAAAAATGGTGTGCTTTTTTATCGTATTTGTGCGTGCGTATGTATATGTATGTTGGGGCATTTTCATGGAAAAATCGATAAAATGGTCTTTAATTTTAATAAAAATATTTTACAATATTTATTTTGAATCGCTTTGAACAATTTTTAAAAGTTATCAAATTTTGTTTTATATTTTTAATCTTTAATAAGAAAAATATTTTTTGTTTATTCTTTCAAATCTTCTGTATATTGTATTTCTGTTTACTGTTTCATTACGCTCGAAGGAAAATCTGATTTTGGCACAAACTTTTGTAAATACGTATATTTTTCGGCGAAATCCAATCAATTTTTTCAAATATGTTTTAAGAACTCTAGTAAATTAATTAGTTTTCTATTTGTGTTTAGTCCTGAAAGGGGGAGCGGCATCATAATTTATTTTTTAGAAGGAAATTGGTAAATTTAACTGATTTGTATTTTCCGAGCCGCAGAACCTAAAAAACTTCACCGGTTCTCGTTTACATGTTTGCGAAACTTCAATAAAGGATTATTTTTCCGTTAAGTTAATAAACTCGTAGTTTTAACTGTTTAAGCTTATATCGAGAAATGTTCCCTGGGTCTCATTTACTACATTGTGGAAAAAGGGCCTCACATATACTCAATTTACCACGGTTTTTTCAGATCTAGAAAATCTTAAATGCAAATACAATTTTACTTAATATTTTGCCACATTGACATTCTCAAGCGGCGAACCCGGTTCATTTAAGATATAACTGTATATACATTGGTCGCCGAGTTAAATCCGATCCAGATCGGATTCGGCAGGACCACGTTTTGTACCACAGTTGAATTCTATGATCCAAATATATTTTCACAAAGTGAAAGTACGAAAATCTGGTGCTTCAATAAGATGAATTTGGTTGATGTAATGAAATCCCGGTTTTGTATAAACAAATCCCGATTTTTAAGAAATCCCGGTTTGAATTTTTAAAATTTGACATGTGCGAAAATGGGACTTAAATGATTTTTTGACAATATTCAAAAATGAGTTTGCGATAAAGTTCTAGAAAATTGCTAATAGGAATGAAATTTGGCCCTTAACAGATTTTGTTGAAATTCTACACGTGTGATGGAAATGGATCTCTAAAATTATTTTTTGATAAAGTTCTGGAATATGGTCATCGCTATGGAACTAGGCCATTTTTTAACCGATTTAGTTGAAATGCGAGATGTGGGTCCTAAATGGGATTCAAAAATGCGTTTTTGATAATGTTCTGGAACCGATTATGTCGAAAATCGGCATGTGGGAGCTAAATGAGATTTTAAAATGTTGTTTGATAAAGTTCTGGAATATTGTCATTAGGGATGGAACTAGACTATTTCTTAATCGATTATATTGGAATTCGTCACGTGCTATGGAAATGGGATTATTAAATGATTTTTTGATAAAGCTCTGCGTATCTGGACCAAAACTGCGATATATTTCGGAACTTAGTCAAAAAATCATTTTAGAATCGTATTTCCATCACAAATGTCGAATTCTATAATAATCTGTCAAGAAATAGCCAAATTATACCTTACTTGTAGAGTTTTAACATAATTAGTAAAGAAATGGTCAAGTTTCATCCCTATCGACCATATTCTAGAACTGTATCAAAAAACAGTTTTGAATTCGTTTTATTTAGAATAAAACTAGTAAAACTGCTCTTTTATTGCCGATATGTTTTCGAACCCCGCTCTCCTAGATTTTTTTCTAAAGGCCCTCGGAGGGCTAAACGGAGGGAGAGGAGCGATGCGATTACCCGCATGCCCGCGAGAGTTATAAGGCCTGTACAATTCGGTACGATATCAAAGGGCTGAATGTCGAAGGACAAAATTACGAAGGGCCGAATGTCTCGAAGGGCCGCATGTGTCGATAGGCCAAATGTATCAAAGGGGTTACTTTCTGTGATTTTGCAGAAAACAGATTCTTTCAAAACCACTAGTCTGGTTGTCAAATAATTCCTGAGTTCAAGGGGCCATATTTAATCTCCATCTCATACAACACTTTTGAGGTGAAATTAAATCTGGTCTCTCGAACTCAGGAATTATTAGTTTGTCAGACTAGCGGATTACGTCTTGTGATAAAGGACGATTTAGTGAGGTAATTTCATTAATTTTTTCGGAAGTTTTCTATTAGATGGAATTGAGATATAATCCCTCTAACTCATGAATTATTCGTTGAATGGAATTGTAACTAACATGTTGTGACGTCTTGTAGAGAATGATAGATAATCATAAAAAAATAACTTTGATTTTTCAAAATTATTCTTCGAGGTTGAGTTGTGATATTATTTTTTCAATGAAATAAAATTTATCGATTAGGTTGAGTTTAGGTACAGTCGCTGTATCTAAGGAAACTTCCGTTTGTCGGAGTCTTCAGAAATTTTGTATGAGAAGTTGAAATATGGTGCTTCGAACTCAGGAATATTTCGATGGCCAAACTAGCGACTTACATCTTCTGATAGAGGAACTCCTGTAATTTTTAAAACTTTTGTATGAGTTGTTGAGATGTTGTCTCTTGAATTCAGAAAGTTTTTGTAGCCCGTATATGTCAATTAAACTCTGATGGTCGCAGGTTGTAGTGAAGACAGGTGGATAAAAACAGGACTCTTGTTCTCGTTTTTCTCCAACTATGATAAGTGCTGACATTGGTTAGCTCCTTTATCTACTCCGTAAAAGGAATAAGCAAAACGTGTGATTATGGTAACTCCTTCAGGAGTTTGCTTTGGGATCAATAACTATGTTTTAAAACTCGAAACATAGAACTCAGCTTGGGTGTACAAAGAATCTCTATCACTACAAGAAACACGACTAATCAGAAATAACATCTTTGATTAATACTACTAGCAAGCACGAATTTGGATTTGGTTTTCTGATCATTAACCGATATCAGTGTTCATACGTGTCCGGGGCGAAATTATGAAAAGGTTGCAATTTTTAACAGATTGAAAAATATTTTTAGACTAACTTGTTTAAAACTGGTAAAAATTGCCTTAATGGAGAAGGGTGATTCGTAAATGTTATATAATTAATGAGTTATCGATAGTAGATTACCGTACAAAACTGCTCGAAAATTAATAGTAGTATTCGATTAAATTGGTGCCTTCAATTTTTTGTTTTATTAAAAAATATTCAGCCCAACATTGATCATTTTTCGTAATGTTTTTTTTTTGTTCATAGAAATATTTTGAAACAATTGGTTTTCCCGTTCGGCCTTCATAATTCTCGCCCAGTTTTTTCGAGCTTCATTCTTACGTTTAATTTCTAAACGTTGATGTTTCTACAGAGAGTAAACCCAAACAAAAACAAAATGATGTGTTTCACCATCTTGCAAGCGTTCTGAGCTTTATACTTTAGCGCAATGTAAAAATCAGTTAGGTGATTTTAATGCTCAATTTGACAATGCTACCAAACACACTTTGGAACCATTGGCCCAGACTCTTTCGATATCAACAATATACAACATCGTTTCCAACGAATCCCACGTTGGAACACTGATGCTTCTAACAACCAAATTACTCGAACTAATTAAGAAAATATCTTATTTAGTAGTCTAGAGGAGGATCAATAGTTATTATAAAAACTTCGGTAAAGGAAACATCATCCTGCACAATTGCTCAAACGTCATCTGGTTGGACGAAGATTGCTTCAAATTTATACGAAGCTAAATTCATTCAAAGCCAAATTCATACAAAACAGAATTCATACAAAATTCAACATACAAAATTAAATGCATACAAAACTAAATTTATAAAAAACCAAATTCACGTGAAACCAAATACGAACAAAACTTAATTCATATAAAATCAAATTCAGACAAAACCCAAATTTATGTGACACTAAATTCACCCAAAACTTAATTGCTACAATTATTTAGCTTTATTCATACAAATCTGAAAGCTAAATTCTAACAAAACGAAATGCAAAAAAAAACCAAATTCAGCGAAAAATAAATGTGTCCAAAACTAAATTCATACAAAACCAACTTGATACAAAACCATATTCATCCAAAATCAAATGTGTTCAAAATTTTATTTATCCAAAACTAAATTCACACAAAACGAAATACACACAAAACTAAATTCATACAAAACTAAATTCATCTAAAACTAGGTTTGTACAAAACTCATTTCATCCAAAACTACATTCATATAAAACCAAATTAACCCAAATCTGAATTAAGAAATAAATTCATATAAAAAATAAATAAATTCCTACAAAAATAGAAAAATGCTGTTTGTACAAAAAATGTTTGATACAAAAAAAAACATTTAGTTTGAACAAAACAAATTTGGCTGTAATATGTCCCACCGTACCACGCCTGCCCATAAATAGAAATTAAACATACCGTGTACAGTACACATAAAATTAGGCATATGTGATGTATGTTCTTGACAGCCCGTTCAAAAAGTCTGCATGATCATAGCCGCAAAACATTCCGATGTATATGGCACGCCCCATATCTCGAATTGGTGGGTTTTGGGATTAGTGTCGTGGTCGACACTAGAGGCGTTGACATGGTCAGTTTTTAGAAAAAAAACGAACAAATTAAGCAATAATTTATCACACGTACTGTTTATCGATCAAAAAACCCCACCCAATGTTCAGGGACACCAAAAATAGAAATACTCACATTAGAATGTTTTTAAAAATCTTGGAGCTTCTTTAAGCTATAAAACAATTTCCTTTTTGCACATAATACATAATACCATACATATTCAAATCCATTTTCCACGAATTTTTATGCTCAGTATATAATTTTTTGTGCTACATTTGTTTTCCCATAAAGTTAGCAAAAATTCAAAAACCCACCGTGAGCTAAATTATAAATTTAGTATTTACCAGTAATTTTTTTTTATTTTATTTTTGAAATCAATGAACTGTGTATGAACTCGAGGTATTTTCAAAATTTTGTGCTAACATCGAAATTAAATTAAAAATTCATTTTTTCCAACAAACGAAAACATAAATATTTTTAAATTTAATTTTAATTGAAATAGTTTTACTGTAAAATTATGTACCCATTTACATGCATAATGTTTTATTGTACAAAAATTTTGCAATAAATTATGTAATTGAATTTCTATTAGAATGTTTCAAATTTTTGTTATCATTATTTATTATTAATTTTTATTTTGTATAATGTACTCGTACATTGAGTGTGCATTATACTGCTACAGTTAATTTGCTATTCAAATTTAATTTGTTATTTGTGAATCAACCAACAACAAAAATAATATCGCGCGCAGAAGAAAATTCTGATTTATCGTTGAACCAATCCGCATCGCTTGTGCTTTATCTTCTTTTGGTAGATTGAAAACAACAATTTATTGTTGTTTTTTTGCGATATTTCACATGGATACTTGCTTATTATATTCTAAAGTCGTCCTTCGTTTTTGTTTCTGGGGCTTTACATGCCCGTACATAGACGCAAATAAAAAAAGGTTAAAAAATTAATCCACAAGCTTTGTTACATTTAAAGAAGAAAATAAAGATCATGCAAAGTATTTTCCTTATATTTCATCCTCATATATTGTATTTTGTGTTGCTTAGAGTCACACACACGGCGATTACGTATATTGGGAAGAAGATAATCTATATGTACAAGAAAGATACAAGTGAATTTAATCAATTTTATACTCGTGTGAAATAACAAGCACGATGTTTCGTTTTTTTGTGTTTTCGATGATAGAAATTATCGTCCCTGGTTGCATATTAAATAAGTGGATTAATAGATTTACAAGATGAACCAACCGATATAAAATGATGTTATGATTGAAATTATTTTATTTAAAATAAAGGTTCTCTTACTCAATATCAGATTGGCAAACATCCTAAGGGTAGTAACATGGCATTCACCCGTCCCTCTATTTTACCTCAACGACGGGCAAACACTTTCAGTAACAAATCACTGTCACCGTTATTAACATTATAAATTTATAAGACAATTGTGAAAATTTTCCTAAACTTCCGAGTTATTCCTAAAAAAAGAACAACAACGACCAAAAATATTTGACTGTTGGTAAAACTGCGACTAACGAATAAATTCCAAACTACGCATTAGGTTAGGTTAGTTTTCAGTGGGTGCTGATCCGACATCATTAAACTTCCTTTAAACCGTTTAGTACTATTAATATAGCGAACACGGTCTCGCATATTACAGCTTACGAAATCAAAGAGGCTGTCCATAGTGTATATTTGCCCAAGCGATCATTCCGTCTGCCAGCTAGCGCAGGACATGAGCATAGGACGTAAATAAGAGTCACCTTCTCCTCCTCCTTGCTGCTTCTACTGAAGTCATTTGCGTCCAGACCCATTCTTCTCGCATTATTTCCGAAGAGGCAAGCACCCTTATAATTCTACCTAAATCACGCTTCCTTAGTGTGTTTAATATCTGAGCCACCTAGCATTTTCCAAGGCAACTGCTTTTCTGTGGCTTGCTGCTTTCGGCACAGACAAAGGCCTACCTACACATTATCTTCCTAGTTCCAGTTAGAGAGTCCTACCGTACCTTGCAATTCGTCCGCCCTGCAATTTCCCTCAACATCAGAAAGGAACCCATACCAACTGTATATTGAATAGTTCACTCATCTCGTTTAGAGATGTGTGACAATCCAACGCCACTCGTCAAGAGTAGCTAGAGAAACTGAATCCAATGAAAGAATGGCCGCCCGACTGTCCACATAAATAGTGATATCAGTCAACGATATTACATTATGCCCCAACCAGTTCATGACCTCTTCATTCACTATAACTTCATCCTGGTACACGCTGCAGTAATCAGGAAGACGAAAGGATGGGCCCACATTTAATTCCCCACAAAACACACTAGCTCCCACTCTACTAGCGAGCTTGGAGCCGTCGGTAAAGAATTTAATTGTCCCGTTATCCACAAAGAGACCAGTCTTCCAATCCTCCCTAGAGGAGAGAATCACCTTTAAAAGCTTGCAAAAGCTCAACAGGAATTGATAGCCGGGCGGCCGTATTGCCCGCCATTTACTTACCAATAATATCCAATGGAAGAAAGTACAGCATAACTTCCAAGGCACTTGTGGTTGTCGTTTTCAGCGCTCCACTAATGAGTAAACACGCTTCCCTCTGCACCTTCCCTATCATATTCCTGTATGATAGTTGCTCCAGAGCTGGCCATCATACACCCACTCCTTACAGCAGTACATGCCTTACTACTGCCGCGTAGAGCTAGTGCCCCAGCTCCGGTTTCAGATCCCATTTCTTCTCAATGGCATTTTTGCAAGAGTAGAGTGCCACAGTGGCCTTCTTCACTCGTTCTATCGTATTTGGTGTCCAACTGAGCTTACTTACTGTTCAGAAAAATCCCTAGAAATCTCGCCTTATCAGTAAAGGTTAATATAGTACCATTCAGACTTGGTGGAACTACTTTCGGAATTTTATATCTCCTAGGGAAAAGAAACAGCTCTGTTTTAGAAGGGTTGATCCGCAAACCACATCTGCTAGCCCAACCCACAGGGATTGATAGCGTCATCGGCATAAGAAGCCACCCTATTCCTTCCCCCTCCAGTTCCAATAGTAGTCCGTTGATTACTATATTCCAAAGAATAGGGGAGAGGACACCTCCCGAAGGTACTCCTCCAACAACCCCCCTCCTGACGTAGACTTCCCCCATCCGCGCAATAACCCTTCTGCTTCCCAGCAAGTGATTAGTTAGCCTGATTACTGGGTGTTGAATCTCGAGTGGCAGCAATCCGTCCTTAATTGCCTATGCCTTCACGTTGTTGAAAGCGCCCTAGAAACGCCACCAGCGAGAATTACTGAAAATCTAGTCTAAAAATCTAGTCTGAAAATCTAGTACTTCTCAATTTCCCGAACCAAGGCATGTATTGCCGTGTCCACGAACTTACCCTTTTGGTACGCATGTTGAGACTATGCCCAGTTACTGCGTACAATTCTCGAACGAATATAGACATCCAGCAGCCTTTCCATGAATTTTAGCAGGAGTTCTTCTGAATTTCTGCTGGTATAATCCGATCCGGACCAGCTGACTTAAAGGGCTTAAAACTTTTAATAGCCCATTTTATATTCCGTGTATTCAGAAGGTCCTCTGTTTACAACAGTTGGGCTCCATAGACCTGCAGTCATCCACCTCCGCAACCGACTAGAGATTAAGCTTAAACGTTAGATATCGATGGTCAGAGAGGTAATGCTCCTTCGCGACCCTCTATTCCCTGATCACAGGTGAGATAAAATCGGAGACCAAATTAACACCCAG
Organism: Nephrotoma guestfalica; assembly: GCA_963691935.1. NCBI lineage: Eukaryota > Metazoa > Arthropoda > Insecta > Diptera > Tipulidae > Nephrotoma > Nephrotoma guestfalica. The sequence continues at coordinate 16,026,198 of OY829915.1, forward strand.
AATCTCCTGCCTATTTCTAATAATAAAGGTGGGTTCCTGGCCTATATTACTAATAATGAGGTTAGTTTTTAGAAGAAATTCAAATGTAATTCACCCCTGTCATTGATAGTAGAATTACAGGGTGGGCCAAAAGTCTCCAAGGGGTTTAAACATTTAATAACTTAAATATACAAAATGGAAATTTCTTTACACTAAGTATGGAAAATAATATCACTTAAATGACCCCCGTTTTCAGCTTCGCAATGATGGGCTCGGTTTAGAGCATTTTCCATAACATCTTTCAAAATTTATGGCTGTAGCGTTCGAATTTCTGCAACAATGTTGGCTTTGAATTCTAGGATTGTCTCGGGCTTGTTCACATATACTGGCTCCTTCCAATAACCCCAAAGAAACCAGTCGGGTGCTGACAAACCTGGCGAACGCGCCGGCCAATTAATTTCCATATTTCTGAAAATTATTCGCTCTCCAAAAATTTGCCTTAAAACTGCCATTGTGTCTCGGCCAGTGTGAGCAGTTTCTCCATCCTGCTGAAACCACGTCTCAGGTCGGTTTTCAAGAGCAGGAAGTAAAAAAATTTCTATCATAAACCGAGACCGCTCTCCATGTACGGTTACAACACTTCCATCTTCATTTTCGAAGAAGTAAGGCCCAATGATATTTTCAGATGTAGTGCCACACCATACTGTACATCTAATGGGGTGCAATTGACGTCGATGAATGGCCCTTGGGTTTTTAGAACCAGAGAACCTGCAGTTCTGCTTATTAACAAAGCCATTCAAATGAAAATGAGTTTCATTACTCATAATCAGATTTTCAATAAAGTTGATTTCATTTCTGGCCAACTGTTCAAATTTAACTGCAAAATTTAGACGTTGCCGATGATCTCTTGGTTTGAATTCTTGCACCAATTGCACCTTATATGGGAATAACAGTAAATCATTTTTTAAAGTGCGCCGTAGTGACGTACGAGACATTTCTAGCTGAGCAGAACGCCTTCTGGTAGATGTTTCTGGTGTTTCGTTAACGCTTTGCTCTACACGTTCAAAATTTTCTGCAGTGTGAATTAAACGTGGTCTATGTTGGTGGTGACGATCAACTAAGCAACGAATCATTGCTTCAAAGGGCGAAATTCTGACATTAAAATGGCGACGATATGCTATTTGCGTTAAAATAATTAATCGCTGACTTAAATAATAAAATTCTATTATTCTGGTTCTTTGTTCAGTTGTGAATCTCTCCATTATTTGCTTTTGTGTTTATATGGATAATCCAACAATGCCGTAAGGCACGACTGTTATAATATAACTGCGCCCAAAAGTGTATAACGAATGAGCACCAAAGGAATTTTCATTCCAACTGTAAATTAATAAATTAATCCAAAGGCAGTGCATGTGGAAGAAATAAAAGTAGTAAGCGAGCAAATTCAACATGATTAGAGTATAATGCGAATCGGTGGACAAATAAGCAAGTCCATGGTGGCATATTCAAGAAGAGATCCGATAGTTCTACCTTCGTCTTCTGTTACCACCGCAAGAATTATCACGGATTATCATCAAGGTTATATCCATGCTGATCTACAGTTGTTATTGGGAATATTACGGCAGAAATACTAGATCGTCATTCGGAAATAAGTTATCTGAAAGATTACAAGCAAATGCATTATTTATTTAAAAAAAAAAACAATTTCACTTCGCAGGAAATGAATTGTGAGGTGGCACCCCGAAATTTTGTTGACAAATGAAAAATGAAAACTATGCCAACATGTACGTAGTACAGAGCCTGAAATTCGCAAAATTGTTGAACGTTTTGAAGAAACTGGATGAAACAGGTACAGCTGCTAGAGCATACTGTGTGGATTGTGGGCTGATGGCAGCATGAATCTTATTTTTTCGCAAATGAACGTGAAGATGCAGTAACAGTAAATAGTGAGCGCTATCATAACATGTTAATTGGATTTTTTAAGGCCAAAATTGGATGAAATTAATTTAGATAATGTTTGGTTTCAACAAAACGCACCACATGTCACACAAATCGTGAGACACTCGATTTATTGGCCACCAAGTTCGATGATCGCATAATTTCAAAAAATCCTGATGTCAATTGGCCACCAAGATGTGATTTTTTTTAATATAAAAAGAACTACCAGATGGGACACCAGTTAACTACGAAATGTTTTCTGTTAGCGTTAAAGAGATTTGTGGCTTGACGTGGGCTCCCTACTGATATCTAGAGTGATTGCGCATCTAACTACATCAGAGCAGGTGGTCGATTACAAGAGGTGTTCCAGTTCATCAAAAACAACAACGACAACATTTACAAAGTTTTACTGAATTAGAACATTAATTGGCGTTAGTTACTCAAATAAATGTATTGGATGAGAAAATTGGTAATCTAATTTTAATTACTTCAACAAATGAGATAGTAATTTCGGAAAAGGTGGCATGTGGAGTAACAGAGATATTACGGATATTACAAATTACGGATTTCTTGCACGGATTTCTTATTAAATTTTTATATATTTAATAACACAAAATTTATATAATTATAAGCTATTAAAGTTCATTCTCATCCCAAGAAAACAAAATCTCATTATGAGAATTTTCGCAAAACTAAACATTTCAATAATTACGATTGACTATTCATAATATTTGTGTAGAAATCACAACAACCTTTAAACTTGAAATCATCTCCATAAACTTTTTAATGAAATTAACGTTTAATTTGAGAAAATTTAAGCATGCAAGCTGAACGATATTTTTTTAATTTTTCCACTTTTTTTTGTCGTTCAACATGTTTTTCTAAATGTAACGTGAAATTTCAACTCCTACATAAAACGATACACAAATAATACAAAATCATTATTTTATTTGTACACCACGCCAAGAATTAAATATCAATATTATATTTACCTTAGAAATCTGTGGAGTAACAGAGATATATGCAGTCTCGTAAAAAATCGACATGAGTCAAAGCAAACCTCAGAACCAATCGAGATGTATCCCTACAAAGTGGCTGATCAAATTTTCGGATTTCTTGCACGTATAAAAATTTAATAACAGAAAATGTAAATATATAATTACAAACTATTAAAGTTCATTCTCATCCCAAGAAAACAAAATCTCATTATGAGAATTTTCGCAAAACTAAACATTTCATTAATTACGATTGACTATTCATAATATGTGTGTAGAAATCACAACAACCTTTAAACTTGAAATCATCTCCATAAACTTTTTAATGAAATTAACGTTTAATTTGAGAAAATTTAAGTATGCAAGCCGAACGATATTTTTTTTTATTTTTTCCACTTTTTTTGTCGTTCAACATGTTTTTCTAAATGTAACGTGAAATTTCAACTCCTACATAAAACGATACACAAATAATACAAAATCATTATTTGTACACCACACCATGAGACACTCGACTTATTGGCAACCAAATTCGATGATCGCATAATTTTATGAAATTCTGATGTCAGTTGGCCACCAAGATGTGATTTTTTTAATATAAAAAGTCTTTCTTCACTCTTTAGTATGGATGACGACACGAGCAGTACATCTAAAATTGACAATGGAGGTAACTATGAAATGTTTCCTGTTAGCGTTAAAGAGATTTGTGGCTTGACGTGGGCTCCCTACTGATATCTAGAGTGATTGCGCATCTAACTACATCAGAGCAGGTGGTCGATTACAAGAGGTGTTCCGCGTTCGTGAAAAACAACAACGACAGCATTTACAAAGTTTTACTGAATGAGAACATTAATTGGCATTAGTTACTCAAATAAATATATTGGATGAGAAAATTGGTAATCTAATTTTAATTACTTCAACAAATGGGATAGTAATTTCGGAAAAGCAAACCTCTAGATGTATCCCTACAAAGTGGCTGATCAAATTACGGATTTCTTGCACGTATAAAAATTTAATAACACAAAATTTATATAATTACAAGCTATTAAAGTTCATTCTCATCCCAAGAAAACAAAATCTCATTATGAGAATTTTTGCAAAACTAAACATTTCAATAATTACGATTGATTATTCTTAATATGTGTACAGAAATCACAACAACCTTTAAACTTGAAATCATCTCCATAAACTTTTTAATTAAATAAACGTTCAATTTAAGAAAATTTAAGTATGCAAGCCGAACGATATTTTTTTTTATTTTTTCCACTTTTTTTGTCGTTCAACATGTTTTCTAAATGTAACGTGAAATTTAAACTCCTACATGAAACGATACACAAATAATACAAAATCATTATTTGTACACCACACCATGAGACACTCGACTTATTGGCAACCAAATTCGATGATCGCATAATTTCAGAAAATCCTGATGTCAATTGGCCACCAAGATGTGCTTTTTTTAAATATAGACAGAACTAACAGATGGAACGCCATTTAGTATGGATGACGACACGAGCAGTACATCTAAAATTGACAATGGAGTTAACTACAAAATGTTTCCTGATAGCGTTAAAGAGATTTGTGGCTCGACGTTGTTAGCGACGATTTGTTAGCTCCCTATACTGATATCTAGAGTGATTGCGCATCTAACTACATCAGAGCAGGTGGTCGATTACAAGAGGTGTTCCGCGTTCATGAAAAACAACAACGACAGCATTTACAAAGTTTTACTGAATGAGAACATTAATTGGCGTTAGTTACTCAAATAAATATATTGGATGAGAAAATTGGTAATCTAATTTTAATTACTTCAACAAATGGGATAGTAATTTCGGAAAAGCAAACCTCTAGATGTATCCCTACAAAGTGGCTGATCAAATTACGAATTTCTTGCACGTATAAAAGTTTAATAACACAAAATTTATATAATTACAAGCTATTAAAGTTCATTCTCATCCCAAGAAAACAAAATCTCATTATGAGAATTTTCGCAAAACTAAACATTTCAATAATTACGATTGATTATTCATAATATGTGTACAGAAATCACAACAACCTTTAAACTTGAAATCATCTCCATAAACTTTTTAATGAAATAAACGTTCAATTTGAGAAAATTTAAGTATGCAAGCCGAACGATATTTTTTTTTATTTTTTCCACTTTTTTTGTCGTTTAACATGTTTTTCTAAATGTAACGTGAAATTTAAACTCCTACATAAAACGATACACAAATAATACAAAATCATTATTTGTACACCACACCATGAGACACTCGACTTATTGGCAACCAAATTCGATGATCGCATAATTTTATGAAATTCTGATGTCAATTGGCCACCAAGATGTGATTTTTTTAATATAAAAAGTCTTTCTTCACTCTTTAGTATGGATGACGACACGAGCAGTACATCTAAAATTGACAATGCAGTTAACTGCGAAATGTTTCCTGTTAGCGTTAAAGATATTTGTGGCTTGACGTGGGCTCCCTACTGATATCTAGAGTGATTGCGCTTCTAACTACATCAGAGCAGGTGGTCGATTACCAGAGGTGTTCCAGTTCATCAAAAACAACAACGACAACATTTACAAAGTTTTACTGAATGAGAACATTAATTGGCATTAGTTACTCAAATAAATGTATTGGATGAGAAAATTGGTAATCTAATTTTAATTACTTCAACAAATGAGATAGTAATTTCGGAAAAGGTGGCATGTGGAGTAACAGAGATATTACGGATATTACAAATTACGGATTTCTTGCACATATAAAAATTTAATAACACAAAATTTATATAATTACAAGCTATTAAAGTTCATTCTCATCCCAAGAAAACAAAATCTCATTATGAGAATTTTCGCAAAACTAAACATTTCATTAATTACGATTGACTATTCATAATATGTGTGTAGAAATCACAACAACCTTTAAACTTGAAATCATCTCCATAAACTTTTTAATGAAATTAACGTTTAATTTGAGAGAATTTAAGTATGCAAGCCGAACGATATTTTTTTTTATTTTTTCCACTTTTTTTTGTCGTTCAACATGTTTTTCTAAATGTAACGTGAAATTTAAACTCCTACATAAAACGATACACAAATAATACAAAATCATTATTATTGTACACCACGCCAAGAATTAAATATCAATATTATATTTACCCTAGCGAATTATCGAAGCACAAAAAATTGGTTAATAAAATGACAAAATTCAGGAAAATAATTCAACTCATATATCGATATGTGTGGTGTACCAATCTCAAACCGCAAAAATATTTTGATTTATTTACATTCAATATTTTGCCAGTAAACATACCTGTAGAGACAAAGTTGAGCACCACCACCTATTTTGACATATTTCACACATAAAAGCTAAGTGAAAATATAAACAGACTTGGAGAAAAAAGACATTTTGAGTATAATTAGCGCAAATATCTTTAATATAGTAAATAATTAATTCTATTTTCCATCACAAGATGACGTATAAAAAGCAAAAATTAATTTTCTTACCATGTTTTATTCCTTTTTCGTGGGTTTTTATTTTCAGTTTATAAACTCGTATTTAAAAGATCAGAATCAATATTGCCGTAAGAATCGTACATGTTTTCGAGTAAATATGTAAATATTCAAAATTTCAATATGGATTTTTGTTGTACGAGAGTACGAGTACATGTTGTTGTGGTATGTTGTGAAGTTATCATACATGTTTGTATATATAACACATCAGAATGTAATAAATACACAAAAATTATACATACATTATGTTGATATGAAAAATGAGAAGATAAATAATGTTCTGCTATCAAATTTTTATCATAAAATTGATTTTTTTTAGTTTGTTCATTCGCTTTCGAATCCTATAAAACGTATATAAAATTTCCACCACCAATTCTAACTCGCCTAATGTTGTATATACTCGTATGTATAAAAGGGTGTATGATATACGTTACGTTTATGTGTACGTAACGTGACAACAAAATTGTCGCTTTAAGTAATGTCAACAAATCGTATGAAATTGTGTTTTCCTGTTATCAATCATCTGTGTGGATTTATACTACCGCGAGAGAGAACGAGGTAATCTATAATGTCAAGCAATTAATAATTTTTTTTCTTTTATTCGCTACGATATCTTTACGAGACGAGATGCTGTGTGCGCTATGTGTTTTTATTTATTTTGCGGTGCCGCGGAAATACTTAGCGAGCTTATTCATATTTTATCATTACTTTTATTAATTTTTGTATACAGAATTTATGACGGGAAATTATTTTATCCCGGTTTCCATCCGCGAGGCCTTGATGTGCGCATCATAATAATTGCCAAAAAGGCAATTTGTCATGGGCACACCATGTATCCGTATATATGGATCATTTTATTGTCATTACCAAAAATTCTAATTTAAATTCAATCAATGACTAATCAGAATTGAACAAAATTTACATATCATCTTGTCAAAATCTTATTTATACTCATCCTAATATAAAACATTTTTTGTTGTTATATTTTTAACCCTTATTGATGGATTTGATAATAATTACATGTTCAAGGCTCGAGGAATAGGAAAAAAATGAATATGACTGATATTGACGTTAAGACACAAATTTAGCAGCCCACATTGTTTGAATATTAAATACTTATTTGTAATTAAGTCAACATTTAATTGTATATATTATGCTTCTGGTGGGGTGCGTACGTACACATATTTTTCTGACAGCTCAAAAAAAAACAAAATTAAATCGAAACAAAGAAAATTATATACACATAAAAATGTCGCAATCACCTCGACTACTGTCAAATTTTGTATTTCGAATATTTTCCCCAAGAACCGTGGTGCGGTGTAATTATTATTTATTTTTAATTATTTTCGAATTAATCTATTTTTGTAAAAATTAGTATATACGGGCCTAAACGATACGTCGACGTGTACACGCGGGTATTTATGTATATATATGGAGGAATATTATATAGATTGTAAACCAAAAATATTTTTATACATTCCTATCACGACGAGTATAGGAAATGAAAATCATGGAAATATGTGGAAATTTATGTTGTAAGGGTCAAATATATACAATTTTTAGGAATAACATTTTATAATACATTGTTGTTGTTGGTATAATAGCGAGATCTAAATTGTTCTATATATTTATGAATTCGAAGTAAAATTCCGGACCGCATCCACATAAAAACACAAAAATGCGCGCGGTTGAGGGGGAATGATTGATGGGATGATTATATTTCTGCTATGATTACTATTGTGGTATATGGGAGGCGTGATGAGCCGGCCCAAATTTTTTGAGGTATATTATTGTTGTTTAATGTTTAGAGATTTGTGAATCTGACATGAAAATAAATTAGGGCAAAATAGGGTTTTTTGGGATAAGATGTGGATATTTGGATATGTGTATGCGTTTAGAAAAGTACTTAGTCCTTTTATTTTAAAATGTATTTTGGGCCATCTTGTCTGGTACTTACATATTTCTAGAGTAAAAATAGTCGTCTTAGTTGTTTTAAATAAAATCTTTAGTTTTACTATATTACTTTATTTTGAATTAAAAGAGCCTTTTCATATTTTGACGGCTGAAGTTGGTTACACGGAATCAGTTGGGATGAATAATTACCACAATATATTGCGGAACAATATTTATTAATAAGAGAGCACTTACCTCAACTCGCTGAACTAAAGTTGCCTAGATGGTTATAAATGCGCGAACAATAATAAATGGACAAGCTAAGGTCAACCTTCTAATTGCAAAGACACGTGTATCTCCAATCAAAGCATTAAGTATTCCAAAACTGGAACTTAATGCAGCAACGTTGTTAGTCCGGTTACTAAATTTTGGAGGACGATTGAAACAAGCTGAGATGGACCACGAAACCAAACACTCGATAATATTACCCAGCAACCATTTAATAACCGAGATGATAGTACGAGAAGCGCACTATAAAAATGTGCACGTCGGAACGAGGATGACCAACACAATCCTGAAACAAAGATTCGCGATTCCCCGAAATAAGAACCTGATCCGGCGCATAATCCATACGTGCGTCGTGTGTCGACGTTACAAGGCACAGCATCAACAGCAACTAATGGGTCAACTGCCTTCATGTCGAGTTAATCCTCCTGTGCGACCCTTTATCGAAGTCGGTATAGATTTGGCAGGACAGGACCATTTAGTTTAAAGACAACCCGAAACCGTGGTGCGAAACTGTTTAAAGAATACATAGTGATTTTTGTCTGCATGGCCACTTCTATCGAGATATCTACAGACATGAGCACAGACACCTTTATTGCAGTACTGAAGAGATTTTGTGCAGTAAGAGGACTACCAAATCATATACATTGCGATATTGGTACTAACTTTGTGGGAGCTAAGCGCCAACTCCAAGAATTTTATAAACAATACCTCAACGATGTCGAACTGAGCAAGATCCAGGCTTGGTGTTCAGATCACCATATTATTTGGCATTTTATACCACCAGCTACTCCTACATTTGGCGGTTTATGGGAGGCCACCGTGAAGTCCTGCAAGCATCACCTACGACGGGTCCTTTTCAAAATTCATTTGATCTATGAAGAATTGCTAACCATGATTAAAGAAATCGAAGGCTTACTAAATTCAAGGCCACTGGTAAATGACCAAAACGATGAATGGACCCCGCTAACACCATCGCATTTTTTGATTTTTCAACCACTCAACGTATTATCTGAACCTGATCTACAAACAGTAAAGATGTCACACCCAAGTAGATGGCAGTTAATCCAACATCTTCTGCAAGGGTTTTGGAAACACTGGTCACAAGAGTATGTAACGTCTCTTAATAAGAGTTACAATTGTCATCGAGAAAATCATAATTTCAAAATTGGAGATCTAGTGCTGCTGCGAGGTCAAAACATACCACCTGCTAAATGGTCTTTGGTGAGAATTAGTGATTTACATCTCGTTGAGGATAATCTAGTGAGGGTAGTTCCCTTAAACTAGCAGATGGCAACACATTAAAGCGACCGATCTACAAATTATGCCTTATCCCAAAGATTGACCCTGTCGAGCAAACGGCGGCGGAATGTTCAATTACTCCTGAAAACTAATTCTGATGTATGTACAGCGAGAAGGAAAAATTTTGTGTGTACCATCCAAGTGAACATAAACTACCAACCGGCCATACCTCCAAAACCATATATGCGCATATAAAGAAATCTAGAGAGTTTAGGTCCGAAGATGCAGTGGGCCATTCTTCCGATGAAATAAAATCAGGTGAATTATAGAATGGGACCACTCTTGAGATAGTTTTGCTTTTTGTGAAGGAACAAAATCTTGCAGGAAGCAGTAATATTCATTTATACGCATCGTCTGGGAATAGAAAACTTTTTAGGAAAATATCGCATTCAAAAAAATTTGATTTGAATAATCACCGTAAGAATTTTTGGTGAATTCTAATTCACTCAATTAAATAGATTTTCATTATTTTATTGAATGTAAAATTGTCAAAAATTTAGTGTCTCGTAAAAACCAAAATAGTTTGAACTTTTCCTTGTTCTTGTAATTGAAAAAATTAATGAATATGTTGGGAATTTTGAAAAACTATTGCAAGAGACTTTCAAAATTCATCAACATCAAGTCTTAATTTTACTCGTAGCGTGTACTATAAAATATCGATCTATTCTGAATGGCACGCTTCCTTATTCCAGAAAACCGCTACCAAATAATAAGCGCACTTTGTTGTGGATTAAAACTAACAGACCAACTCCATTATATTTAAAAATTTAGAGACCCCAGGTGTTTTAATACCTAAACTTAGTAAAGACGTCAATTTGCGTATCGTATATTTTTCGCGAGCATTTTGCATAAGCACCATCAACGATCTGATTTAAACGAGATCTTTTCCAATTTAGATCATGCTGAATTTGCTGAAACTCGCTCATTTTGTTGATTTTGAGGGCATCGATTGTATGTTGTTTATTCACATAGACCTGCTATTTAAGATAGCCCCGAAGGAAGAAGTCTAAAGGCGTTAAATCGCACGATCTCAGTGGCAAGTTTACGTTGCTGCCGCGCGAGATAACCATTCCCTCAAATCGTCCGTGCAGACGGTGCTGACATCACATGTCGACGGTATCCATATCATACAGTTTAGGCCACAAGAAACGCGAAGTTTTTGTGACCGACGAGAAATTGACTACCTCGGGTTTTCCCGTACACGCTCACGCACAGCAGCGATGTTGATCACCAAACGTCGATTAGTCGACTCGGCAGAACGATTAGGGCGAGGAAGAAAATCACGTAATGATAATAAATTTGATTTGCATACGTTGTTCAACGCTTTAACCTTCCATGGAGATTTGCCTACACTACTGAAACAATTCACGACAAATGGCTTGAAAGACTCTTTACATAGTATATGCATATGAAACTGATAGATCAATGTTGGTTTTAATTGTATTTGTTATTTTTTTGTTTGGCATATGTTCGGCTGATTTGCTAGGCTAGTTTTTTGCAGATGGTAGTGGAAGGTAGGACTGGATGGCTTAAGATTCCCATCAGTACATGACTCACACACGTAACAAGCGGGTTAAATGGCAGGCTAACAAACTTCTCTTATAAAAACAATTAAGTTATAAACCCTAATCATAGGCCATATCGGCGGATTCAGCACAAAATCGACCTCAGAAATTGTACACGGACAAAAGGACACGTGGAACGTGCTTAGCTTCTTAAGGCCTGGAGATTTCCAGAACCTTTCGAACCAAGCAAAGAGTTACACATGAGACATACTTGCACTACAAGAGCTTAGATGATCTGGAAGAGGAATACATGTCACTACCAATGGTTACACTCTTCATTACAGCGGCCATCAGAATGGAGGAGAATTTGAAGTTGGCTATATCATCGACTTCCGCCCTCTCAAATACAACATCAAGATCGTTAATGTACATGTACTCACCGAAGATAAATCAGATGACAACAAAGATTTATTCCTTATCGAGTTAGAGTCGGTACTAACAGCCTGAACCTAACCAGAAACAACAATGGCCAACGCGTCACCGACCTTGCAATAATGTACAACTTAGTTGTATCAAGTAAGTTTTTCCTGCATAAGCGAATCCACAAAGTAACGTGGAGATCGAATGATGGAAGAACAGAGAACCAAATCGATCACGTCATGGTGTCTAACATACACTCCACCAGCATTCCGACGTTACATGTTACAGAGGTGCAGACACTCATCAACGTACAATAGACAGGCACACTAGACGGTTCGATGGAATGTGTATGCTTTAAAAGACCAAGCGTCACTACAGAGTTACCAATCAGATGTCACTATTAATACCGACACAGTAATAACGAAGAAATCCTACCCCCATGGTAAAGCTAGTTTAAAAATCTGCTAAATCGGAAAGATGAAGTGACCCCCATTACAGCAATACCTCCTCCAGGCAAGAAGGTCTTTGTCGAATATCCGGCAAGAAGTAGACGCAACTATTAGTAGATTGAAAAATGATTATGCACCAGGTCTCGATAGAATCCCCGCAGAAACAATTAAGCTCGGAGACACTAATCTTACATCAAATCTATACCATCTCGTCGTCTCTATTTGGGACCAAGAAGAGCTGATGGAGAATTGGAAGATCGCACTCCTATGTCCGTTGTACAAAAAGACAACCGTCTTAAATAAGGAACCTGGTTTGGTATAACTCTATTAAACATTACCAGACTCATCCCTTTCGCCGAACACATCATTGGCGACTCTTAGTGTGGTTTTCGTACCAACCAACCGACCACTCACTAGTGTTTTACCATGAGGATGATTTTGGAAAAACGTTCGGAGTACAACATAACCATACATTAACTATATAGAGAGGTCGTTTCTCTGTGTAAATTAACAACGTTTGGCTCTGTACGTACAATCGTAATTGAAGAACTTTGCCAGACTCCTTTGAAATAACATCTGGTGGTGGGCAGGGAGATATACTTACGCCTGTGCTGTTAAATTTGGTGAGTACGTAGTCAAGAATCGTTTCATACTGCTCGATCGCTGCGAAAGAAGACTTGGTTTGGAAGTGCCAAATTTCGGAATTGGCGACCAAAATTTTGATATCGTTAAAAACATTAAATACCTCGGATCAGTTATATCATCGTTGGATGATATGAAGGCCGAAATAAAAGCCCGAATCGTTGCTGGACAACGAGTTTTCTACGCCCAATCAAACTTATTACGATCTAGACATTTATCGCAGTCGTGCAAGCTCGCATTTTATAAAGCACTCATAAGACCTGTTCGGAAGCGAAGACTGGTCCATGACCTCAAACGATTGTTGTCTACCTTCGAAAGGAAGGTTATTTGTTCCATCTTTTTTCCAGTTAAAGATGCGAACAACGATAATAGGATGTTGAAACTGGACGACGAGAGCGATGGATTGAGACGGATAGAGCACCATAGTGCAGGTGGCAAAATCCCTTCATGGGATGTGGAAACTAGAGCGACAGAGACGCTACTAACATTAGCCGAAAATTTCAGCACAAAATTATTCATCTGCATTATCGATATATTTTGTATCAGGTGGTAAGCAGAAGATTTTAGAAGAACTTAGCAGAAAAGTATTGCCAAAAAAAGGTTTTTTTCCTATTTTGTGTTGATAAATTGATTCACATAAATCGCATGTTTGAAGATAATATGGACTGGGTGAAGTTAGACTAATTCAGAAATTGCTGAATCCCATGTTTATAATTTGTTGTATAATGGGGCAATGAATTTGTATTTTGGCACTAACAGTGAACACCTCTGCCAATAATCGGAAAATATTTTATGTAGCATCATAGTAACGTAAAATAGACAAATTATAAACATGGGATCGAGCAATTTACGGATTGGTCTAACCCAGTTCAAATTACCTTTAAACATGCGATTTATATAAAATCAATTTTATCAATAAAAAATTGATCAAATAATTTTTTCTTCGGCGATAATTTTCTGCTAACTTCAGTAGCATTACTTTCGGTTACTTCAATTTAATATTATATTTTTTTAACTTTCGGCTGAAGTAGTCGATACACCTGTGTTATCGATTTTTTCAATTTGGGCTGGTAACTTTCGCCTAACTTTAACAAGGTTCAAAAATCACAAAGATTCCACCGGAATGGAAAAGAATAGTTTCATGTAAATAAAAAAGTACTCCCAGGATGAGAAAACTGAGAGCTTCAACTTTTACGAACAACATTATTGCTGAACGACTCGTAACAAAGTGTTTCTCGGACATCAAATATTCCTGCTTGTGAACGAATTCTAGAAAAATAATTGAACTTAGCTAAGTTAAGCAATCGGATAGAACAAACATTCTGTTTCCCTAATTATTTTGCTCAATTTTGGTCGTTACATATTTAAAACAAGCAACTAAAACATTCTGTACAAATTAGCCGGGAGTTATACATATATACGAGTAACATTTCAATTTCAAATGAGCATGCATTACGTATTATGTTTCCGGGAAATCTCGAGCATATTCAAATTAAACCCCTCATTTACAAGAACGGAATCAAAAATGTTGTTACAATTTCAAAAAGTGTTAAAAACTTTGTCTACATTCGTCAGTTTAGAAGCAAAAAAAAAAAAAAATTCCACTCAACAACTTCAAACATCAATTAAACCACTTGAAAATTTTCCATTTTACAAATTTTACATTTTACTGTGTAGTGTGCAGCACATTCGATATTTAATATCTTCATTAAGTATTTAAAAAAAATATTTTCCATTTAATTTAACAGATGAAAATGTTTCATAAATTTCATCAATTTTTATTATTTTTGATATTTAAAATATTGGAAATTAATTAAAATTCCATTCAACAACTATTTATTGATCTAATCAATATACAAAATAGCATGCAGACGATAATAGTAAACGAGCTACGAGTCAATATATGTACGAGTACATACACATGTCGGCATGTATGTTGTTAAGGATATGTGTGGTATGATGCCATCCGCCGCAGTATCTCCACACAACAACATACGAGTACAGCGTATATGGTGGATGGAGGAAAATATTAAAACAGCACCACAGCATTTACAGAAAAAGGGTTTCCACAACTTTTATTTTTTTGCTGCAAAATCGTTATAAATTGAGATTAATTGCCAAATGAATTGTCGACAATTTTTCACCAATTTAATGAGTCTTGTTTAAATAGTAAATACGGATATTGTGTTTATGTATAATCGATCGGTGTAAAAGTGTATGATTTAGAAGTATGTGACATGCATTTTCGTTTCTAGTGCTGTATTGGGAAATTAATACCCAAAATAGACGAAAACGATAACTTTTTATGTAGCACACAAAAATTTTATCATAAATTTACTTTTGGATAGTTATTTACACTTTATGTTATTGTTGTTAATGTTTCTCGCGGGTCTTATCAACTCAATTATTGATAATGTGGGGAAATGTGTTTTTCTTTATTTGACTAGTCGAAAGTGAATTTGTGTTTCTTTATTTGTTTTTCTTTAAATGTTCGTTTAGGTTATTAAACTCACATAAATCTTATACAAATTTGTAAGGTATTTAATTTATATTTATAGTGTTTTTGGATAAGAAAATTATGTGTACGTATGTAGGTACAATATCGGAATATATCACGATCGGTGCGAGTGAATGAACTCCAAAGTATGTTTATGTTGGTTTTACAAGAACTATTTTAAATTAAGATTTATGCATTTATTTTAACGTTTACAGTACATAAAAATAAATGAAAGTGTAGCGTAGAATATACGTTAATGTTCTTAGTGTAAAGAAAATTTTTTGTGGTGTACTCAGTCTAAATACACTTGGTTCTAGATTGTGATTTACGAATATAGTTAAATTTTTTAACCTTGCCCTTAATCCATATTTGGAATATTTTTGTATGAAAGATCAACATTCGGGAACATCCCAATTAGCCAATAAAATAATATCGATATATTACTGCACAAATTAGACCAATGGTAACGCGCCTGGCTTGCCTTGAAAAATGTCATCAATTCATTTGTTAGCTGCTGTGTTATTTATCTTCGAGCTGGGTCCAGCAGACTGATCACTGGAATCGCAATGAGCGACTAATCTTATTTTCAAACCACTTTGGTAAAGAGTGGACCAAGGAGTTACAAACACTTCAAAATTTACGTTTGAAATTAATCATTCTCATCACTCTCATGGTTTACAATCTTTTTCAGGCGTCTAATGAATTTTGATTATTATCACACAATCATACTTATTGGAAATCTTGGCATTCTTCTGGGATCCAAAAGTTGTATCATTCAAAACATTTTGGAATCTCTTCGCGCTAAAATTACGAAATAATTCGAAATCTTGCGTATCTGAAAGAAAACGTTTAATAATTGTGAAAGAGAAATAATAAATTATGTTTTCTCATTCCAAGAATTATATTTTTTATTTATAGAAAACTGTTACCCTGGAAAGTAACATTGATTACCTTATGAAAAACATTTCGTGCATCAAGAAAATCAAAGGTTATCGGTAGAAAATATTCTTAAATTAAGAAATGTGTTTTCTCAAAATGAGAAATCGCAAAAATGAAAATTTAAAAAGCAAATATTATGTTTTTAGTCGTTTTTCCCTAATTACAAATTTTTTTTTTCTCAGTACATGTTACTGTAATAAATTAAACAATCAATATTATGTTTAACTATAATAATTTGTTTTATTTATAAAAGGTTCGACATTTTACTATACTTTTTATTCATAGGTTTTCTCTAGAAAGAGTTTTCTTACGTAGATTAGTTACCGTTTAGTATTTTCGAACATCGGAGTTCGCCAAAAATGATTTAAACTTCAAATTTGAAGCACAAATTTGTGTATTTCGATTTTCTTCGTTAAAAACTTTGTAGAGCTTCGTCATCATCGCAAGAAATTACACTTTTCTTCCAAAATTCAGAAACTTTAACACCCTCGTAAATTATTTGCGACTTCTGTTTTGTTTTTGTTCGTCAAAAATATATTTTATTATTTTATTACGTAACCAAAATTAATATAAATGTCATTCCCAGTTAGCCACAAGAGGAGCTCATGATTCCAAACATAAAAGCCTCTTTTTTGTTGTTTATTCCTCATCGACCAAATATTTATTCCGTCTGGTTCGACGGAACCTTCCCCACCCAGTCTCTCTCTAAGTGCTCTTACCCTGCCTGACCTATTTTTCTACCTCTTTTAGTCATCTTTTCTATTTAATTGTTTCAATTGTTTTAATTGTTTCTTTCAACACAAGTTTACCCTTTCTTTGTTACAAGCAACATTTAGATATTAATTTGCTAACAATTAATTTATTTTATCTTTTTTTCATTGCAGGTAAGCACAGTTACGATTTACTTCTAATTTATCGGAAATATGGCACTGCCAAGTAAGTAGTACAGTAAGTACTTGGTAAGGAACTTTCAATTTGAATCGTGCGTTTTAAACACCACCATTATCAAATAAACACATCAGAGAATATGTAATGATTTCTTATTTTAAGAATGTTATTTTTTATCTCTAGAAAAATTTCTCTCATTAAGAAATAATTAATTTTAGTTATTCATATTTACTCATATGATTTTCACTATAAACATTGAAGAAATATAAATCATATATCAATCGATTTACCGATAGAATATAATCTTAAATTAAAAATATATTTTCTCAAAATGAGAAATGGTCAAAATCCTAGTTTTAAATGAAAATATTGAGGAGTGTAGTTCAGTTTTACTAAATATTTCATTAAAAATTAAATAATTATTTTCAAAATAAAATCAACGCCTTGGTAACCTCACGGTAAGCATTACATACAATAAAATTCGAGGTTACTAAGGGGTTGATAATTGCGTAGCGAATCATAATAATTCGCTAAGGCATTGTGATTATACTTTTTATGAAAGTTCAAAGTATTTTCAATATTTTTGTAGTTTGGTCACTGCAGTCTGATGAGACGTTCGATTTTTTTTAATTTTTTAGTTTAAAGAATTCAATGTTTCATTAGTTCGAAATCAAACTTCCAACGCATGGTAATCTCACCTCGATGTAAAAATAATATCTGCCAGAATAACCCAAAAAAAAATCAATATTATATTATCGGAAGTTATTTTGTTTAATCTACAGAAGCAGAAATGGTAATTCATATAACTAGGGCCTATTTAGTATGCAAGATGTTCATTCATTTTTATTAATGTTGTTTACTTAGTTTTGCCGACATGTTTATATATAAAATGATACCATTAATACAGAAAATGTAAAATTTAATTTACATTTTCAACTTTTGAGGTTTTATCAAAAGCAGAACTCATCAAAATTTTAAACCTTTTAACTAATTCCTTGTTTTTGTTGTTTTCTTTTCAAAAGCATAAAGTTCATCTCAATTTAATTATTATTTTTTTTTTACCAAATGGAATTTTAATTAAGTAATTTAAAAAATGTATAAATAGAAACGATGAAATTACACATTTTCCAATAATTTTTCATTACCAAAATTAAGTGAAAATTTATTACAAAACGCTTACAATATTAGCTGTTATGTGCAGATTGTAAAACAACGAATATACTATAGTACTCTACCCTGTATGTATTATGTACATACCTATGTATGCGCATCGCAACACAAATAAAGTAAATATAGTAAAATTTATACTGTAAAAGTTTTCTAGTGGTTTAATTGATGTTTTGAAGTTGTTGAGTGGAAAATATACTTTTTCTTTGTACATAGACAAACTTTTAACACTTTCTTAGAATCAACACATCTTATATCATTTTCTTTAAAAACTTGAAAGATTTAAGGGTTTAATGTGCTTGAAATTTTTTACGGAAATACTACGCCATATGCAGAATGTGATGAAATTTTTATAGATTTTTCATTTAACCTTTTGACTTTCACAGCATGTGCAATATAGAGGGTTCAGATAAGTTATAGAAATATTAATTAGTTGGTAATTGATAATTGTTTAGTCTCATCGTTGCCGGTAAACTACACATGCTGAAATATTTAATGATAATGTGATTTTTAAAATTGAAAAAATCAATCAAAGTAAATTATATAAATTGAATAATGAGGAACATATTTCAGAGCCTGAGAGTTAAACTGGATGCTGAGCAAATCTTTATATTGCGATAAAGTTTGTAACTGATGTGATAGGCCCCTTAAAGTCTAGCGATAATTTTTCGGCGTAATCTTGTAAAATATGTGAACGGAATCAACCCGTATCAAGCAAAACCAGTAGAGAACGACAAAACACCGTCCAGTGTAAGTGTTGAACTCCAGATGGATGGAAATATTTTATAACCGAAATAAAGACATCATTTCAGCCAACGTTATTCCTTTCTGAATTGTTTCACTGTACAGAATTCCTCAAAGCCACTAGTATTACGCACAAAAACATAAGAAAATATCAAAAACTCGCAACCGGTGCTTGAGGCAGAATAAATTTGGGTGATGAATGGGAATAACACAAAAGTACTTATAAAATGGAAATATGGAAGGGAAGCGAAATACCCTCCCCCTCCCCTTCTACGGACTAATCAATCATTAATCCAAAGATAATTTGAATATGGAACTACGATATAATTATCGAGCAAATCCCTAAATGGGTAAAATAAATTCTCTGCCTCAAGAATAATTTCTAGCAACAGATTTAAGTATTTTTCGAGAGTGTTTTTATAGTTTTTAATAATAATATTATTTTTCGAGTTCATATTTGGTTTTGGGCTTCGGTCTGTACTTTTCATTTCCAAAATTTACTGATTTCATTAATGTTGACACTTATTTATTATGTGATTTAAATTGTTGAAATAAGTTTTGTGAGCAAAAATCTCAACGGTTGCAATACCGAATTAAAATTGAAATTTCGAATCGCGTGTGTCCCGAAATCGAAGAAAAATAAAAATCTCAAACATACATTCGGCATTTTGGTCTCCGAGTTTGAATATACGACATCTTGGGTGCAAATATATTTTAACCGCAACAAACAAATTTCATCCACCAATATATGTTTAGGCCTAGTTCAAACTTTTTTCAAACTCTTGAAAGCCGTTTGGTTACTCATAAATACACCAAGACACAATATTTTAAAATTCTTTTTAGATTGTTTCGTTTAGCTGGGGTAGGAATTTAGGATAATTTTGGAGATACAAAAATTTTAAGACTTATAAATTATCGGAATGTGTTGATCGCGAAATTTTTTCCTGGAAAAGCACTCAGGCTAAATTATGAAATTCTAAACAAGTAAATTATATTCCTAAATTCTAAGATTTATCACGTGCTTCAAGAAAAGTTTCTAGCAATAGTTTGAAATATTTTTTATTTTTTATAATAATATTAGTGTTTCAGTTTATATCCGTGTGTATATTGTTCCATGGAAACCATGGAACATGTAGCCACGTACAAGAAAATATTACAATAAATTTAATAATAATTCGAGATCTCGGGAAATTTGGTACCGTATAACTGGTTCCACACCGAGTCACTCTGGGAAAAAAGGACTTAAAATGCTGGGTTATACAATAGAAAAGTATTAAAATAAATCTTTGTTGGCTAGAACTAAAACTAGTAGGGCTCATTTTGGGCTCAGTAGGACATCATCGTCTGTCATACAAAAAAATGTAACTCCATAATAGGTCTAACGTAAGCCGTATAAATTCTTAAGACCTCCGATGGAGTGACGTAAAAGTTAAATCGCCTACTCAATTCGAACCATTGGCTTGCCCTTTTGGAGACTGCGTGGAAATGTTATTTCCACGGTATATCGCTGAAAATTTCCTAACCCTACAAGTGAAGGGGGGGGGGGTCAATTGGGAGCCAATTAATTACAGGTGCAATTTAGTATTGTATATTACTTTCTTGGAGGAAAAAAATGAGATTCGCATTTGCTTGGGTTAAATTATACTCTATTTGATCTAGTGCATTCTAGAATTGACTGAATATTTGAAATATAGGCGCCATCATAGCCTCTCGTAAACTTCCCAGCCAGGAATTGTTTTCTCTATGGTTGACAATGGAATCCGACACCTTTTGCGAACCTAAAGTAAATCAATCCTAAACAAGCTCGATAACTAATTTGCATCCATTCAATAAGAGAGGAGTGAAAATTCAGCGAATAAAGTTTGCAAGTTGACGTTAAGTTTTCGTAAAATTTTGGACAGCACTTGGAACGGAAAACTATGTTGGGGATAGTTGAGCCAGCTTTAGGTGAATTGTAGATATTTGGTTACTTGCCGGAAGAGTAGAAGCTGCAGCAAAATGTAATGCTATTAATTGGTTTTTTTAATGCTAGTTTTATAATATGCATTATTATAAAACAAAGAAGGTAAAGATTAACTCTTAGGCTGCGCACATGACATCGGGAGTTAGTTAGGAAAAAATACCACGGTGTCGCACAGAATGAATTGAAACAACAACAAAGATAAAAATATTTCAACCCGAGTGCAGAACTAGTAGGCGGGGCAAAAAGCATTTCTCGAAATTTGATTGGTTTTGAGTGCGGGAGCGAGTGTGATGCTTTTTATTTACAATCATTACTGTTGTTACAGCTCTTGCTCTTGCCACGCTCTTGCGTGGATATATATTCTTTAAATATTTCAGCTGGTATATTGTCCGTTTCAGAGGAACAAATTTTGAAAATGTGACATCTCGGAAATTTTTGGATTGTAAATTCTTGGATAGAAAGCCATTTATTTTAAATTCAGGAAATTTTGATTATCTCGGAATTCCGTTCAATAGGGTTCCAATATGATTATTTCACAAAAATTACCCGTGTTATTTCTAAAATGGAAATTAGAAACAAATCTGAAAATTCCCAAATTTCGAGATTTTTCTGTCTGAATTTTTTGAAGTTTTTTAATTTCATTCCTGCGGGATTCTTTCGATTTCTCAATAATTTTTAAACCAAATTTTAATTTGTTCTAGTCAAAATTGTAACGAAATCATCATACCAAAGTATTTTTGGTTGCGTAAATGAAATGACGAGAAAATTTATAAAACATGAAATATTGGAAAACACAAATAATTAAAATTGTTATGCTCGAAATCGAAAAAGCCAAATAGGATCATAATTTTTTGATCATTTGATTTTTGGCTACTTTTTCCAGTATTCGAGCAGTTCGCCATCACCCAGCTTCGTTTGATCCTAAACTTCTGGGATACCGCCAGAAATTAATTCTTGGGAATTTATACTGGACCAGTGGCGTGTTGTTAAATCCACATAGTAATTGCAATATGTTTATTTACTTGAGCTCTGTCAATTCAAAATACATAGGTCATTTTTTTTCGAACACCTCTCCTAACAATAAATATTAAGCTCAACTGATCAAAAACATTAATTTAAACTTTACTTACAATTCTTAAATAGGACCAACTTAGACCAAATCTGCGCTTTAATTTGTTAGTTAACGTTTCGGTTATAAAACAAAACATGCGAGTGTTACCCTCGATATCCTACAAATTTTATAACCGAAAAGCAAAATACCAAAACTCAACCCCCAAAAATAATCTCAAATAAAAATAAGCCAGAAAAATTAAGTCTCCAAAAAATTATTAACTTAATTAAAATGTGCGAAAATAAAATTCCAAAAATTATAATCCAAAAATCATTGTCTCAAAAATTTCCCAAACAAGGTCACATTAATACAAATCTGCGCGCTCAAATTTGGATTAATTTGGTTTAAGATTTTTTGCAACCTTAATTTAATTCTGTTTTTAATATTTATTGTTGGGGGGGGGGGGTATGTTCCATCATTAATACTGTTAAAGTAATTAACGAACAAATTTGTACAAATTATAATTAAAGTTATTTTTTGTTTTGTTTTACAAATATTGAAAGAAGTAGCCAAAAATCAATTGACCGTCAATTCTGATCTTATTTGAGTATTTCGATTTTGGGAATACAAATTTTAATTATCTGTGATGTCCAGTGTTTCATATGTTGGGAATATTTTTGTAATTTTATTTACCCAGTTAAAAACAATTTGATATTATGAGTTCGTTACTATTTTGATTAGAAATAAAATAAAGATTTGGTTTAAAAATTCGTTAAATCGGGGGGATCCCAACAAGCGAAACTATAGTATAAGAAAGCCGAAAAAAATGTTTTGCTAAATAGCGAAAAATTACTAAAAGTTTGTTATCAATTCATCGTCATTTGACTATCCCCTCAAATTCGTTGGTCGGCTGTACGTTGATATCGGTCAATTGCATGCGATGATGATAATATACCTCGGTTCCTACTCCAACAATTCTACACGAACTCCTCTTTAGCAGAAACAATTTCGAATTTTTACAAATTTAGATTTTCGCAACTTCTTTTATTTATTTAGCTTTTCGAAAGTATTAACGATTTTTACTTTCAATTATTTTAAGTTCTCTATTACAAATTTTCGAGATTTTTTTCAGCCCGCCCAAATGTAAGTCAGGGTCTAGAGCATACCAAGAATATTATGAAAATAAATTTAATTTGTTCCAGTTTTATTGCCAGACTAATTATAATTTTAAATTTTCAACGTTGATAATTAAGCACTAAAAATGTCAATTTGAAAATGTAAATGTGTACCGATAATAATCTACTAACCAATTTACTACATATGTTGCAAATAAAAACTTGTTAAAAATAAATAAATTATCAGTTCATTAAAACCACTTACAACAGAAACGAGACAATAAAAATAAAATATTAGCATGGACGATGTACAGGCTGTTGAGTTGTAAAACAAACTAAATTTTACAAACTATATTCAACAGATTTTAGAACACTATTAGAATATTTATGTTGGAAAATGTTCTATACCAAAAGTACACCTATACACCTCTGTCTTCTTGCATATATCTCACGAAAATTTACCGAGCTATATATTACGCTATATATAGGGTTTTCCTTTCCTCGGGGGATAACATTAAATATACGTAAACAAGCCAATGTGTTATGTATTATGTTAATACTTATGTCCTTTGTCATTAGCACGAAATTAATGTGATCCAAATTTGTAAAACCAGTAGCCTTCGGGCAACCTGATTTTTTTATTTCCTGTACATTACTAGATTTGGATAATAGACAGGGAAAATTTTGTCTTCGAAATTGCTTATTTATAAACAACATATAAAACTATACGGGTTTACACTAAAACTTTTCTAATTTTGCTATCGTTATATAAAATATTCAAATGTTTCAATAATGAAAAACTTTTGCAATAAAATGTAGCCAAATTTTATTATGAATATATCCACTTAAATCGGTAGACCTTTATTTCTACTATAAAGTAAAAGTTAACCCATACCTAGAAAAACCGATTTATAACTTTTCAACGATTTCCCTTTTCGTATCGCTCGCCGCTATATAACAAAAAACAACAACTTTCTATATAAATCAGATTTTATTCTTTTACAATTTCTTACCCTCACCCGCAGATCAATTTTTCATTTTTATTGACATGGAAACTGACCAGCATCCATCGGTATAACATATTACAAATAAATGTATTCGGCAATAATATTATATTTCAAACCAAAAAAAAATGGATATTCGGTATCAATCATACTTTTCAAAATATATAAAATTACATTTTATCAATAAATTGTATTTCCAATATAAAGCACAGATACAAAATTGGTTTAAATAAATTTCCACCACAGTGAAGAAATGTGCGCTCGTAAACCGTAAACTTCTAATAATAATTTTTAACCTCAAACATTTTATTTTTTTTGTGTTTTTCTAAGCGTCTGAAACCGCCCTCGACCCCACGGTAAACACGACGCGATCAGAATGAAAATTATGAACATTTATGTGCGAGAGTAAAAACAACCATAAAAAATCATAACTCAGCGATCCCATATACATAACTTCTTGTATAATACCAAGTAAATGAAAATCTTCCCTCACGCTAGCCATGTATGGAGGAAGATGTTTGCAATAATTTTCCATTCATTCTTCCTACATAATATTTTTAGACTTGTTCTTCTGTGTTCAAACTTAAATTCTTTCGAACAATAACAATAAAATAAAAATAACGAAAAGATGTAAGACGATATAGTACACAAAAAAGAAAATTGAGGAAAATAGATTTTCATTTTAACATTTACAAAATAAAAAAAATAAAAACATTTTATTGTTTGTTTCTTCAAATTCTTCGTAAAATTAAAAACAATTTTCATGACACTTTGATGAAAAGTAGATCAAAGTGAAGAAAAGTAAAAAGAAATTTATATACAAGAAAAGAAAAAGTGTATTAGACATGCATGGATACACACCGTGAATGTAGCAAAAATATTATGTTATTTTCCTTATTATTTTGCGTTTACATAAAATTTGTGTGTGTGTTGTCTTCAAGGCTCGAGGGCAAAAGGAAGTATGTATCATTATATTATACACATAACGTGCGTATGTATACCCAATGGAGCGGGACGAGCACTAACGTTAATACAAAATTCGTGAAATGTTTTTATTCGTTGCAAGCTGGTTCTGTTCTTGTGCGCGCGAATAAATCGAAAACATAATTGTTTTGTCGTTTGGTTTGAAACAGCGTTGACGAGAGGACATTTTAAGGTTGTTTCTTAAAAGTAGAGACACGCGTGTCATTATATACGTTAGCGCAACAAATGTTGAATAAATTATATAAACTTTCATCTCGTGCTATAATCAGTGTTTTCAATTTTAGGATCCGTGAAACGAAATTGGGTGGGATAATTTTGCAAAATTCACAGTTTATCAAAAATCGAAAATTCAAATTATTTAATTACTACTAAAAATTAAAAAGATTTCGAAAGGTACTTGTCGCTAGAAATTATTTAAAAACATTTCAAATCCGGCTCACAAAATTTCAAAATCGTGATATTTTCAGATTTATCCTAAATTTCTGTAAAAAAAGTCGAAATAAACAAAATATCCTGAATTTTACATACCGAACCTTAAAATATTCGGTAATAAATGATTGGCGCTGTTGCCATTTTCGTGAGTGATATCAAATTATGGATATCAATTATGTGCTAATGGTAGAGTAATTTAACTTCGATCTGTAAGATCTTTTCTCGTTCAAAAAAAAAAAACTATATCTGTACTGACAATCTCCCAACAACAGCTAATGCAATTCGATTGTTTTTAGCCAATTTTCTTTAATTTTTAATTCTGCGAATTTAAAAGCTTTTGGGATCCACCACAAGGGAGAAGAGCCACCCAAAAAATCGCTATTACTTTACAATATTCTAATATACTAGCGTAGTATATCGTTTGAAAGTTCTTGGATCAGACACAAATTTGAATGATACCACTTTAGTTTTTAAATCCACCGGTTTGGCGCTGGTAGCAAAATTTTCTTTATTATACGAGATATACTTGTCGTATACCGTTGAAAAGGTCTTGAAGAATGCCGTAAATTTTGCTGAAGCACCTTAGTACTAAAAACTATCATTGGGGCGCTGAAAGCAGTTACAATTTGTCTCAATCTTCTAAAATTATATTGCATATCATTTGAAAGGTTTTGGAAAAGCAACAATTTTGAAATCAGTACTTTAGTTCATACATTTTATTATAGAATTTATACGTGTCGCACATAAAAATGCCTTGGAAATTGTCTTGAAAATTGCCGTTCATTTTTTTTTTTGAAGAAGCCATGCTGGAAGCAGTTACGATTTCTCTCATTCCCATATAATTGGGTGTTATATTATTTGAAAGGTCTCGGAAAAAGTAACAAATTTGTTATCAGCGCTTTAGTTGATATTACAGAATATAAGTGTGACATATCAATGAAAAGGTCTTTATCTTGAGGCGTATTGCAAATTAACTTCAGTCTATAAGACCAAGTTATTGAAATTATGAAACAATGATACAAAATGACCCTGGTACAAAACCAATTTTCTCATCGTTTTCAAGGTCTCTGATCCGAAAAATGCAAAAAAATGTGTTCGTCCGCCTGGATGAGTAGATGGCGCCAATGATATCTCAAGAACTTATGCGACTCAAATTTTTTTTCGCCAATCTTATTTTTGTTTTTATTTTATGGAGAATTGAAAAGATTTTGGGATCTCTATCTTAACCTGCCATTAAAAATCACTTAATATACAATACCACCCAAAATACTCTTGAAGATTACCATAAATTGTTTGAAGCTCCATAGTTCAATACTACTAACGCTGGAAGCAGTTACAATTTTTCGTATTCCCATATAATCATGTAGCATATTATTTGAAAGGACTTAGTGGCGCTATTGTGGCGCTGATTAAAGATATATTTTTGACATTCTGATATTATCATGTGGCATATCATTTTTAATTTTTTTGATGCAGAACTATTTTTTTATCAGAAATTCATTATCACAAATTTAGCGTTTGGCAATGCAGCGGTGGCAAATTATTCCTTAAGTATAGAATATACGCGGATCTCATATTATTTAAAAGGTATTGACCACCGTTGTTGCACTGGAAGCAGTTGCATTTAGCTCATTTCAATTCTCAACCGATCATGATGAGATTTGGTATATTGGATGAAAATGGGATTCTAAAATAATTTTTGGATGAATTTCTGGAATATGGCCACATGGATTTGAAGTTTTGAAATATTGATACCTCTGCCGGAACTCTTCCCTTTCTTAACTGACTATAATGGGATTAAATATGTTGGGTGGACATGGTATTCTAAAATAATTTTTGATAAAGAATCTTTCATTCAAAAAAGATAAGCCAGTTCTTTTTTAAAATCCCACCACCATTTTATTTTTCAACGTCATTTAAAAATACATATTTGTCTATGTATTTGGCTGGCTTGTGGCCTGACTTTGTTTTACCATGAACGTACGTAAATCTAGAATACCGAATGTGACTATTTTTCAAAATCCGGCCAGTTGTTGTCGGAGTTTCTCTAAAATCGTGTTTTCCGGCAAAATTGTTTTAGAATATTTGACAAAATTAAAATGTTCTATGAAACTTGCTCTATCCCCGCAAAAATTCTGTGAACTTTTTAAATTTTGGAAACAGCTTAAGAGGTCAAATTTTAATAAAAGAAAAAGTTTTTGGTTATAATCGTCACTTCCGCTTACATTTTGAGAAAATGAGATAAAGCAATTTTGTTATAAATTTAATTTAGGATGCTTATAGGTATAGAAACGTGTTAGACTTTAACTACTGCTAAAGCCAACCCAGTTTCACAGAATTGCCATTACTTGCCTAGTACCTTATGCGGCATTGATTCTCGCGGCTCTGTCAGGTAGTGGGGAACGGCGTGGGTTTTGGAGTACCCAGATAACAGCCTAGTTTACCACATTAAGAAACAAAAATAATTAAATAAAATGGGGTAAAGATGTGAATTCAAACAATATAAATATGATAATGTCACAGTCTCCAAGAATATATCGCATGATCTTCCTTATATAATAAGGTTATAAGTGATTTATATAATACACTTTATTACCAAATTTCGTCCTAGGGGGCCATATTCTAGAACTACTTCCAAAAATCAGTTTTGAATCTCATTTCCATCCAACCGACCACATAACATCATGGTCAGTTAATTAGCCGAGTTCTATCTCAGGTGGCCAACTTCTAGTAAAAATAATTTTGTTCAATCCCATCATAATCGTTTAAGAAATATCCAAAGTAGCCATATTCCAGAAGTTCTTTCATTTTAGAATTCCATTTCCATCAAAAATGCCAAATATCGTCATGATCAGTGAAGGAATTGCTGATTTCTGTCCCAGGTGACCCAAGATATTAGAAAACTTCTTCAAACAATCATTTTGTAACGTTATTTCCATCAAACTTACTCAATCCCATCACAGTCGAGAGATCCATCCTAGGAGGCTATATTCCAGAACTTCTTCCAAAAATTTGGAAACTAATATTTTTTGATATCTCGAAATCCGGGATTTTCTCATGATCCGAGATTTTTATTTCTGAAATTTTGGAAACCACGATTTTGACTCTGGGATTTTGAGTTTGAGGATCTCGATTTCCGGGATTTTAAGCTCTTCCATTTTGATTTTCGGGATTTTTAAAACGTTTTTTTGAAATTCAGAATTTCGAGGGTAATGTATTTGACATAAAATTTTACAAGGTCGAATGAAATAGTGCATTCCGGGTTGCTTCTGAAACCCAACCGAAGAGGGTAATTTTGAGAACTTATTTAAAGATAGTAACTAGACGATACTAGACAAATCATTTAAACCAATACATCAAAAAACATATTATAAAGTCTCAACTATAAGACGTATTCTATAGCATTTTGGTTTTTTATCATTATCACAAATAATAATATTTTTGAGCGCATGTCGCTCTGTCTGCCAGAAACTATATGCTCGTACATTACACATACGTTAAATCTATTAAATTAGTTGTTGTATCCACTCAAAATATACAATTTAATATTCCCTCTATATATAGAATTTTACCATCAACCAGAATAAACTATCCAATCAATAATAAAATGTATCATAAAACATATCAAAAAATAATAGTTTGCGAAAACTAAAAAAATTATCGCGACCTGTTTTCGATTAACAAACATGTATCACAAAAAATAATACGGTAAAACACAATTCTGTCAAAGCAGCAAAAAATAATTTGCTTTTTTATGTAAAATCAATTAGTGGAATACTAATTTTCTCTGGATTTTGTATAGCGAGCGCTACACATGTTCATTGCGGATGCAACAAAAACAATATTGTTGTACCATAAACAGTGTCATAAATCTTTAACATTTTATTTTTGCAGTCGTATACGAGTCCAATGTATATAAAACTTTAATTGTTTATTTAGATATAATTAAGAAACTAAATTTCAATTGCTAAACAAACTACAAGAGTATGCATTATGATCTTAGAATTAACAATCTTTGAACAATAGTATAATATATATTTTAAGACAGGATGTGTTTCTGTTAATTTTTTTTATAGTTTTTTTTTACTTTCTCATCCAGCATGCATATTTTATCTCCACATACACATTGTTAACCCGTGCGGATGTTCCGTTTTTTATAAAATTTCAAAATACAGCAAATTTTGACGTTCCCTGTTTACATAAATTTACTATAATATTTATAAATTAAAGTTGCAGTATGTTTGTAGGAAGGAAAGCAACTAATTTAATGAAAAGATAAATGGAAAGAACTAAAACTCTGCACTGACGATATCACCATGACATTACTGTCGGAAGTTCACATGTTTCACAAAAAATTTACTTTACGATGAAATAACATTCTGTGCACTAATTTGGTGTAGTGAACATTTAAAAATCGGGCGACGGAGTGTATAGTTTACAAATAATATTCACTTTAACGGTTCATGTCCAGGAGTACTAGTCAAAGACATTTAAGTTTATAAATTGTTCTGTATGCAAATTTTACGAAATTGCTGCCAAATACAGTTTGTATTCTTCTTGCAATCCAACTGAAGAAACAGCCGAGATAACAGTCGAACGCCTTTTAATTGGTTTGTTTTTCAACTAAAATTCATTTGTGTACCACTGCGGTTTGTATTATATATTCCATCAAACCGTTCGACCAATTGTCTGAACTAGGATTTTTTTCGAGGAAATTATTGCACATGCATTACTCCTTTTCAATAAAGAAATAAGCGAAGTTGTACAAATAACAGTACAAATATAAAAAGAGTCAAAAAATGAATAGCTCAAGAGGCTTAAAGTCCGTAGGAATATTTCTTGTGTAGTGTTTTATTTTTCTTAGAAAGTTGTTAAGTACAAAAATAAACTTAACTAAATTAAACAAAATCTTTGAATGAAAAATGCCAGCTTTAGCAATTTATTTAAACCAAAAAAAAAAAATATGTTTTATAAATCCAATTCGAGCTACACTTACTGCTGATAAATTGGCCAACTTTTTTGCTTTCCAGTGTGAAACTCGGATTTTTTGTGATTACAGCGTCATCTATCACGAATCGTATGAAAAGGTTTCGAACTAAATGTACATACTTTGAGGCGTAGAATCCAAATATCTTAATAAAAATGGGGCTAATTTAAAAATTTTAAATTTTTCCCCCAACTGTGGGAGTGTGTTTGGTGACAGCCAAAAATATGGATTCTAAAATAATTTTTGGATGAATTTCTGGAATATGGCCACATGGATTTGAAGTTTTGAAATATTGATACCTCTGCCGGAACTCTTCCCTTTCTTAACTGACTATAATGGGATTAAATATGTTGGGTGGACATGGTATTCTAAAATAATTTTTGATAAAGAATCTTTCATTCAAAAAAGATAAGCCAGTTCTTTTTTAAAATCCCACCACCATTTTATTTTTCAACGTCATTTAAAAATACATATTTGTCTATGTATTTGGCTGGCTTGTGGCCTGACTTTGTTTTACCATGAACGTACGTAAATCTAGAATACCGAATGTGACTATTTTTCAAAATCCGGCCAGTTGTTGTCGGAGTTTCTCTAAAATCGTGTTTTCCGGCAAAATTGTTTTAGAATATTTGACAAAATTAAAATGTTCTATGAAACTTGCTCTATCCCCGCAAAAATTCTGTGAACTTTTTAAATTTTGGAAACAGCTTAAGAGGTCAAATTTTAATAAAAGAAAAAGTTTTTGGTTATAATCGTCACTTCCGCTTACATTTTGAGAAAATGAGATAAAGCAATTTTGTTATAAATTTAATTTAGGATGCTTATAGGTATAGAAACGTGTTAGACTTTAACTACTGCTAAAGCCAACCCAGTTTCACAGAATTGCCATTACTTGCCTAGTACCTTATGCGGCATTGATTCTCGCGGCTCTGTCAGGTAGTGGGGAACGGCGTGGGTTTTGGAGTACCCAGATAACAGCCTAGTTTACCACATTAAGAAACAAAAATAATTAAATAAAATGGGGTAAAGATGTGAATTCAAACAATATAAATATGATAATGTCACAGTCTCCAAGAATATATCGCATGATCTTCCTTATATAATAAGGTTATAAGTGATTTATATAATACACTTTATTACCAAATTTCGTCCTAGGGGGCCATATTCTAGAACTACTTCCAAAAATCAGTTTTGAATCTCATTTCCATCCAACCGACCACATAACATCATGGTCAGTTAATTAGCCGAGTTCTATCTCAGGTGGCCAACTTCTAGTAAAAATAATTTTGTTCAATCCCATCATAATCGTTTAAGAAATATCCAAAGTAGCCATATTCCAGAAGTTCTTTCATTTTAGAATTCCATTTCCATCAAAAATGCCAAATATCGTCATGATCAGTGAAGGAATTGCTGATTTCTGTCCCAGGTGACCCAAGATATTAGAAAACTTCTTCAAACAATCATTTTGTAACGTTATTTCCATCAAACTTACTCAATCCCATCACAGTCGAGAGATCCATCCTAGGAGGCTATATTCCAGAACTTCTTCCAAAAATTTGGAAACTAATATTTTTTGATATCTCGAAATCCGGGATTTTCTCATGATCCGAGATTTTTATTTCTGAAATTTTGGAAACCACGATTTTGACTCTGGGATTTTGAGTTTGAGGATCTCGATTTCCGGGATTTTAAGCTCTTCCATTTTGATTTTCGGGATTTTTAAAACGTTTTTTTGAAATTCAGAATTTCGAGGGTAATGTATTTGACATAAAATTTTACAAGGTCGAATGAAATAGTGCATTCCGGGTTGCTTCTGAAACCCAACCGAAGAGGGTAATTTTGAGAACTTATTTAAAGATAGTAACTAGACGATACTAGACAAATCATTTAAACCAATACATCAAAAAACATATTATAAAGTCTCAACTATAAGACGTATTCTATAGCATTTTGGTTTTTTATCATTATCACAAATAATAATATTTTTGAGCGCATGTCGCTCTGTCTGCCAGAAACTATATGCTCGTACATTACACATACGTTAAATCTATTAAATTAGTTGTTGTATCCACTCAAAATATACAATTTAATATTCCCTCTATATATAGAATTTTACCATCAACCAGAATAAACTATCCAATCAATAATAAAATGTATCATAAAACATATCAAAAAATAATAGTTTGCGAAAACTAAAAAAATTATCGCGACCTGTTTTCGATTAACAAACATGTATCACAAAAAATAATACGGTAAAACACAATTCTGTCAAAGCAGCAAAAAATAATTTGCTTTTTTATGTAAAATCAATTAGTGGAATACTAATTTTCTCTGGATTTTGTATAGCGAGCGCTACACATGTTCATTGCGGATGCAACAAAAACAATATTGTTGTACCATAAACAGTGTCATAAATCTTTAACATTTTATTTTTGCAGTCGTATACGAGTCCAATGTATATAAAACTTTAATTGTTTATTTAGATATAATTAAGAAACTAAATTTCAATTGCTAAACAAACTACAAGAGTATGCATTATGATCTTAGAATTAACAATCTTTGAACAATAGTATAATATATATTTTAAGACAGGATGTGTTTCTGTTAATTTTTTTTATAGTTTTTTTTTACTTTCTCATCCAGCATGCATATTTTATCTCCACATACACATTGTTAACCCGTGCGGATGTTCCGTTTTTTATAAAATTTCAAAATACAGCAAATTTTGACGTTCCCTGTTTACATAAATTTACTATAATATTTATAAATTAAAGTTGCAGTATGTTTGTAGGAAGGAAAGCAACTAATTTAATGAAAAGATAAATGGAAAGAACTAAAACTCTGCACTGACGATATCACCATGACATTACTGTCGGAAGTTCACATGTTTCACAAAAAATTTACTTTACGATGAAATAACATTCTGTGCACTAATTTGGTGTAGTGAACATTTAAAAATCGGGCGACGGAGTGTATAGTTTACAAATAATATTCACTTTAACGGTTCATGTCCAGGAGTACTAGTCAAAGACATTTAAGTTTATAAATTGTTCTGTATGCAAATTTTACGAAATTGCTGCCAAATACAGTTTGTATTCTTCTTGCAATCCAACTGAAGAAACAGCCGAGATAACAGTCGAACGCCTTTTAATTGGTTTGTTTTTCAACTAAAATTCATTTGTGTACCACTGCGGTTTGTATTATATATTCCATCAAACCGTTCGACCAATTGTCTGAACTAGGATTTTTTTCGAGGAAATTATTGCACATGCATTACTCCTTTTCAATAAAGAAATAAGCGAAGTTGTACAAATAACAGTACAAATATAAAAAGAGTCAAAAAATGAATAGCTCAAGAGGCTTAAAGTCCGTAGGAATATTTCTTGTGTAGTGTTTTATTTTTCTTAGAAAGTTGTTAAGTACAAAAATAAACTTAACTAAATTAAACAAAATCTTTGAATGAAAAATGCCAGCTTTAGCAATTTATTTAAACCAAAAAAAAAAAATATGTTTTATAAATCCAATTCGAGCTACACTTACTGCTGATAAATTGGCCAACTTTTTTGCTTTCCAGTGTGAAACTCGGATTTTTTGTGATTACAGCGTCATCTATCACGAATCGTATGAAAAGGTTTCGAACTAAATGTACATACTTTGAGGCGTAGAATCCAAATATCTTAATAAAAATGGGGCTAATTTAAAAATTTTAAATTTTTCCCCCAACTGTGGGAGTGTGTTTGGTGACAGCCAAAAATATTAAGCACCTGTTTTTTGTTTTACTTACAAAGAATAAAATTTTCCCACTCTGTATTATCCCAAAAAAATAAAATTCCGTAACTCGGCTTGTAATTTTGCCTTAGGTTCCTCTCTTCGAATAATTACCAAAATGTTAAATAGGTGGGTCCTCCCTTTGCATTATACCCCAAAAAATCATTTTGTAATTTGATATTTTGCCTCCCCCTTTACATTATACCTGAACTATAAAGTTTCGAAATTTGATATGTTATCAATGGTCCACAGCAAACTATGAAGAATCTTTTTTTGCTTTCCAGAGAGGTGGGAGAGATATTTTTGTGATTACTACGCCATCTTTCACGAATTGTTAAAAGGATTTCGAACAAATCGTAGGTGCTTTGCAGCATAGAATCCGATTATGGAATAAAAATTTAGGTTCCCAAAACTTTAAGTTGCCCTTGCAACTATGGGCTCGAGTTTGGTGACACTGGAAAGCTTTTTAGGTTTACCATACTTTTTCCTCACATATATAAAATTTTATATTTTATTAATTTTAATATTTCCCCTCCTCCTTTTCCATTACAACCAAAAAATAAAATTCAAAATTTGATCAATAGTCTCGTGGTCGCCCCTTTGCATTATACCCTAAATTTAAAATTTTGAAATTTCATATTTTACGCACGAGTAAAAGGCGAGCTCATGTAATTGTATTTCCTAAAGCGAACTTTATGTAATTCCATTGGATGAGATCTTGCTCCTGTATCTCCCTCGTCAAATTTGAGTATTTCATCGTGGTGGCCTCTGGAATATCATGAAGTATTGAAGTTTTTTTTGCATAAAATTTGTGAGGTTTCAGTTATCTCCAGTATACTAAAAACATTGGGCGCTTTCAGGACACCCAATAGTTGGGAACATGTTAAATAAAATCGAAGCCAACGTTATGAAAACCTTTAGCACTATGAAATTTTCAAATCAAATTGGTGATGAACCATCTGAGCAACCATGAGAATAATATTTAATAAAACACTTTGTGATGCCGCGCAGATAGGCATAACTTAAATGCCTAATTCATAATTTAAAAATACTTCAATTTTAATATAGAATCACGATTAAGAAACCCATAACCACTTAAGAATCAACTTTGCTCGATTAGCTGAGAGAATTCACAGTAAAAAAAATATCCCAGTTGCAGTACGTTTAATATCGAGTGCGTCAAATGAAATTCTACGAATGTTAACCATGTTTCAATAAAACCGGGAGTTTAAATTTGTGGTATTTTTAAAAGACGCTATTCAATTAAAAACCCTGTTCTTAGTAGAATTCCCCAAATTTTAATTTGGCAGTTTCAAAATATAACTATGAAGCTAAGCGAAGAAGCAATCGGCAGAAAATCCATTCCTTAGATTTGTTCAAGACCGTAACAAATGCTTTATCTAGAAATAGGCAAGTTGTGAATTTTCTTGATTACAGCATTATTTAGTGTTAAGTTGAATAAACATTGATTTGGCTTTTATTTGGAACAGACATTTAATTTCCAGCAGCCATCTCGCCGCTGGAGCCAAATCATCAATATCTCAGTTCGTTAATAGAGGACCGCCCAACACTCCGACGTTATCAACGCTCGATCGGTCACGACCATCGTCAATCACCAGGCAGGGTTTTAGTATTTTATCAAATAACGAAGCAAACCCAAAGCCAGGTAAAAGTGGTGATCAACAGCCTTTTCAGTACCTCGCAACGATCGAATATTTCCCAAGGGAATACTAAACACTAACCAGCTGCAAAAAATATGGATGAAATTGACCAGTTGAACACATAAATTATGGTAGGAACGGACGAAGATGAACGAAGAAGCAAATATACTTTCAAAAGAACCTTCACGGAGAACGTAATGGATTAGAGCAATGCCAGCAAGTGCGGGAAATGTACGGTGTTTAGCAGAGCATAACAAAGATCGGTGCAAATCTAAATGGTGTTCTGTGGTAATGGACCTTATGATTCACTTGTGCATTGCAACAATGAAGCGTCTTCAAGCATAGGTACAACTCTAACTCGTTTGGTCAACCAACAAGGACCTATGTTGCTACCCACAGCGGATATTAAGCCAAACACCGGCACTGGATAGCTAGTTAATTTTACTTACGCAGATAAAGATTACTTTGTTCTGGGACTCGCAGAAGCCACCATTCAAATATGTCCTTTTAACCACTTCACCGCGAGTGACGACAAAACGGACATTAATTGTTCATTACAATTTGAGTTCATACTAGGAGGGAATTCAGAACTTTAGTGCACATAAGTCGGTTTGTAACGATAGCTGCCCTGTTTAAAATGGAATATCGTTCTACAGCAACTTCTAAGTCAATACAAATATTTAATAGCAGACAACGAGCTATTACTCGAAAGCAATAAGGATAATAAACAGGTAAACGAGGTTTTGGAGACTCAGTGGTCCTTGTGTTATGGGACATGTTTGGAGTCACTCCAGTATGAGAAAATTTACAATAATGATAACCTTCTCTTGACTTTTATCAAAAATCAAACAACTATAGTCGTTACATCATCAAGTTAGTAAAGCATCAACATCAACAAATACTGCAATTACAAGAGTATAGAACGCACGAAGACAGAATACAATCAGCGCTAATAGTGACTCTAGTACTGAAGAGCCTCCGCCATGAATATTTTCATATCATTTTTATTTAAATTATGGAGGTTGACCTCGACCAGGATAACTAAACAGGAAAATCTAAAATTGTTTGTAGAAAATCTTAACGGAGAAGACTCGCAAGGCCGCTTGATAACAAAACACAATTATTCGCGTGGATTGCACCTACAATTGGCTCTTCGAGCCGGATTTTAATCGAGTGATTTCCAGTGCGCTCTCAGTCAAACGAATTATATCATCACCGCGTGGCAATAATCGAGTGATTTCCAGTGCGCTCTCAGTCGAGCGAATCATATCATCACCTCGTGGTTATAATCGAGTGGTATCCAGTGCGCTCTCAGTCGATCGAATTATATCATCACCTCGTGGGTAATAGTGCGATCTCATTTCGAGCGAAAACCCAAGTTACTTACCATCCAGTATTTTCAAAAGCTCAAAATCGAGTGAAAAACAACCGCGTGGCGTCCAGTGTGCTCACCTTTCGACCGAAACTACCAACGAGCGTAGCCATATTAAAATTCGTGATTGCAGGCAGGTAATAGCAGCCGATAATACAAAGTTACGAAATTTTCATTAAATTAAATTATATAAAGTAATTAAATCATGGCGGATACAATTGCTCTCAAGAAGCAACGAGCATCGAACATAGGTCGGTTAACGAATATTATCAACTTCATAAGAACTGCTACCGACGAAACACCCATTGAAGAATTCAAAACCCGCCTTGCTCGTGTCGAGCAATTATTGACCTAATTCACCGCAATCGAAAATAAAATTTTTACTATTTCCCCCAACGAGGAATCGGACTTTCAATACGAAGAAAATTACTACTCAGTCGTAACGGTCCTTAATACCTGGATTAGATCCAAGTGATTGATTTAGACTGATTTAGAAAGCCCTCAATTTTCGAATTTTATGGATTTTTTTTATTGATGTCATTAAGAAAATCGATAGCTCCGGCTAAAGTCAAAAGCCATGTCAGTATGGATGCCCCCCTTACAAGTGTGCTATATGCAATGAAGTCGATCATTCACTATTTGCATGCCTGTAATTCAACCAAATGGACGCCGAGCAACGCAAAAACTGAGCGAAAACGAGCGATAGATGCTTCAACTGTTTGAGTCGAAAACATTTAATTCAGAAATGCACATCTAAGCGTCGGTATCAACTCTGTCATAGAAAACATCATACCCTTCTTCACGAACAGGATGAACAACAACCGCATCCCAATTCAAATCCGCCGTCAAGTACAAGTGAAGCAACTCTGTCCGTCCACTGTTCATCAAATGCTGTGAAATCGACAATTCTCCCAACCGCTTTGATTAAAGTTGTCGATTCAAATGGGCATATATGCATGTGCCGGGCATTATTAGACTCAGCATCTCAAGCCAGCTTCATCACCGAGTCATGCGTACAGCGCTTGGGATTGAAGAAAGCGAATGCCAGATTGTCAGTAACTCCCATCAAGGCCAGAAATTCAATTCGCCGATCCGCACTTTCATCGATGTGCACGTATAGATATTTTGATCGGCGCAGTTTACTTCTTCAGTTTACTAGAATCCGGTCAAATCAAGGGTGATGCCAATGGAATTATTCTTCAAAATACGGTATTAGGATGGATTGTCTCCGGATGTCATTACAATAAAAGAAAAACTGGTTTGATCTCGATGTTCGCGACACACCATGATGTCGATTTGGACAAAACTTCGCAGATTTTGGGAGTTGGAATCTATCTCGAGCGATAAACCAATCTTATCACCAGAAGAATCTATGTTTGAGAGCAATTTTAGCTCGCACGTAAAATTAGACTTTTCAAGAAGTCCACCGACAATTTAGGTAATTCACTGTCCAACGCCATTCAACGAGTGAGAGCCATGGAGCGTCACTTCGCTCGAAAACCCCAATGTTGCGCTCTCTATCGAGATCTCATGAGCGAGTATCAGATTTTAAAACATATGAAGGAGATTTTAAAACATATATATACGGACGAAAACACAACTCTACCCACATTTATTTTTTCATTGTGGTTAAATGCTAAATGAATTGGTGAGATTTTGCAACTTCATGATTGCGGTAGTGGGCAGATTACATCATTTGCTACATATAGCTGATTTAAGCACTTAAATCGAACTCCTACTGAGGCTAATTCCAAATCTTGTTTATAATTAGTCAGGGCCTATAAAGGTTTTTGTATGCGACTAAGATATCCTTGACGTAACCGTTGCTAAAAGTTAAACAAATAAATTTATACTCAGTCGCTCAATTGGAATTGGGGCGCCTTCATCTTGGCAAAATTTTTTAATAATTAAAAGAGACTTCAACCGAAGTCATTTATATTTGTTCTAAAATTCTTAAACATTATGAGTATATTTAATATGTATTCCTTATTTGCCTGTATGACAGACCTCTTACCAAATATTTTATTTACTACACCTGTGTTCCGTGACGTCAATCACACAAAGCCTTAGCATCTGTTACGTTGGGGGCATGAGTTCTTAAGCACAAAATCGTGTACGTCATTTTAATCAAATTTTGAAAGAGTATACACACGTAATTCTCCTGCCTAAGTAAAAGTTTTAGATGAAGATTTACATAACCGCATACATTTCACCGAATACGAACATAAAAAACACAAACCGCTATTCTTATTTCAATTTCATATCTCTATATAATGTACATACAACTTTTCAATTGTTGAGTTTTATTCCTTAGTGAGATAAAATCCTGTTGTATATGAACGAAAAAAAAACAATTCCCAGTTTTCATTTTGTTCCATTTTTTAGTTGTTATACTCTCGTATATCACCAATTATACACAGATAACTTTTGTACCAGCATTGCGAGCACCAACAATAGCAACAACAAAAAAATAATTACCTGTGGGCAAAATCTCAAGTATAATGTAAGGAAAATATAATTGAGTGGAAAAACAGATTCAACATATTGTATAATATCACCGTGCCATACATATATAACAATGGTGGTGGAAAAGCGAAAAGAAAATTTTTAACAAATTATATTTCTTTGTGCAGCTGCTCTTGTACCTCGTTTAACATATAAAAAAGAAACCAGTGATGCAGATCAATTTATGTAGTTTGACCCCTTAACTTTTTGTTTCCATATTTAAAACTTATTATTAGACGAGAACATGAGTAATAAAAAAATGAGTGAAACACGTGCGTGTAGGTTTAACAGTAGAATACTAATTTCCAAGTTTATATTATGTTTCGTCTTGTCTACTTTCTTAACACAGAGTTTGTTATGTGTGCTGTGCGTCATACCTTTTAGTTTTCTTTAACGTACCTTTATAATTTCCAAAAAAAAAAATATAAAATATTTCCCGTGATTTATGAGTTAGTGGTGTAAAACCTCTTGTGGCAGGTCAAGATTAACATATCACGACGAAATTATGTAGATGCTGTATATAAAATAGAGTTTTTTGTGTATAAAGTCCGACCATTTGATCGATCGATAAAAATCCATTTTCTTCAGTTACCATCGTATACATGCTATACGTATTACGAAATTTTATGTTCTGGTTACTCTCTTATCGCATTGTATTTTCACTTTATGACATGGCAAATATTTCGCTACAACGCGGTCCTGCTATATACTGTATACTGTATATGTACAACGCTATATAGGTTATCATTATTTCCTTTCAAAATCGACAAAAATAAGAAACATTTAAAGAAGCATAAAATGCTAAGCAAAAAAAAATGCCAACAAATTTTTTTATAGCGCTCGCCATACAAGTAGCCGCCGTTTTATGACAATAAACTTCCGTATCATAACAATAAAAAAATATTGTAAGAAAGTTATAATTCTTTCCCCCATTTCATTATATACGGTACCATTCTACACACCATTCTGAGCTGCTGCTGCCCTTTATGGGTTTACTCGCCCGATGTGTAATAAAGGCAAAAAAAAAAACGAACCGTAAGTGCGAAGTACATGTTGTGTGTTCATATATGACTCGTTATAATAATACATTTTATACAGTAAACGAACTATCTGGCCAAGACATACACCGTAATTATTTTTTGATTTATTAC
Organism: Nephrotoma guestfalica; assembly: GCA_963691935.1. NCBI lineage: Eukaryota > Metazoa > Arthropoda > Insecta > Diptera > Tipulidae > Nephrotoma > Nephrotoma guestfalica. Next base: position 16,067,348 of record OY829915.1, read on the forward strand.
CAAATTTAATATCATCGAAACGTTTCTTAATTATGATCCTTCGCATCTATGTATGTATATATGTATATACGTTTATGAAGAGTCGGTCGATTCTTATATACGTTTACAACAAAAAGTTTAAGTTTTTTAAACAAAAATAATTGGAAAGGTAACCTTATACACATAAGTAGAATGTACAACAAAAAAAAAAGGGAAACCTTGTAATTGATGAAGATGGAAATTGTTTTTTTTTTGTTTATTTATTTTGTTACCTACAAGACGTATATAATGCTTGGGTATGATATACACATAATTATATACTGATCTGAGTATCTGACCCTTGGAATACAATTTTTCGTTTTTATTTACCTAAGTTTTGCGTATCCTTAACCTCAGAAGTGACCTTTTTTGGTACAACTTTACAGGTTTGTATATGTTTAATTTCCAACTTACTAAATTTAGTGGTGGCCTCTTTTTAATTAAATTGTTTTTTAAAGAGCTGTTTAATTGTGTTAGATAAAATTATCTAAACTACAGTGGACTAAAGAAATACACAAAATCTGTTTATATATGGGTTAGGTGCTTTATAGTGGGCAGCAACTCGTAAAATGTAAATTAAAAATTAAAAGGAAAAAATATGGTACTTTATGATGAAAGCTCTCAAGATAATCTGAATTTCGGTCCGAAAATTGACAAACATCGCAAATTTCCACTAAGAAAATTGATCGCAAACCGATTCAAGAAAATATGCTGGGATTTTGTAAAAATTTGTGGAACATATAATTGACCACCAGCGCCAAAACAAATGGAACCAAATTGATAAAAAAATTTAACTGCCTTCAGCGCCACAATGGTAATTTTTAAACGGTAACTGAGCTAGGTTTGTGCAACTCTCATCCCCTTCGTATTTTATGAAATGTTGGGAAATCTTCTCTGTATTAAAAAATCACGAAAAATACTATTTATTTGTTTTGACACAGAAATACTCAAAGTTGTTTCTCAAAAACTACTTAATCGATTTTAATAAGTGACGGCTCGAAAAAAAAGGAATACGGTAGTTATCAAATATTTATTTAGAAAAAAGTGTAATTTTCTCATTAATTAATAGTGTCAGAAAAATGATGATTTTTCACTGGTTTGAACAGCATCAACTCTATGTTTTTTTTAAAGTTTGATCGTTCCTCAAACAAGTAAAAATTATCACACTTCTTGTTTTTAGGAAATGTTTTTTTGAAAAATCCGTTCGTTGCATTTTTCTATCACAAAAACCGTAATTTGCCAAGCTCCACAAAACATGGGTTAACCCGTTTTCATTTTAGTTACATATATTTTGTTATCTATGTTTGTTATTGTTAGATGTTAGAATCAGAAAGAATTTTGTTGTCGGCCTGTTTAAGCCATTAAGGAGCTTCACACGTCGAAAATAATAAAAAGTTAGTTTTTACAGTGAAAGTTTAAATTTCTACGGAATACATATACGATTATTTTGAAAGTGGTTTAGGTCTATTTTACAAAGAAAATAGTTAATGGTAACAATAATCACAATTCTTATTGTTACCATTAACTATTTTTTTGTTTTTAACCACTTTCAAAATAAATCGCTCATATCTTAAAATGTCTACATTGTTTTCACCTTTAAAACAACCCAAAAATCATAATCGTATATAACCTTTGGTGGTTTCTAGAAGGCTTTAAAGTTTAAGAATTATAAAATTATGATAAAGGTTACAAACATCCTCAAAATATTTAAAGACAAAACATTAATTAAAAAACGAAAGCTTGTAAGATTTTAAACATGGCAAAAATCATATTTGGGTTAATTTTTTTTTTTAAATCTTGTAATAAGGGTTGTTAAATTGGAAAGATGGATAACGGAAAAAAATTTTTACATATTCACTGCAACTAGAAGTCCTAGACATATGAACCCCGCATTTTCTGCAATAAATTATGAATAATTTCAAATTAAATTTAGACAAGTTTAACTGCATAAAATTGAAAATTTGAAATTTTTCAACTTTTAACTCTTCTAGAACCCAAACAAGTGCTTATATAAATATGATTTTTGGCTTGTTTAAAACGCCATGAATTTCCCTTTAAATAATGTATAAACAACTTTATGCTAAAATGTATCATTTAACTAATTCAACCGACTTTCACTGAACATTTGTGTTATCCTTTTGCAGATTTGAAGCCTTCTAGCGGCTTAAAACATGTTTGAAAGTGTCCTTAAAACGTTGGACTGGTACCTGTTCAGCAATGTTTCGGTCATTTGGTAGCTGTGCTCTCTAATGCCAAAACTTTAAACTCAGCTATGCTATTTAGCTCGAGCTATTAAAAAGTACTAAAATCATCAAATTTCTTTTAGTAAATTATAGTTGTTTTAAGTAACGGGGGAACCCATTTTTTGTAGAGCTTAAAAAAAGTCGGTTATTCAAGCTTTCATTCATGATAGGATTATTTTTATGATCGAAAACAAAAATGTATGTCATTATGTTTTATTTTTTTGAGGAATGATCAAACATAAAATAAATAAACTTGTTGGTTTTCAAAGCAGTGAAAAATCACAATTTTCATAAAATCGTAAACAACCAACTAATCAAAAATTGTAATAATAAATATTTTTAAAAATCAGCTAAGTAGTTTCTGAGAAACAAGTCTTACAAGTACAGTGCTGAAAAAAACAAAAATAATTTTTCGAATTTCTTGTTTATATTCGCCCCAAGTTACATAAAAATCGAAGGTTGGTTGTTTCCACCAAAAACTGGATTTGTGAAATTAACTGCAATAATAAAAATATTGCTGTTTTCGATACCTTTCAAATAATCGGCCACATGATTATCCACCGCCACAACGGAATTTTTGTGTACTAATGTGCTTCAGCTAACTGTCGTATTCTTCAAAACCTTTGCAAAGTAAACGGGAATCATATATTTTATAATTTGCCAACAGCGCCGAAACGGTAAATTTTTGAAGTAAGGTGGTATTATCAAAATTAAGGTTTGTTGATGCAATATATCGTATGTTGAGTGATTTTTTGGGGTGATTTGCTAGTTTCCCGACCCCCTTGAGGTACAGGCCCCAAAAACCTTACAATTTTGGGAATGAAAATAGACGATTGGTGATAAAAATCAGATCACACTAGCCGTTCTTGAGATATCATCGGCATAGACATCCAGAGGTTTGGATAATATTTATTTTATTTTTTAACTCTGGGTTAAAGGCCCCACGTGCAAAGAAAAATGATTTTGAACCTAGGCCATTTTTATCAAAATTTTAATAACTTGGTGGTACAGACGAAAGTTAATTTAATACTGAAGTTTGTGTACAAAAATGAATCTCTAAATTTCACTAAAGAAATTAGTCAATAGAGCTTTTCAGAGATGTGGCTTATGTCTATAAATTTAACGGTAGGTTTTTCATATTAACGTAGTCCGGCAAATAACTTGTGCGTAACAATGTAATAAATGTTACGCTCGATTCAAAAATTCTCGTTATCTTACGTGTCGTTAAATGATCCTCAAATACGAATAGTAAGTGTAAACAATATTATCTTTATGAAGACAAGGGATTGAAATATAAAAGGTGATATATCGTCTCCTGCTCTACTTCAGTACACCTGTAAGCAAATTATTTTTTTAGATTTTAGAAACATGTTACCCCTTTTTCGATCTTGGAATCAAGATAAATCTGAGGTAAACCGCAGGTTGGAAAGATCTTCCACAATGTTTGATATATACATCGTGATTTCAAGATGACCGATGCACTCTCTCTCAAGACAAATTATTGGCTTCCAAGGGTGCCAGGGCATAGATGCCTTATTCTGTCTGACAAGCCGATAAAGGCAGTTGCCATCACGATTGCAATAATTTCTGTCTGAAAGACAGCGGTTTATTTTCCAAGTGAATTATGACAAATCATCTAAGGATTATGATACGTGCAGTTCGGTAACAACCAGACCAATGCTAATATAAACCGGAGAATAAGATCAAACCGCTTCAGAATTATTAAAGTGTATGTTCCTACTCAGTCTTGCAATAATAATTACACCAATGATATCCATAAGCACTATTTATTAGAAAATCGTACGTTTCCTAGTTTTACTGAATGCGGCACACAAATCTAGAAATCAAAAATGAGTGAAATCGGTATAGATATTTTGATTACAAGCCCCTTTTACCAGATTTATTTCAACATTTCCAATAAATGCTGCTTTAAGGTCACTCGCTACCACTACAGAATGAAATGTGAAAGATGGTTTTGGACAAGCTCCAGTTCCTCCTCCATTTTGAGGAAGTAAAAATAGCGCATAGTATTCTTTCCCAGTCATTATCTTAGCAACTCATTGCCAGCCACTAGAACTTGGTTTCTGAAAGATTGATTTAGGTAGTCGCCGAACGGCTTTCTACTTCTTCCATTTTAACGTTTATTCGGTTCGTATATATTTTTTGTACTCTATCTCTCTCTTTCAACCTAAAAATTTCACTTTAATGGCATATTCTCATTGGGTTTTCTGAAACGTATTGTGTACTTTACATTTTGTTTTTGTTAAGTATATCGTCGGACATTTGCCGTCATTTATGTCATCTAGGCTCTTTAAATCCAAGAATAAGAACATCAGCACTTTTTGATTTTCATTGAACAAGATTGAAATAAAAGATGGAAATTCGAAGTTTTTTAAATACCTTAATTTTTGATTTATCAGAAATTAAGAAAAAACAACCAGTCTTGATGGAGAAAATTACCTGAAGTACTGCCAGTGTAGTATGCGACCTTTTCACCAAAGACCGCGAGGCGTTCCCGACTTGGGACGTCGATCTGTTGAGGAAATGTCCCTAAAATTGATGACTGAACTGAACTATCGCAGTATGTGTGTGCTTACTTCGTATCCCCGCAATAACCGGAAATTTTTGAGGAAGCCACATTCAATGACTTTAACCCAGTTCTAGTAACTCAATTGCGGCAGCTGTAAGGTTGTTACACCAAATGTGTTAAGGAGCCTAAAATTTTCATTGTTTGTAATGTACAGGATGAGTGTTTTAATAAATGCCAGGCTTTTATCTCGGAAACGGTAAACTTGGAAGAAAATCACTTATAATGAAAATTGTTCAGTGTTGGAGGGGGGGGGGAGGTTCATTCGTTCTAATAGACTTAGCAGTATCTAAATTAAAAAAGTTCCTTATTATAATCCCCTAAATCCGCGGTTCTTGAATCAGGAAGAAGAATCTTGAATGGACTATATTGCGAGATTTAATGCACGATTCTCAAAGGGATGAAAATACGGTTTCTCAACAAGGTTTGATGGCGTCCAGTTTATTCCGAACTTGTTTCCGTTCTTCTTGAAACACTTTTATAATAGCGACAAATGAAGCTATGATTTCTCAGCCTCTTGAGATTTATGAAGGTTCTAAATTTGAACCTACAACTAAGACTATACTTCTATAATGGCGTGGGTATACATATCACTGATTTCGTTACATTGATAATCTTATTATTTCTTAGATTTGCGAGGAATCCCGAATTAAGAAAATTTTATATAGACTTGTGCCTCAGAACCATAAGTGTATTTTCGCGTTTTTGTTCGGTCCTTTAGCGAGGGCAAGAGGTGAAATGGCTTATTATTTGTCGGAGCTTCCAATATTTCCCTAAAATGTTTTTCCATAGTCTCGGAGGTCGCTTAGGTATCCGAAGCTCATTGCACCTTGCCATATAAACTTGCAACCATTTATCTTTCGGTACGATACATGACACCTCAGAATTTGAAGTATAAATTCTGCGAAAATAGGGCATACCCAGTAGGAGGAATCAGATTTTCTAATATAACGTTTTAAGACATTTTTTCACTTTCCTCTTGAGGTTCTGGAGTTAGGCAATACTAAATTTATGATGTCACCTTGACATACTAATAAATAAATACTGATACAAATATTTTGGCTGCATTTCCTAAACAAAGACAAATGTCCAAAACTATTTGAAATAATGAAAGCAAATATGGCCTATGTGCGGTAGGTAAAATAAATTGAAATAGCATTAAGTTGTTGATACTATAACGTGGCGGTTAAAGCGGAGATATTATTTTGCCCGACATGGAAGTGCTTCATCTAACAAAATTCGTATTTCGCCAAACAAAATTTAATTAACAGTTTCAAATCGGAAATCCTAATTAGGGTGTGGTTCGTCCTTTCAAAATAATAATGAACCGAAAACACATTCATTACCATACACAATTTAATGGCACCCAATGGAGGGTAGATTAATACGTCATCACATACTTTTGCGAACAATTTTTTTGTTGTTGTCATATTATTTCAAACATGCCATCATATCATTAATGAGTTTATCATTGTACGAAAATATATAATGCACGTTTAGTAACATCATACACAAGGTTTGCCTGTTATACAATTAAAGGTAATGCCTTATTAAATTTATGTCTCTTTTAAGCTAATAAAAAAAAATCCAGCAAAAATGAAATGAGCACTCGTTTAATGGTTGTTTTAGAAGCGCGCTCGTTGGAAACTTTTGCCAAAGAATATAAAAAAGTCTCGTTTACCTTAAAATACCCGACAACAACAAAAAAATTATTCAAAACCATAATTTTGTTTGCGTTTTCGGAAGGAAATGGTTTTTTTATACACCGTACGTAGGTACAAAACAATAAAGCTGTCTTCGTGAATGTTCAAAATAAAAAATATGCATTAAAAGAAATTAAATATTTTGGTTTTAATATTTCGAAAAATTTTTTGAAAAATTATAAACTTTTTTATGATTATTAAAAATTTTCGGTTTGAATTGATTTTTTTGTGCTTTATTGTCATCAGGACCAATTTGTGCGGCAATAATACGAAAATAAATATTTATAATTCTGTTTGTATATCATTTTTGCAATAACCGAAAAAAAAAATTCAATCCCTGTAGGGTATTTTATTTATTTATAATTGTATAGCATTCGCGAGATTCAGGTACACGAATTTATGATGAGGAAGTTCATCAATTCTTTATAAACAAAAAATTAAAAAGATTTTTTGTTCATCTGGGTGGGTTTTCTATTTGAATTTTAAAAATATCTATGAAATGGTATAATATTTATGCTGCTAGGTAGATGTTTTGCATAAAACGTTAATTAGACGTGCCATAAAAATTATTAACCGGAGGTATGACACGAAAATTGTCAGAAACGATTACGTACATAAATAATTAAAAATTGTGTAAAGCTTTTAGTGAAATATACCTTCCCGGAATGCATTTTTGATTGAAGAAATTTAATGAGAAAATATAACATTGAATTAATTATGTATTAAAGGAAACTGTTTACGAAATTCTATTTGGAAGTTTGGGATACGTTTGGTAAATTTTGACTGTGTGTTTTGTGTCCAGCATCAAAACTACTCCGCTCCCTCGGAGAAAGGAAAATTTGTAGAGTAATCTTACTTACGATAATTAACTAATTTGTTTTTATTATCAATGTCACGGAGTTACGATTCAAATAAGTATATACACAGGGTGTTTCGCAAGTGGATCATATGGTTGGCTGGTATACGGTTGAATTTCTAGATCAAAGAGTTAAAGAATCGTCAAAACTGCTCAGTTTCGAATTTTTTTAAGAAAATTATTAGTAAATTTATCCTCGAGTGGGGTTAGAGATTGATTTGCTTTCTCTGGACTTTCCTCTGGAACTCTTACATATACATGCGATAACTAAAGTCCTAACACAAAAATAAGCTGAGTTATACATTTTCCCAGTTTGTTTAGCAAACAAGGAGGTGATTTTGTTTAAATTCCATTTATAATTTAAAATTTGTAAATGCTAATATGCTTTCAATAAAATTAAATTTATTTAGTTATTTAATTTTAGTTTTAAAATAATTGCAAATTCTGTGTTTCTGCGAAAAAAAAACATTTATTGTAGTAAATTTTTTTTCTTAACACATTGACGCACACATTTGATAACTTTGTAATTGCAATGATATTTCGTCACGGAAATTCCTTAAAAAATGACAGTTGTTTGCGCGAACACGCTAAAAACGAAAAAGTTGTATGCCTGATATAGCAGTCATTTGCGCGAACGTGTTAACTCGCATTTTCAAAAGCAAAGGAGATGTGAAAAAGTGAGAGAACAAAACTACATAAGCACCAAAAAATTTAACCGATTTGTACCGATTCATATAATTTTGGTGCTTACATTCGCAGAAAACAAACAAATATAACCACAGAAAAATTATAGTTGTTGTGTCTCGGATTTTTAACAAAACCGACCCCCAGAGTTGCTTTCACAAAAATGTCAATACCAGGCAATCGTAGAGATTGCTCCCTGGTTCCGAGTCGGCCATAACTATGAATTTATTAGATAAAAATAAGTTTCATATTAAGGCCACCCTCAATAAACCTGTGATGAATTTCGCAAAATTGGATTACAACAAAGTTGTGTAGGGGATAATAATGTGATAACATACTACGAACCAGGTAGCAACCTCTAGGATCGCCTGTTATCGGCCTCCAAACATCCCAAAACAGATTTCATTTCAGACCGCCACCGGTTGATTGAGGGTTGCATTAATATATTGATTTTTGGTGATTTGTACCTAAATATTTAGGCTCAGTGTACCCTACCCCATTTTGTCACAAAAATTGACATATTGACAACTAATATATTTATTTGCCTTATTTTCTATCAGAGCAGGAGGTGAGGTTTCTATCAGGAACTATACGCACTAGTTGTTCAATGAGAGTCCGTGACTAACTATATCAAGCGTTATTGTAAAGGTAGTTAAAGTCTTTTCGTCGATGAATTTTTTAATAAAGCTTTCGACTCTGAGTTTCGGCTCTATCACAAATTTCGTTTTAAAATGGGGTTTTCTAGAACTGCTCAAAACAGCGATAGTGGTTCCAATATATAAGAAAGGCGATCAAGGCATAATCGGTAATTATAGGCCAAAATCACTGTCTTTACCATAGATCGTTAGACAACGTTTATTAAATTTTCTGCATAAAATTATTTATTTAGACGATCGACATTTTGGGTTCAGTAGTGGTTGTAACACTGAGAATGTCATAAAATGTCTTTTGGATTCTGCAGCGCTAGATAAAAGTGAGTGGTGTTCTGCATCGTTTATAGATTTGACTAGGGTCTTTGATATGATAGACCATCAAATTCATACTACAACAAGTTGTGAAACTCGATCGCGACTTGAACGCCGAAAGTAACGAAAAACATATTTCAATTGGTGTTCCGCGAGGATCGGTTTCGGGGCCGTAACTATAGTCTTAGTCTATATTAATTCTTTATTTGCTCAACCTTTAAAAAGGCAGAGTCGAGTTTGCTCAATGATAGAGCTATACAGTAAAACGCCCGGTTGGAATCGATAGGTCTTAAAAGCTTTAAAACGGGACTTCGAAATTCTTCTTTTTTATAATGAGTTTCAAATCTATAAAATAATGTGTTTTAATCTAATCGCTGTTGAACCACCGGCTGTGTCCTTTAAAATACACTCTGCTCTGTAAACATGAATTCCGAATCAGAGAACTGCCGTTGTGATTTTTTGATAGAGTTATGTATAAGATCAGAGTGTATTGTCGTTCGACTCAGAAGTAAGCGATCAAAAACATTTTCAAACTGGTAAAAACCACTTCCACTCGGCATTATTTTAAGCCTGCTAAATTATTGTCATTATAAGACATCTTTATGTACCTATCTAAATTTCATCTGACACATTTTCGCCGATATCTTATGGTTTCACCTTACATCATTTTTAAGCTACTTCCATTCGCATTGAAAAAAAAAGTCGGCCGGTAAAGTTTTGGGCACCGTATTTTGGGATGCGCAAAGTTTTTGTATTCGTCGGCTATCTTGAGAACGGAAGGAACATCAATACCGAATATTACATAGCGTTATTGGTGCGTTTGAAGGAAGTTGTTGCGAAAAAATGATCTCAGATGCAAGAAAAAAAGTGTTCTTTCACCAAGACAAAATATCGTGTCACAAGTCGTTGGCTAAGGTTTGTGGTATTTTATTTTACTGTGGGTGTATTGAATTTAATTTAAATATTACGAATAAAATGCGTGGTGCTTGTTTGACTGTCCACAGAGAATTTATTTTAATGACAATCTGTCAAATATAAAGAGTGCGTGTTCAGTACTAGTAAAGCTAGTTTACACTTTATTCCTCCCTACTACAGTTGAGTGGCGGTATTACAAGTCCGTATTACGAGTTGCCATCTGTGTTGTGATCACACAGATCTCGAAATTCTCTCTTCTCACTTGCCTGCATTTTACGTTTAAACCTTGGGATGAATCTCTCGTCTAATCCATTCGTCTTTGGATGGTATGGTAATGACGTAATGTGTTAAATTGCCTTCGTTTCACAGAATGTTTGGAAATCTAACGAGGTACCATTGTCATTGACGATTACTTGTGGCACTCGTGTAGACTTTTACCCATTTTGAAAGCGCATCTACGATAGCCAGAAACTGTTTGATTTTAAATGGTCTCGCGAAATCGACGTGAATTCGTTCCCAGCATCAAATTTTGGCCACCAAATATCATAACGAGCCACGGTAATACTACCCTGCCTTGTTACATGAGAATGTTGTTCTCCACGGCTAATTCGTCCCGGCTTTGTAGATACGGATGGAACTGCGCATCTTTCTCGCAGAACTAGAGCTCATTCAAATTTACTTTGTTTATGTAGTTGACTTCATCTTCAATCTTATGGCTATCGAGTTTTGGTTCTTCAGTTGAAGTTGGTCTTCGTGATAAAAAATCAGTAAAATCTTTCATTTTCCCAGAATGTATTCAACGTCATAACTGTATGAATTTAACAGCAATGCCCATTGGATTAAACGTAACGAGTTTTGGTTGATAACGTTTTTTCCCAAATATTTGAGTCAAGGGGTTGTGATCCGTAAGCAATGTGAAAAATCTATCGAACTTATTTGATTTGCTCTAAAAACAATTGCAAGTACTTCCATGTCAATAGTGGCGTAATGTAATTGTGCACCTGATAACTACCTGGATGCGAAAGGTTATTAAATCAACTTCGTTTTCGCTGCGGTGGCAAAGAACAGCGTCGATCGCTATCCCTTTGTCGGATGCGTAGTATGAGCGTAAAATTTGTGCGCGTAAAAGATGATATTTAGTTTCGTCGAAGACCATTTAAAATGTTGATTTTGCCCGGAAGAGAGACCCATGAAAGATCGTAGCTTTTTAATGTTTGTTAGTGGACTGGCGTTAGTGGTAGCGTCCAATTTATCCTATGTATGAAAAATTCCGTGTTTGTTGAAACGATGGTCTAAATATATCATTTCATCCTGTAAAAGGGTACATTTTTCTCGCTTGACACGAAAACCCAGCCGTGAAAGGACTTCTTTCAATTTCCATATGTACATATTTGGTATCGTGTTTTCCTGTGATAGCAATATCATCGAAATATATAGCAACTGAATTAATATTAGCTAACAATTTTTCAACTGGTATTGAAACGCCATCACTAACTAACTGTTGATTTCGTTTTTGACCTTATTTTGTAGTCTTTGATGCAACCCTTGGTCTGGTGCATCCCCAGTGAATAACTCGTTGAAATTAAGAAACATGTGGCATCAACTGCATTAGAATAAATTTAAGCATCGCTACAATCGAATCTTTATTTCTTTAGGCTTTTCTCATCCGATTTTTTGACCTCAATATATTCCGTCTTGAGGTAAGATTACTATTTTTAATTTATTAAGAATTTTAAATAATTTTTTTTTTAAATTGCATATTAAAATTAAAAATAAACAAAAAACTAAAAAACTTATTGATCTATACCCAACTACAATGATCTACGTTCGTCTGTGATACGCTGTGATAATCACTGGAAATTTGAGTGGCTCATTGATGTAGGTTACATGCACTGCACGTCTGCTTGACCTAACGTTGGTAACTTAAGACTACCGTATGCCATAAGATTTGATGCCTGTATTAGTGCTGGTTTATGGAATATAACGCACCAATGCACTTGCTTCCTTTAGCCATGTGATTTATGATGTATAGATAAAAACACACCGAATGTTGCTCGTTTTACGTGAGCTATTTTTGGTGTGTGTTGTGGTTGTTACACTATTTCGTTGTTTCCAAATTTGTGCCCTGCCAGTTTTAATACAATATTAGTTGCTGGCCATGGTGTGTCATTGGTGTGGCTCTCGTACCTTTAACATTTGCATTGTTCTGCATATAACTTTTGTAGTTGTGGAGTGAGTGCGAATGTTGAATGCTCGTTGCAAAACGATCGCGTAACTGCCGATCGAGATTTTCAAAATCACAGTAACGACTACTAATTCCTTCCGTGAACAGTTCCAAAATTGTGATAATGTCTTAAACCGAGTTTTTTGTGCGTAAACAAATGAATGAAACGATCGAATATCGTGTTGTACAAATTTTGTTCAAACGGCGTGGTGGCATCCGTAAAAGACACTTTAAGTTCATGTTGCGTATTCGGTGACAAACAAAAAAGCAATAAATCTCGTTTTGAGTTCGCGTATAGTCCGTGTTGCTGCCATTGATCCCCATCATGCTACACTATGCTTCAAAAGCATTGATGCGATATATTGTTCGCACTTGAAATTTGTTATAATTTTAAGCGAAGATGACTTTATTTATATCACACTTTGCTTTAAGAATCTACAAAATACATAAATTTCGATTTTTTTAAAGAAAATTATTAATAAATCTTTCCGCGGATAAGGTGAGTGATTTGATTTCTGTGGATTTTTTATCCGCTTGGTGCGTTTTAGAGTTATCCGTTTATAGATATAAAGTTAACCGAATATATAATTCGTCGGTTAATAAGTCCCAAGGCTGACACTACTTTTGTTATTTTAAAAACAATCTGAAAAAGTGACTTTCGTGTGTTGATTAAAAGTGTTTTATTGGAAAAAATACTGTTCGAGCAAATCAATGGCTTGATAGGTGTTATAGGGACTCTGCTGCTTCGAAAGCAACCGTTGAACGTTTAAACGTGGTCGTATAAATACCGATAATGCTGAACGCTCTGGTGGGCCTAATTCGGAAGTTATTCCAGAAAAGTTGGGCAAAACCGTTTTGAAAGACCGGAAAGTGAAGTTGCGTGAGGTAGTTGGTATTCTGCTTGGCTTGTTTGCTTTCGATATGTGACAATTGACGAAACATGGATTTACCACTATACTCCGGAATCAAGACGTCAGACAGCGCGCTGGATAGCAGCGGTGAAAGCCGTCCGAAGCAACCAAAAACACCAATGCTGTGCGAAAAACGACTCCCAGCGACTACTATCTGATTGCAAAGACAGCAAAATGTTAGGGAAGCATTGTAATGAATGTATCACTCTAGAAGGAAACTTTGTTGATGAATAAAGTCGAATTTTGCAAAAGAATTATTTTTTAGTAGTTAGTCTCGGGACTTATTATAAATGATGTGTTAGAATTCGCCAAATTAAAAATTGGCGTCGTGATCTATAAATTTGTGTAGGTACGTATCTGTATACAAATTTACGCGTTTGTCTTTCGCGTTAAGATACCGAAAACTACTCGTACTACTAAACATAATTTTGGAGAAATTGACGATCAGATCACAATACAGGTAAAACTCCAAGAACACGGTACTTGAAAAACACAAGTTCGAAGTACACGGATACCTTCCCTCGAATTACACGGGTTCAAACTACACGAGTTTTATATGGTTTGGTATATGTCGCTCGTCTTTTATTTTGTTTTTCGTATACCACACAAAAAAAATTAGAACGTAACGTTTTTTTTATTTTCACGCTCCCGTTTTGTGTAGTCTCGAACAACACGGTATTTGAAAACACGCACCGCGTTCTTCAAGGGCCTCCTGTATTGAATTTTTTTGTATATTTTCAATCTAATAAAACTATGAAAGGCAAAATTTACCAGTGCTGTTCTGAGAAAATATCTTTATTTAATTATTAGGCATGGCGAAACAAATTTCATTAAACTAGATAAATGAATAAAACTGAGTTAGTAAAAATTTCGCAGAAAATGTTTTCGCAGCCCAATAGCAAAAACCAAATATTTATTTTTCACAATAAACGAACATGATCCAACAAAATGGATGAGTAAAATTCTAAATACACACAATCGAACTTTGATCTTATCGACGAAAATTAAGTTACTTTTTTAACTTGCGTGCTCTTTATAAGTTATATTTGGCAGGAAACTTATTTACTTTATTTTTACTCCATTTTCTTATGGTATTTTATGATGATGGGTGCCAGCTTTTTTTTATAACTTATATACTCGTATACGGTTATACAAAATTCCTTTCTTTTCCATTAAATAAATTTCGCTTATCTATCCGCCAAAATCTTATACACAAAAATTTTATCATTCAAAATTCTTTCCCGAATTAAATCATAACAACAATGTTCACACCATATCCAGGGGTTAATCTTTTTTCTAATATAAAATAAACACACAGAGATATAATACATGGTATGTATGCTTAAGAAGCGAGCATAAGACGTTAAAAAAAAGACGAAATAAAAAAAAATTATTCAGTCTGAAAATTGCAAATAAACAAAGAAGCAAAAAAGGAAGAGCTAAGCTAAAAGTAAATTAAAAATTCTATTTTTGGTTTTTCAATTTTTCTCGTCTTGTGTGTTGTGGAAAACATATACGTACAAACAAAATATAAAATTCAAAATGAATAATAGATAAAATAAAATAAAAAATCTCAAAGACAATAGTTTTCTGTACTGTACTCGTATGTAGTCTTAAAGCAGGAACAAACAAAATCTTTTCTAATTTATAACTTTTTATTGCAGCTTAAGATTTTTTTTTTTTGCTTTTTTTGAAGATGCATGGTTTTAAGCGCAGCAGTACCAGCATAAAAGAGGGAGACAATTTGTTTTTCTCAACTAAACTCTTTTGTATGCACCACCACAGTACAGCATATCCGATTCAGGAATAGTATTAGTAATAATATATTATTATCAGCAATGTAATCTATCTTGAAAAGTTTTAGTTTCGATTTTTTTTTTGCATTGCTTATTTTTTCCTTATAAAAACAACAAACACTTGAATCATAGCAGATTTTGTTTACTTTTGTTGCT
The DNA here is from genome assembly GCA_963691935.1 of Nephrotoma guestfalica. Taxonomy (NCBI): domain Eukaryota; kingdom Metazoa; phylum Arthropoda; class Insecta; order Diptera; family Tipulidae; genus Nephrotoma; species Nephrotoma guestfalica. The sequence goes on from OY829915.1 coordinate 16,082,406, forward strand.
TATTATTCATATACGTATTATTGAGAAAAACAACTTTGTATAACCGCTATATAATAAAGAGATTGAGTCAGCACGTATCACTGATAGTTTAGTTTTTACATGTACCCGTACAATAATATATACAGTTTTTATGCTTCAAAGTAGCCAGAAACTTTTACGGAGAAATAAACGTAATGTTGTTGGCTGGTGTTCGAAAAATAGGTATTGGTAACATTAAGATGGATTAGATTTGGTTTCCATTTTATAACTAACTGCAGATGGTTTGATCTATCTTTGTTCTGACCACTATCCAATCCTTTATGGATATTGGTCAAAACAAAGCTATTCAACAGACAGAAATCATTAAAATCGTTGAATTTTTAGGTTAAACTTGAAATTATGTTTATAATAAAAAAAGGTTTATAATAAAATTAAATAATGTGAACGTATCTAGAATAGATGATGTGTAAGACAGCGGAAAATAAGAGGTTCCGCTATTCGCCAACCATCATCACCAACGGAGATTTTTTATTCATTTTGTACATCTTTTTCCATAAAATAAAACCTTCCAGCGGACGTAAGTGAAGTTATCCCAGAAAATAAAAATATTTAATCAGGCAACACGAACATATCAATAACCAATTTGCTCTTGTGTAAAGTTAGCCCAGCCCAGAATTTTAGTCAATTTTAAGAAAAATTATCAAATTTGTTTAAATATAATAAAAAAATTAAAACCTAAAGTACCAAAACACTGTAAAATTCTGAGTATAGTAATAGAAAATTACAGGCAATATACGAAAAAAATCGTTCCGTGACAAGTTCCCGCAAATGAACTCTGGGCTGGAAATTTCATTGATTTTCATATACTTTTTCGTCCCGCTCGATAAATCTAAAATTATTTCGCCAAAACTAAAAATGTCTCGGATCAGGGCTATATGAGTTTGGAATGTATTCCCGAGTAGCTAATTTTGAGCTGAATTAGAAGAAAATCGTTGCGTGGCAAGTTCTCGAAAACGAACTCTGTGCTGGGAATTTCATTGATTTTTATATAATTTTTCGTCCAAATTATTTCGCCAAAACTAAAAATGTCTCGAAATGAAGAAATGTAAACGGATTTGCAACATTTAATATGTTTAGATGACAAGTGGTAATGTCACTTTTATTATTTTCCTCGTAAGGAAAACCGAAGTATTACACTACAATAGGAAAAAGCTTCGTTCGTTATAAATACAGGGTGGGCTGTCTGTTAGTCCTTTTTCATTTGTAAATAAAACACATTATGGGAGGAAAAGTCAAAATTTTTTATTGATAAGGAATGGTGCTTCTATGCCACTTATGTATGAAAAACAATATCGTTCAAATGCCTACCATGGCTTCGTCTATAAACCCGCATCCGAACATACAAATTTTCGATGACTTTTTCAAATAAAAGCAGATCAATGACCTCAATTTCAACTCGAATATTGTTTTTAAGTTGGACTAATAAATAAAACTATCAAAAAAATTAAATAAATTTGGATTTATAATTTTTGATGATGTTTTTTAGACTGCCGGTAATTTTTCCGTGCACAAGTTTTCTAACTACTTCTGACTACTAGGCATCTGAAACCGGGTCAATTTTGTAATTATTACAATTTTCGCACACTCTAAATAATGGTGGATTTTTAATTGGCTTCTTAATTTACAACTTTAGTTCTCCGGAACTTGGCAATAAATCTTCAATCCTGGTGTGCCGCCGATACAAGTCCCATTTATAGAGAAAATCAAACTAACTTGAAACTAGTTCTGAAATATTGTCACCACATTATGGACGTTTCAAATGTACAATCAAGATCCTTTGCTTCTCATTGTTTTTGGCGACGTTGGCGTGTATATGATTGATCCGATAAAGGTGCGATTTCCCGCTAAATTTCTATATGGCACAGCAAAACATTTATTTTAATTTATTTTCAAAAAGCGGTAACCAACTGTGGAAAGAGGTCGAGTACGAACACTAAGTGGAGTCATTATTGAGAACCTTGTCTACAGCAAGTCAACATCAAGCAACATTATATAATCAAAAATCACTTATGGAAATACACCAATTTCAGTAAATAAAAGGGGATCCCAAAAGACGTATTTTTTTTTATTTATTTTACCGCAAAAAACATAAAATTCGTAAAAAGAACAAATTAACATTTTGTGAAAAAGATAGAAACAATTTAATACAAGTACAATATGTAACCAACTAGTTGCGCTCTTTTTGAGAGCTCCTAGTATTCCAGAACGTTTTTGACCAAATTCTTAAATTACTGTAATTTACAGAATTATGAAAAAACGTATTCTGTTACTCGGTTCTTCATTGAGGCCACTCTAGGAGAAATAGAAATTTTAATGGTTTTAAATTTAAAATGTGGACAAAGAGCGTAGTTCAAAACCGGTTCTTCTGACAAAAGGTATCTTAAAATCTTCTTTATTTAATTTAATTTAATAATTAATTGACTTTAATTCCTTACCAAAGTGTGGTAAACTAAACTGAAAAAGATATTGGCCCTACTATTAACAAACGGTGCAGTAATGGGAGGCTAATTGCTAATTGATTGATTGGACTGTAGGACCAAGTACTGGACAAGAGTCCCGGATAACGCCGGGCTTATTCCTACAGCCTGTTTACACATAATAATAGGAAGGATAGGAAAGGTTTTTTTTTGGGACAGAACGACCCGGTTTCAGACACCTAGCGATCGTACGGCACAACACAATTCTAATCTACTAGAGGAAGGATAAAGGTTTAATAGGTTTAATGGATAATGATGGTATTGGTCTTCAACAGCCACTGCCCAATAGTAGTGGTGATAAATTTAAATTCTTCTAAAATTTTTAAATTTAATTCTTCTTTGAATCAAAGTCCTAGACCCAATGACAAATTAAATTGCCACCTTGCTCTAATTTCTGTTATCTAATAGACATCCGAAGTACTCTTCCAAACCAAAGAAACAGTTTCTGGTTTATATATGGGGTTTCCAAAAATTACGGAAGAACCAATTATTCAGGAATTTATATTTTTCGGAAAAGTTTGCTTTTCTTGTTGGATGGCTTCGAAGACGTGGATATGTAATTTAATAATTACAAAGCCACAAAATAGCCAAAATCCATTTGGGTATCACTTTATTATATGTGCTGAGATTTTGCTTAATAATATTTTACGCTTGCTACCTGAACGATTTATTACTTTATATAACAGTTCATTATAATTTTCTAGAAAATATTATTTTCTGAAAAGCTAAGCCTGATATAAAGACGTTCATTAAATAACTCGCATGACCCTTGTTAAAGGAAATAAAAATACCATACTTAGGGGTATTTTCAATACCTTATCAAGAAAATTACGTAACCCCTATGTATAAATTTGTAATATATAACTGAACAATCTGAAATCTCTTGTTTCTGAGTATCATCGTATATACCACACATTTCAAACACAATAATATGCAAATCACAACCATAGGGCAATTACATTCCACAGCTCATAAATTTTAATTTTGACCCTTCCAACAAAATTCTCTTGTAACGGAAAATAGGAATGTGCTCGTATATAGGTAGAAGCAATTATAATATTCCGTTTGGCTAGACATTTCGGACACGTTATTAATAACAATAAATAAATATGCGAATATAAAATTTATTACTTGTTATGACAGAAATAATTTTTTATTAAGCTGAATTTTCATTATTACACCGAAAATCCAAAATTTTCTATGTACGAACATACCTTAGCTATTTTATATGTAGAAATTTTCCAGTTAAATTTGATTTTTAATAAGGTATGACAAAAATTCAAATTATGTATAAACGAGTACGAGTACATAAAACAACAACAATTCATTTTATATTTATAAATAATTCATAAAGACAAATAAGGCAAGAAAATATACATAACAGTGTGATGGAAAAACATTTCCAATTTTCCATATATCCACACGGGTATTATGTCAGGAAATTAGTCAATTTAATTACTCTACTTATGCGAGTATATTATATATGTATGTGTATCTATGTATATGTGTTTAGAAGATAAACGCATACGTAAACAATCCACATCCATAAGAAGGATGTACGAGATTATGCCGACGCAGTTCTAATTAATTATGACTGATTGAATTATCGAAGATTTTCGAAATACTGTCGATAATATGTCAACTTTTCTTTATACATTTAAGATATTTATATTCTTATTCGTCGCCATGCTTGTTTTGTTCTTCCTTAATAAATCGCAAATTTAGTTCTTACATATCAATATATTACACTCTTCCTCCCTTCTTGTATGTACATACGAACAAAAAACAGAAAACTGTTCGACAAATGCGAGAAAATGGAAAATTTTAATGCATCGTCTTGAATAAATTTTCTTTTGTTGAAAAATAAGATGATTTTATATCGCCTTTTTCTCTGTAAATCTTTACGTCGTCATGGTAACAATTATACAGTTGAATATATGTATCTGTACGAGGGAGTGAATTAACGCGAATCATTACACATGGGATGCGAAATGTACATGTGTGATGTATTTACGACAGGCACATAAAAATGGATAGGCCGGGTGGTTTCTTGTATTATTTTTCGAAAATATACATATATTTTGTATCATAAAACACAACAGATACATACGATACTGATAAGAATGGATTCTTTCATCTAAAAGGATTTTAAATTTATTCATATTTTTGATGTCTTCCACAAAATCGTAAAAAAAAATAAATGTTTAGTACGACGTATTACGAATCAATACGTTTCACAGGAGTTCATATTGTGTCTAGTTGAGGGATTTAAATAATTTTAAAGAAAATATATATTTATGATAGAGCATCTTATCAAGTTCAACAGCCATTTAAAATAATGTTAAACTCAGTCTCTTAGCTCTGGTGCACGATATAATGGGATAATCTTTTCGATTTTGCGGTGTCGTGTATATAATTTGACTGATGACGTATCTAGGCGATTATCGAGCTTAAATTCAAATTTAATATCACAAACAACTTGTCGTAGCGTAGGTCAGAGACATCCTTTCATAGAGATAAGTGACTTGTCTCTATGAAAGGATGTCTCTGACATAATAAACGCCACAAACAGCACCATGCTGCTGGTTTCTAAACTTTATTCTAATGATTGCAGCCAGAATGTTGAAAATGTTCAATGGAAGGTGTTTAAAACTAAAATTTGAAAACGACAATTCATGCAGGAAAATTAAAATTTCGGGAAAATGACAGTTTAGTGAAAACGACAATTCACCGAAATCAACAATTAATTGAAAACACGATTTACCGAAAAAGGCATTTCTTCGAAAAACGACAGTTTATCGATCATCACACATCGATTATGGAACGAAAATATGGTCAATTAGACTGGAATTTATCCAATGTATCCATCCAATTTTATTTTTGCATAGCCTTGTTAAAAAAAAATTAAAAGCGTTAAACTTAAAATCCATTTTAAAATTTTCATTAATTTGTTATCGAAAGTAAATTTTTTATCCAACCTTTATCTATCAAAATTAAAGTGGAAGAATGCTTGTATATAGCAACAAATCGAAATTTTATATGGCAACCCGTCCTTGGGTCTGATCACTTCTAAATTGTAATTGAAAATGTTATCACCGGAGATACAAATCCTTGAATAAAATCGGGATTTCCAAATATTTTTTGGCATTTCTCGACCCTGGGGTCCGATACTTCCAGTTTTGAATTCAAAATGTTGTCACCAGAGCGATACATTTGAATGCAAATTTTCAATAAAATTGGCTTATTTGCAAAATTTTTTATGATAGCATCAGCCCTCAGGTTTGACGACTTCCAAATTTTAAATGAAAGTATTGTGATCGGAGATACACTTATGCATAAGTTTTCAATAAATTCAGATGATTTTTAAAATCTTATATGGCAGCCTCTCGACCCAGAAGTCTGAGTACTTCCACATTTTATTGAAGGTATTTCCACTGTAGATACAGCAACCCGACCCAGAGGCCCGATAAATTGTTATTTGGTGACAATAATTTCAATTAAAAAGTTTCGGATCCCAGGGTCGAAGATATGCCCTATAAATATTTTAAAATAATAAAATCAGGTGGTTTTAAATTGGCTTATTTGGGCCCTCGGGGTCCCCGACCACTTCCAAATTTCAATAGAAAGTGTTGTGATCGGAAATACATGAATGTGTAAATTTCCAATAAATTTAGGTTATTTTATAAAACTTATATAACAGCCTATCCAGATATAACAGCCTATCCAGGAGTCCGACTACTCCCAAAAATTTTATAGAAAGTGTCGCCATCTGCAACATTTTTAAAATTGTATATGGCAACCCCTCGACTATTAGGTCCGATCATTTGTCTGTGAAAATTTTGAATAAAATTGGGTTGTTTTAAAATTTTATAAAGCAGGACCCTGAGGTTCGAATCTTTCAAACTCTAATTGAAAGTATTGTCATCCGAGCTTTACACGTGGATGAAAATTTTCAATAAAATTGGGTTATTTGCAAATTTCAAATGACAGTGTTTTCATCGGAGATACACGTATGTAAAATTTTGGATAAACTGAGTTTATTTTCAAGAATGTATTCGGTAGTCCCTCGATCCTGGTGTCCGACACTACTAAATTGTTAATTGAATGAGTTGCCACCGAAGCGATAGCGTGAGTGTAAATTTTCAAAAAATTCAGGTCATTTTTAAAAACTTATATGACATCCTTTCGATCATGAGGTCCGAAACTTTCAAACTTTAATATAATTTGCTGCCACCGTGGTACACGTGTGTAAGGGGTCCGATCGCTTCCAAATAGGAGATACACATGTGTGCAAAGTTCCACACATCAGAAGACTGTTATTTTCAATTTTTACAAAATCTTTTATTTCAACTGGAAACACCGGGTCACTTTTGGAGGACCACATAATTTTTTGTTTGTAACCAAATCAAATCTCAATCGTTTGAGCCACTCGAAAACTTCTTCAATTTAAATCAAATCGCTTAAAACAAAACAAAATTAAGAAAAAAAAATACCTGGCCGTCTTTGGCTCACCCATTAAATGTATTTTCCAGAAAAAGGGACTAGTCAAAAACTCTTTTTCATACTGGGATATGAATGAAACCAGAGCGCTCAACGAATTTTCCCAAAATTCATACTAATTATGTGTATCTCAGGGCCATTTTTCTGTCTAAATTTCTAACTAAATAAATTGATGGCTAGTTGATATCATTCGTTCATAGATGGCACAAAACAAACTGCGTCTAAGGTTTAATTAAAATCCAACTTTAATTGGCTCAACTGCTTCCTATTACACGAAAACTGTAATTTTTATCAAACCCGTTTGAAATGATTGAAAAATTTAAAAATGGAACCCAACCATTACAGACCGATCAAATTTTTCCAAAATTAGGTTTCAGTGTAAACGCTTGCAGGCACTTGAAACCCGTCTCACCAAATTAAGTCTTTCTGGTGGAAAACAGGCTTAAAAAAGCTTTGGGTCCTGCGAAGCTCTTCTTTCATACATTTTTATCAAAATGGTTAAAGTGGTTCACGCTCCACCGTAGGATCCTCTAAACGATTTGTTTTATTTTATTAATTTTTAATCATATCGCTTATTAAGCGCTTGCTGGCATTCGAAAGTTTTCGCTCACCAATTTTTGACCATAATCGTTCGAGTTGCAAACAAATTGAAAACTGACCCGAACCTACTACGTTACTTTATTTGATATAACAAAGTAATTTCTAAAAATCGTTTTTCACCCCCGCAGAAAGAGCTACTTATTGTTCTTTACTTTTATCTCCTCTCACCAGCATAAATGTTTCCAATTTGTATGTTAATTTCCCATTTTCCAGAACCATATCGAAACTCCTTCCATTAACTTTGCAATCTTTATTGGGGCCGAGGCAGATCCAATCCCTTCGCAGTTTGCTTTAGACATCCTACCTTATGTAGTAGCCAAATCGAGTAGCTCCATGCCAATGTTATAGTACTGACATTAATGATGGGTCGGCTCATGAGTCCTGAATTTCGACCGGGGTTACAGAAGTGATCATTTACAACACCGATCGTATTCAGATGAAAAAAAAATCTCTTTTGCATTCTGTCCATATTAGAACTCAAATCCGGTACCTCCCAATTCCACTTCCATAGCTTAATCACTATATCATTTGGTCGGTCCCACAAACTGTGTTTAAACCACATCTGTAAAGATGGCAAACCGCTATCCGCGGAAAGCGGATGGTATGCGGGTTGTAGCACCCGGCATCTAGCATTTCGCATCCCACAAACCGCTATCCGCTATCCGCGGAATGCGAAATTTTGTATGCGGGTTGTAGCACAGCTTAATTGTAATCAAATTTGCCACTTTTCAGAACTATTTCTGAAACTCATAACTGTATACTATTTTCATTAGGCACCCGAGTTTAGTTTAAATCGGTGGCCTAGTTCAAACTGCCCAATTCCATTTTAATTTCATCTTATTACCGTTTAAAACCGAACTACCGTAGATCGAGTTAAAATAGATACTCGTTGTCCAACACCGAAATTTTATACAACACAATTTCCAACTTTTGAAAAAAACCTCAACATAACGATGCTACTCATTTCTATATTGCTTACCATTAGTCTTAAATCAGTCACCGTGAGTTTACTGACACCCGCAATGACATCGTATTACCGAGGACGCGTTTATATCTCACACACCAATACTTGGGTTAGCAACATATTCTAGCACTCATTTTATTGCCCATTCATGCCTTTTCGGAATATTAAAAGGGGTATTAAAAGGCTTAGAGATTCGTTACCACCAACGAACAGTGGTGAAAGTTCTTAAATTTTGGCCTTTCACCAATCTTTTCATTTATATATTATTAAGAAAATAACTTCACCCAAAGCTCTTAGTCTTCATACAAAATTTAATAATTTAAATTTTTATCAATGTAGAATCAGCTAATCATTAAATAAGCTATCATTAAATTACAATGGCGACGGTACAGTATTTTTATTTGGCTGTTATTATTTAAACCGGTAATTAAAGCTGCAGGGCGAACTCTTCGACATTTGAAATTTAAATAAATGAACTTCTAAAGTTAGCAACTCAGTGGTTGTGTTGCTGGAAAGCTCCTGAATTTTTGTGTTTCCAAAAAATTCAAATTTTATTCACCACTATTTTTTTAAATTCACCACTAATGTTTAAAATGAAGCGAAAAGTACCAAAACTCGTAGCCTCCATACAAGGTCATGGTGAGCGTACGATACAACGCAATGACGTCACTCATAATATGTTGACTACTAAGCTGTGCGGACGGAGCTAGTTTACAGTGGTAGTGTTGATAGATGGTTCTGATTTATGGGATCACAGAAAGCTAAAATTTTATTCACCGTTGTTTTCTAAAATTCACCTCGGTTGAAAAATTGACAAAATTGATTTTTTATTTTTATCGAAGTTTGACGACATAGTATTTTATTGAGTTATTATTCTCTCAAAAGAATTAATTTTTATTCACCACTCTTTTTTAAATTTGTCACTTTTTTTAATTCACCACGACTATCTATTATGAAGAAAATCGAGTACACATAGCTTCAATAATACAAAAAAATTATAAAGCCATGACATCGTGACGTTTGATACAACGTCGTGACAACACTCATAATTTAAAGATTAAATTACTTGACCTGAAAGGGTTAGAGACTTGGTGCTGGTGCTAATGTAGTGGACTTGAACTACAGGTCACATTTTATTTGGTTAAATAATTACCGGTAACTGACCATCAATCAACTTTCAAACAGCTTTCAAACAACTTCCCAAACAATGACGCTCATTTTGGGAGAAAAATGTGGACTTTTAGATTTAAGCGATTTGCAAACCTTGTCAAATTCACGAATTTAATTAAGCCATTTAAAACCTTTTTAAATCTTCTGATCCAAAGTTTAAACTAAACTTGTTAAAGGTTATCGTTGTTAAAGTTGCTTAATTTTTCTTAAGTATAAAATTAATTTCTTACTTTAAACCTTGCATTAAGAACATCACAGAAAAATCAATTTGATAGAAAATTTAGTTAATTAAATGAAAATTTTATTTTATAAATGTGTTGTAACCACTAGAATTTGTGTTAAAACCCCAATATAAAACAATTTCCATAATAGCTTATCGAACAATGTTTTAGTTTGACAGGCGAATGCTTAAAATTTTTTTATAAACATTTTATATTTTGTTCTTCTAAACTTTTACAAACTATAAAAATAAATAACTTGATTTCTCTCACAAGTTAAGCTTGTGTCCAAATTTATTTCTAATTTAAAATATGTTTTAAAATGTTGGCATGTTCGACATGTTAAAATTTTAAACCACGTTGAAATTGGGGAAAAACATTTTGTACAAGCACATACAACAAAAGTTTTTTAAATTTAGAATTAGAATAATTCTTATTGTGATTTGCACATAACAATGTTATATCAAAACTCTCGTCTATTTTCCCACGTCACCGCATAACATTTCCGTCAAATCACAATGAACCGACGCCACAATTCTTTCAAATGATTTTTCTTTTTGTACAAATTTCAATGACTTCACTCAGCATCTCTTAACAACAGACCATATCTAAACCAAATTTCACATAATGTGTCAATTTTTCTCCAACGCTGTGTTTATTATTATTATTACTATTTTCTTATCAGTTCAATAGAACAGCAACAAAATAATAATACAAAAGAAAAAACAATTTTTTTTCTAATTTCTATTTATCAAATCCATAAATAAAATATTTATTTAATTCGGTCTCATTCATTCAATCTAAAATATAATAGATTATAGAGAGTAACGAAATGTACATAATAAACTCAAATGTTATATGACTTATGATGTCATTAGGAAATGATCAATAAATTTTCTTCACCATAATTAATATTTCGACATTTTCTTTGTCTCAAAACACACTCGTATACGTACATAAATTGATGAATGTTCTTTTACGAGAAATTGATAAGCACACATAATCAATTGGTAAATATTTAGAGTTCGGGTTTACTAGTGACCGAGTTAATCTATTTCCTAATTAATTATTAATGGAATACAACTGGTATACCATTTTCTGTTTGTATTATTTAAGTATTGACAATGGACGGTGTTTTACTAGGGCGGGTGACATGTATAAAAAATATTTTTAAATGTGTCTTGCACACGGAAATGCAAGTACACACCAAACGTTCCAAGAAATATATTAAACGTCGATCGATAAAGCTAATATTTACTCATCGGTCTGATTAAAACTTTTAGTTAGTTAAGCGATATGATAATATTACATATTTAGGCCATTAAACTTGATATAACTTCAATTACTGTTATTAAATGAAAATAAGCCCAAATAAATATTATTTTATGCCCCCAAGAACAGCGATCTTAAAAATACAGGAAACTATTCAAATTAAAGGTGGCGCCAAATTACTAGTTTTATGGAAATTAAAACCGCCTCCTGGCTGGTGCAAAAATGTATATTAGTTAGATCCTCTTTTGCACATAAAATATTAAATTTGGTGCTCAAAAAATTACCACGCTCTTCTGATGCCCAAATCAACATATTCGCTCGAATATGTAATGACCTGTCAAAACTTATCAATAATTTTTGATTTACAAAGAATTTATAATTGATTTTTAAAAAAAATCTTAAATGTAATGTTGAACTGATAGAATGTATTTATTCTCTTGATACGTTAGAGGCAGACGACCGACGATACCCAAACATATTTTTTCAAATGGTGCTACGTAACTCACAAGGCCGTATATACTTTTTAATTCGTTTCAGCATTACCTGCGGCTGAACTTGAATGGAACTCGTGAATCGTTTTGTCTATTTCATTATCAATATTGAGAATAGTTTCGTTTAATTTAATTGATTTTGTTGTCCTCCGTTACTTGAGCTGATGGATTACCTTGTAATCTAAATCATCCAATCTAATCCGCTACCTCAACCTTACTAAGCGGGATGATGTTTTTCTTAAATTATTAAACCATATTAATGAGTGGTCCGTGGCAATGGAAATGTTCAACAGCCCATTCCATCGTCAAAAGTTTATTTTCAATTGTCGGATAGTTATTTTCTGCCTTGTTCGTCCAGTACCTACCAAAATTTGGGTACTGGGGTATTGGCGGGTTTGTTAATGCATTTTTTATTTTACAAAAAACATCCAAAATGAATGGGTGTCCCTTTTTTAATAGAAAGGGCATTCATTCATCCTAAATAAACCCAGGAAGGATTTATTTTTTTTTATAATTTTCAGGTTGTGGATAATTTTGAATAACAAGTCACCTTCGATTTGTCTGATTTTATTCCATGTTCGGTTGGATAAACAATTTCTTTAGACAAAAACTGACACTTCCCTTAATTAATTTCTCTAGAACGATCTCGTGCACTAATTATTTAATTCCATTTAATCCACTTATTATAAGGTTCATACAACGTTGAAATGTTGCCGACGCGGCTTTCAACTCGAATGGCATTCGTTTGGACTGGAAGTGGCCTGAAGACGTGCTAAATACAATTTTTCCTTAGCCCAATTAAGCTAACTAATCCTAGAAAAATATTTTGATTTTCCGAGATGGTCCAAAATGTCCGAATGTTTGGTACTATTGTGAGAGGAAAATTCCATTCCAATACTAAGTTTCAATTATTTCGTCAGATTTTTGGTTGATTCAGGCAAACGAGGCTTGAATTTTTAGTTTATCACCCGGTAAATAAAAAATATCGTTGTATTCGCGGCAAATGTTTAAGATTGATTTATTTTCCTCCGATAGCTAAGGTGATCTAGACTAAGGAATGATTGGATTTTTCTATCCGATTAGTGGCAAGTCTAAATTTTTTATTGTCCCGTCGTAATTGTTGGTATTTACAAGATTAAAAGTAGTTAAATTATTTTTAGAATTCACAATTGAGTTGGTGTTTGCTCTGATCGAGCTGGCAAAGATACACAAAAATCCGAAGTTATTTTTAATACTATCAACTCGTTTTTGGTCGGAATTTCGAGGTTGTAATTGGAAATGGATTGTAAATCAATGTTACATTTACGTGTGATTAAGAAATACCAGCCCAAGAAATAGGGAATGAGTTAGCAACAATTTGAAATGAATATGGAATGATTAATGAATTTGAGATGGTTATGTTAGCCTCACAACTTGCCAAGGTTTAAATTATTTCTTTAGTAATGGCTGGCGAAACCTTACTGTACCAGGAACACATAAAAGTTTGGCATTAATTTGAACGTATTTTCTATCGTTATTATCGGAACGGAAATTAATCGAATAAATATTTGAATTTAATGAATATGGATTACAGTTTTATTCTATAGTAAAGAATTAAAGGAATTAGGGTAGAAAGTATTTGAATTAAGCTGTAAATTAGAATCAAATTAAATTTCGATTTGCGAGAATATTGATATTTAAATTCGAACACTCTACTTTGGAATTTATTGAATTCGAACACTAGTGCTCATTGAGTTTGTTAGATCGGATCCCAAAACCATTTCCTAGATATGACGTCCTAGTATTTTGTAATAAGCGCAATTAATACGTCGTTAGATTTATTTGCAACATTGCTGCAGGTATGCAGTGCTTGATGCGTTTTTCCTTCTTTGTCTAAGCACACCTCGTTCACTAACATCAATAAAGTGAAAGAAATGGTGACGGATAATCGTCATTTAGGTTTGAAAGAGATAGTCGCTGAACTTTCTGTGTCTACCGAATCAATTCGTACAATTGTACACGTTTGATTGGGCATAAAACGCGTTGCCGCTGGATTAGGTCCGAAAGAGTCAGTTTCGACTTCACATTCATAAAACGCATTATATAACTGGTGATGAGACTTGGGTCTACGAGTTTGACATTCAAACTAGTTAACAAGCTTCGAAATGGCGCCTTCCAACTGAGCCGAAACTGAAAAAACCACGTCAAAGTCGATCAAAACTCAAGGTAACGTTGCCTGTTTTCTTTGAGTATCGCGCTGCTGTGTACTCGGAATTCAGAAGGTCAGACGGTAGAAAGAATAAAGAATATTATCTGGGCGTTATGCAGCGATTGAGTGAGCAAATTCTTCGAAAAAGAGCAGGTTTGGGAAGAAAACTCATGGATTTTGGACCACGACCACGCACCATCTCCCAAGGAACAACCATGGATGAATCGTCCTGTTCGAAAAATTCGGCCGTAGTGTGGCAGGTGTTTTGACGAATATTAGAATATTCATTAAATTTACCGAATTAAAAATTGTCGTGAAGCAATCCCAAATCTTTTTGTTTTGGAGGCTGAATTTTTCAAACAGGACTTTCAGAAAAAATATGCCCACACGGTAACATTTCTGAGTTTTTCTGATTCCGCCATAGTGTAGCAAGTATTTTGAAAAATATTTGAATTTTTCTGAAATTTATATCCTTATTCCTGTGTGGAACCATTCCAAAACTATTTATTTTAATTTAGTTGACTGTTTTGAACAGTTCAAGTTGTTTACTATTAGACGGCATATGCCTTTACTTGGTATCATCTCTGAGTTTTTTTTTAATCGGCCATAGTGTCGCATATGTAAGACCATCGTTATCCATTAAACCTATTAAGCCTTTATCCTTCCTCTAGTAGGTTAGAAGTAGATTAGAATTGTGTCGTGCCGTACGATCGCTAGGTATCTGAAACCGGAACGTTCCGTTCCAAAAAAAACCTTTCCTATCCTTGCTATTGTTATGTGTAAACAGGCTGTAGGAATAGGCCCGGCGTTAGCCGGGACACTTGACCAGTACTTGGTGCTACAGTCCAATCACTCAATTTGTCTAAGCACACCTCGTTCATTTCTAATAACACCTTTTCGACACCATCGGCATATGTAGTTACGCGTTCATTTCGTTGTTGATGAGTATTTATTAAGCCCACTTGCAGTTGTTCACTTGATCGCGAGTACTGGAATTTATTTTTCAATCCAACTTTTGCCAGGAATCAAATTTTCTCTATATTTTATAATGGTAAATGCTTTAGAATAAAGTTTGATTTTAAGCAAGTTTAAATAATTTTCACTTTCGGTAGCTGTTAATTGGTCATAAACTATGTCACAATAGGATATAAATTTATGCAATCGATCAGAGTTACTATTAAAATCGGAAATTAATGTAAGGGTTAATTTAATTGGGCCAATTACGTTAAGTTGATAAATGTGATAATTAAAAATTATATGAGGATATTTTAGTAAACTGATCATATTTAAATACAACGTTGAAATTGATGATTTTAATGTACTGTACTTGCAAATTGTGTTGTAACTTGAGAAAATTGGTGATTCACTGAGCACATCAAAGTCCAAGAGCATTCCAAATACTTTTTCTATTTGCTCTTATCAAATGCTAGGTTTAAACAAAAAGTATTTCAATGGGTTACAGTTCGTCAATCAGTTTCTTTAATTTTGTAAACCTGGAGGAAAGCTTGTCACGTGTTCAAGGTCACTTCGTTGTGTTCTAAGCTTTAGTTTACAATCCTTGGTATAAAAATCTTCCCGGGACCCTCCGTTAAATATTTTTAGTTTTGGATCTTGTCAGATTGGAAACATTTAATTGTCTTGATTAAAAGTTTATAGTACTTCCAAAACCATTCTATTATATAAAAGCTGTACTGCTTTTTAAATGGTTGAGCTTTTATACATATTCTCTATTCTAAATTCCCACCACGTTAAAAGATTATAATACAAAGTTAAATTGAAGTATTATGTTTTTCAAATTATAACTTTAGGTATTTTTTGTTTTTAAATACGTTGAAAAGCTCAAAAGCTTTAAAAACACATTTTCTATTTTTACTTCTTATCAATCTTGGTCTTAACAAAAATTATTTTATAAATGTTTAGTTACAATTCATAAGAAAAGATTATGGGCTTTCAAAAAGCTTTTTCGGTATTAAATCACTATAACTAAAATGTTTTCTCTATTATAAATTAGAGCTTATTTCATTTCTGGTTCAACTTCAAGTACAACTGCTTATTCACCCTTCTTACTGTAAGTTTAGTTTTTGTACTTAATTTCCAGAACAAACTTTTGAAATTATCTATAAGATCGTATAGCTTAGTCAACCTGATTTGACGATATTAAAGCCTCTTGCGTTACGTCTTACTTAAATTTTACGTAACAATAAAAAAGTTTTTGAGCCCCATGAGTTACAGTTTCCTTAAATTTTCGCGAAGAATAAAGTACTGCAAGTGGACGAGCTCATTTAGTTTTACTAAAATATTTATTCAAAGCTTCAGTGGATCTCTTATATCAAAATTTCCAAGAGTTGTAATAGCTACCGTTAGTCTTAAGCATATCAGCTAGAACAATTTAACTACATTGCTTAAAAGGGTGCATTTTTGACGCAACAGAGTATTTTACAAAATGGTTAAGTTGGAAACCCCGGGAAATTAACTTTTCTAAATCCTATCCTACTCATGAAAATATAACAATTTAAATAATGAATAATGTTTCTTCTACTAATTTTTATCAAAATTGGTGCTAACAAAAATTATTTATGAATATTGACTTACAATTCGAATTAAAAGCTAACGAGCTTTAAAAAGCTTCTCCGATTTTAAATAACTTTAATTGAAATAATTTTATTTTCAAGTGAATTAAATGGGCTAGTGCAGTGAGTTTAGAGGTATATCTCCGGTCGCAAGCGTGTTAAGCAAGATAACACAGCTGAATTTCCAAATTGGTATCCTCGACAAAAATGACAGTCGCATGTGAATAGTAGATAAATTTAACACCGAACATAACTTCAAACTTCTTAGTTTTGAGTTCAATGATTTTTTTTCAAAATGTATTGAATTAAAAGCTCTAAAAATTTCCATTTTACTTGAATGACCACTTTTTCAGTTTCCTGGTATTTTCAAAAAATTATTTTAAAATATTGAGTTACAGTTCGGTAAGTACTTTTTCTGGACGGTAAAACCTAGAAATGGGCATTAACGTTCTAATCTGAATGTTTTAGTTAATGACATCTTATTAAGTTTTGCTTTTGCAGCTTAGTTCATATCTGGTCTTATCTTAACTTTAATGGTGTAATTAACTTTATTAATTTACTGCAAGTTCCATTTTTGTCCGCCATTTTATTTTATATTAAGCTTAAATGATTCTCTGGTATCACAATCTCCAGCTTATAAACACAGTTTACAAAGTTTATAAATATTATATTAAAAGCTTTAGGAAATTGCATTTTTTGCCAAGCTTTGGTACTATTCGATATTCTAAATCTTACAACGTTAAAATATTATAATTCAAACTTGAATTACACTGCACTGTTGTTTTAAAATTGTGACTTTGGGTCTTTGTAACTTTGAAGTATACGTTGAAAAGCTCAAACGCACGTTCCAATTGTATTCTCAATTTCCTCTACAAAAATTAGAAGTTAGATCTTAGTTCTTAGCATAAAGTTACACATGTCACAAACAGATAAAAACTATATTCTTCTATAAATCGGGTTCAAAACTTCTGATTTGATCTTTGAATTAAAATTTAAAATCTTATCATATATAAATACGAAGCTTATCCAAAAATTTCAATCAGAAATAATTTTTTCCCTCCGCACGGATGTTACGAATTCAAATGAGGAACTGTCATTCCTATTTCGAGTACCCTATATATTTATATCGATATCTTTACAGATATGTGCTATAAATGTATGCTGCTGTGATAGATGTCTAAATATATGCAAAGACAGTAAATAATACAGTGTATCGATATAAATTCTCGTCAACCTAATAAACAGAGATATGTCGTCGAGATGATGTATTCCGCAATATACTCGTAAGAGTATACAAACAAATAAACCAGACCAACACACAGCAAAACAAAAATATAAATGATAGATTTGAAATTTATTTGTCATATTTTTCGAAATTATTAATCTCTCTTAAAACTTGATGGTACAATAAAAGAATTTATGGTTATTGGGTTTTTAGATCATGTAATTTATTTTTGTGGTTTGGTTTGGCATTGGTGGTCGTATTATAATGAATTCAAATCCAGCATTCACACATGCTAAAATCAAAATATTTGATTCCAATATAATGATAAGGTTTCTATCGATATAGTTTTATATAAAACGATATCACAAATAGGTAAACTTTTGGTTTTCTATTGAGCTCATATTTTTACGAGTTTTACTTGTTTTCCATATTTATAGATTTGGGATGAATGTATGGAATACACCCACCACCCACCATATTGTCTTCGTGTATCCTCCAGATATTCGCAGACATTATTTTATACAATATCAGTTATATAAACTGGGAAAAGAGGATGCATTCCTATATTCTTATTGATTGGATATACATTTTTTGCGTTCGTTCCAAATCAGCTCGAAACCAAAAAACTTAAAAGGATGACAACTTTAATGTGACTTGAAATGAGTATTTAATTGGTTGTAGAGTATCCATAAAGTCGTTCTGATGTATCGTGTGGGTAGTACATATGGAGAGATAAATTCTTTGTGTTGTCAGACTTTTGGAAAAAATTTGATGGGATTGTTTTTGTTATAATGCTGAGATTATGTAATATGAATTTCCCTTAAGGGACTTCCAATTTGCTATTTGAAAAACGATTTTTCGATGTGTGTATGCCTTTTCAATGATGTCATGTTGTTTGATGGTATAAAATTTTACTTTGTAAATCAAGAAAGTGGAAAATTATTAATGAGATTTTTTTCTGTTTTTTCCAGAAAATATTTTTTTACCGTTCGGATTAACGCTGTGAACTATAAAAAAAATTGATGTTCCACATCTCAAGGACGGTGAGTTAAATAGTTTTTTATTTGCATGTTAATAATTTACCTTTTAAATCAATAACACATCAGAATATGTTTTGAGTTGTTGAGCTCTTCGTTAAATCTCTTTTAATCCGCCGATAGCGGTAATCTATGGCCCGATGATTTTGAATTGGTTTAACGAGAAGTTGAAATAAATTAGATTTTAGATCTTTAGTTCCTTTGATATTTTTAAAATTTGGCTATGGGGTGGAGTTGAGATATAGTGACTCAAACTCAGGAACTATTCGTTGGCCGGACTATAGACTTAAATCGAGTGATAGAGGTGGAGTTAAAATATAACAGCTCAAATTTAGGAACTATACGTTGACGGACTATCGGCTTATGTTTAACAGTAGAGGAAGATTAAATGTAATTTCTGGAGTGGAGTTGAAATGTAGTGCCTCGAACTCAGGAACTGTTCGTTGGCCGGACTATCAACTTATATTTGATGGTAAAAGAAGATTTAAAGTTATTTCTGTGCGTTGACAGTACTATCGCCATAACAAACAAACATCCATAAAAAATTGTCTTAAGCTATTTTTTATGTTTTCGTGGATACAAATTTAGGCTATCTTCACTTAGGTGTAATAAATGTTTAATATAATTCTGATATAGATATTCGCTTCCCAATGATCTAATGGAATGGGTTCTTCGTCTACGTAAGTATTTCCATTTTTGCGGAATTGTTTTGTGTTTATTCTCTTTAATTTTTCTGTATGCAATATGATTATTTGGAAAACTGCATCACTCTCCGTAACATGTATATGAAGTTAGCCCAGAAAGTCATCCCAGAAAAAATTGTACCGTTCCGATTGGCACTACAGGCGCACAAGTGTTTGGCCCAAAGGATGAATTGTTTTAGTTCATGGTTCCCAGAAACCGCAAGTTCCGGAAACCAAACCTAGTAGTACCCACTTATAAGCATGTTCGTTACTGACCTTGAAAATTTCAAGATAATCCTGCCGTTGTGATTGGCGCTACAGGCTCATAATTGAATGGGGCAATACATTTGACGGGGATTTGCTTCAATAACTCCTGGAAGCAAAGAGTTCTGGAAACCAAACCTAATAGTAACAACTTGTCATTAGACTGCCTATGTACCATACAAATGTCAAGTAAATCGTACCATTCTGATTGGCACTATAGCCACACACGTGTTTGGCCGAAAGGATGAATTGTTTTAGTTCATGGTTCCCAGAAACCGCAAGTTCCGGAAACCAAACCTAGTAGTAAATAATCCTACCGTTGTGATTTGCGCTACAGGCTCATAATTGAATGGGCCAATACATTTGACGTGGATTTGCTTCAATAACTCCTGGAATCAAAGTGTTTAGGAAACCAAACCTAATAGTAACAATTTGTCATTATACTCCCTACGTACCGTACAAGTTTCAGGAAAATTGTAACGTTCTGATTGGCACTACAGGCGCACACGTGTTTGACCCAAAGGATGAATTGTTTTAGTTCATGGTTCCCAGAAACCGCAAGTTCCGGAAACCAATCCTAGTAGTACCCACTTATAATCATGTTCGTTACTGACCTTGAAAATTTCAAGATAATCCTACCGTTGTGATTGGCGCTACAGGCTCATAATTGAATGGGCCAATACATTTGACGGGGATTTGCTTCAATAACTCATGGAAGCAAAGAGTTCCGGAAACCAAACCTAATAGTAACAACTCGTCAGTATACTCGTCATTATTAAACCTGTTTTAACCACTTGTCTTTATGTCTTTTATAAACCATACAAGTTGCAACCCAATACTACCATTGTGGCGAGGCACTCTTAACTGACATGTATTAACATTAATTGAAATTTTTGCGATTAAATATGGCTGGGTTCTGCATATATTTTTTTCTTTCCATGCAATATGTTTTATTACGAGGTTTTAATTTTTCTTGGGCTGAATTAGAGTCAATTTAAATAATTTTAGTGAAATCCTGGGCTTGTATAAACATACAACTTTAGTGTTGCCTGATGCAAAAATTTATTTTTTCTGGGATGACACTCTGGGCTAACTTCACTAACATCTCCGTAACCAATCTTAGCCAATACATTATTTCCACTTCGGTTGAGAACATAAATCTTTTCAGGAATCTTACCAAAATATTGATCTTATCAAAATAGCTGAACTGAACTGTTGGTCGGGCTGCTAAGCAACTGTTTAATGCCGTTCCATCTTGTGGTTTAATTAAATTGTTAAATACGATTCTTAATTTCAAACTAGTTTCAACCACTTACAGGCATCTTTGTGATTAAGCCTTTAAGTTCTGCTTAAACAGAGCCAACAAAGAATGTTGCCATTTCTTCTTTCTTCATGCCAACAAAGAATGTCACCAGCTCATGTGAATCAGCCATGGATCTCTTTGTAACTATAACTTCCTCTAAAGTATCCATCATCCGTTTTAGAGTAGTCACATTCGATTAACGAATATTGTTTGTTCAAGTAACTTACGTCGTCCGTTCTTGCAGTTTCACCAGAGCAATGCTGTAGTTGTTTTGTGTTATTTAAAGCTAACGCAAAATAAATCTTGCTTCACCCTTCACTCTTTCCACAGAGAAGCTTAAAATTTTCAAATCCGAATCTGGATCTAGATACTGATATAAATTTTGTTTGCAAATTTTCAACTATAAAAATGTTTATCTCTTAAGAACTTTCTAGGCCGGCAATAGATCTTTATCGTTTGAGTTGACAATAAAGCGAACGAATTATGCTAACCTACGTTGAACTATGCTATCAGTTGTATGTGAGGAATGGCACAATTGACCTGTTTCGATACTTTTTTGTGCCGGAAATGACTATATTGATGATTTGATATGATTCGTGCTGACGAAGTGGCCAGCACCAACTTCCGAAATCCCACATTTAAATTGTCTAGACCAGAACTAGTTTTTTATATTTTGAGTTGGCAATGCAATGGTAAGGGCAGCTGCGAGGTCCCATATATTTATAATAAAATCTTTAACGATTGATTTGTGTCTGCCAGTTGATCTAATAAGCCATGGCTGGTCACATTATTCTTGGTCACATTTTAATCGAAAATATATAAAATCTAAAAACATTATTTATTAAGTAATATTTTGCCATTCGATTAAATACGCATGGTAGATTTTCTAAATTTCATCTAAAACCCAATGACTTTATATTTTAATTTAGGAACATTATCTAATGAGTTGATAAAGCCAAAAATCTAAATTAAGCTACTGTTAAGTAGCAACAATAACAACAACAAAAAGTTTAATTTAAAAATTTCCAGAGAACAAAATTGTTAAAAAAAAGAACTTTAAATAAGATTTTCCACATGAACGAATTAGGGTTTTTTATATTTTGCTTTTATGTGGAGCAAATTTTTATTTTGTATTTTATATTTTTTGCCCCGCACAAAGAAAAGTTCAACAAGTAATGAACGGAAAATAACACATTAACTCAGCATTTAGTATTTATGTGTATATATTAGACGTATTATTAGATTAGATTTAATGAATTACGAAAAGTGTCTCAGACACACAATCACCCAAATTGTCTATACGGCAAAAGTCACACAAGTCAGCATAATAAAATTTGTGCTAGAAACATGGAAAAAAAATCAAAGAAATCAATAATTTTCCGAAACTCAAAAATCATCATAATAATGTTTGAATTGCGATTTGGCTGCCCCCGCTCCCCTCATTGCGATATATATTTTTCACCAGCAACACAAAAAGCCTAACCGTATTTTCAAGAGATTTAAAATTTTTATTTTATTTTATGTATATTTTGTTCACCCACCACCCGTTGAGAAATTAAATTAGATTTTATATTCGATCTAATTTCGAATTCATTTTGAATACAATATATAAATACTTACAATAAAAACTAAATTAAATTAATCTCATGCCGATGATGTAGCATTGATAATCACAAATGTACAATATACACAGCACAGGAAGAAGGTCGAACGATTTGAATTTCCTAAAATCTGTTATGTGTGTGGATCTGTTACACAGTGGATTTTTAACTTTTCCGCAATCACTAGATTTATTGGTATATTACACAACCCAGAATCAATTGACATTTTTAGTATATAAAATTGTGTAAAACACGTACATACATACATAAATATTAAGTTATGTGCGTATGTGTGTATTGGTTTGACATGTATACTCTTATGATTTAAAACTAAACCTTTTGTTTTGTTGATGTGTTTCGTTTTAATCCTCTTAAAACCTTTTTATGATACGAGCAAACACTGGTTCCGTTCTCATCTACAACGCCATAATGTATACTATGTATAGAGAGATACTATAAAAATGTAACATTTGTGTTGTAATACACAAAAAAAAAATTTTTACGACTTTAGTAATAAAACCAGTAGTAGCATGTAGAAAAGCTTTTGTGTTGTTGAATCACTGTATACGTTACGTACAACAAAAATTTACTACCTTTTCCTCTACATATAATGTTATAAATGATGTGATATAGAGGCGCTGATTTATATATTTTTGGTATAGTAGTTAAGCAAAATACTGTATAAGTAAATTATATTTTAGTTAGTAATTTTTGTAACTGTAAAAACTAGACTAAGTAGCTATTATGCGCTCAGAAATAAACTATTATCACGAATATAATTTAATATTGTTGTTGTTTTATTAGCAACAACAAAAAAAACTTTATGTTACCATTACGTCAATATTTTAAGTATATATTATATACTAAGTAGTATATACAATTGTAATTACGGTTTTGTTGATGATGATGATTAAAATTATATAATATATGTGATACCATGTGTATGCCTGCTTTACTATAATAAATTGGACATGTTTTATTGATTATGGTTTAGTACCCTCGATATATAAACTTGGGGTGTTGAAAATTACTATTTTTTTTTGTAAAATAATTTGTTTTAACCCTTTTGAAAATAAAACTAGGTCAATCGAAGAATTTTTTGTTATAAATTTTTTAAAAGGTTAAAAGTGCATGTGGTTGATGAACAATTTTTTTCAACCTTTTAACATATTGGGAAATGATATAAAATTATATTTCCGGTAATAATTCAAATTTATAGAAACGTGAAGGAATAAACATGCCCAGTAAACAGTTTTTTTGAGAATTTTTTTTCCCCGACGTTTTTGATTTCTCGAGAATTCGGGTGTCTCGTAATTTTTATACGAGAGTCCCGAGAATTCCCGAGAATTTTTCTCAATTTTGAAAAACATAACCATACACTAGTTTGTATTACACTGATTTACTACTACTAATATAGTAACTTAAAAATAAATCAAATAAATAATCGCGTGTTACTAAACAAGAATTTTAATTTGGTGAATTCACTTTTCTAATTTGCTATCAATAAAATAATAGCTCTTACAAAATATGCAGTAAGTATATACAGGTAGACAGGTTAGGCTCATTCGCACAGCGATAATTAATAATAACGAATTATTTCTTCTGATGTCGAAAAATTTCGCTCATTTTGCGTTGATGTAGGCCGAATGGTAAACAGACCCTTCCTAATCAAATTTAAGTTTGGGGATATTTGGCCAGTTAGTTCAAATAAGTTAATTTCTTTTAGTACAGTATTTATATCATTACGAACTTTATTGGTTTCTAAACTCGAATGGATAGTATCTTCTAATTTTTATTTTCTAGTTTTTGAACCATAATCGGCACCTTGTAGTTGCAAATCGACCAAATTATTACTGTAGACATTTTCTCGGGATAAATTTTCATCGAAGACAAGTAGTCTTTTCATGAGAGCTTTTGAAGTTTTTACAAGGTAATTTTTTGACGCCATCTTGAAAACTCCTTAAACGAACTCCCTTACACATCCGCATTCCCATTTGTAAGGATATTAGGATTATTTAAAAAGTTTAAAAGCGAAACCAGTGGTACGTTTCGCCTCTTACCAATTTCAGTTTGAATTTGAGTTTGAGTTTAACAAACTGGTGGATAATAGCGTACTATTGTTTTGAAGGGACTCGAAAGTCGTTTCAGTGCTTCACCTGTATACTTATTATCCCACAAGTTCTGCAAATTCAGATCAATTAACGCCTTTTGTATCGGACCTTAGATAAGTTGTAAAAAAGGAACTGAAGAAGTATGTTCAGAAATAATCTGGTTCCGTTCCAAATTGCATTATTCCAGAACTTTTTCGGAAAATGATTTAAGAATCTCATTTCCATTTTCATTCCCAATTTAATCATAATCGGTACACATTTTTTAATTTTCATTTCATTGACCATCATCTTCTATGCCGTACGATGGAGTCATTATTCCTTTCAAACTAAAAATGAAGAGATATGTTAGTTGTGATCAACACCCGACTTTCTTGTGAGATTCATAAGTCAAAGAAGCGATATCAAAAATATGGAAGTCAACATACTTGTGATATCGAGTCGTTTTCTTTATTATCTATAGCTAAATATAAAAAAATTCCAAAATTCAATGTGTAGAGTGTTGCACCTGTGTGTAATCTCATAATCTCAAACCGTAATTGTAGAAATATCTGTAAAATAACACAAAATATGTGCGAAAACAAATTTTTCTAAAAATAAAACGAAAACTTACTCGAGCTTTAGTAAAAAAAAATTTGTTTGTCAAAAATCGTAATTTCTATTAGATTTTACTCAATTCATTTGAATCAATTGTGTTGCAAATTTAATTTAATAAAATTTTGCCAAGAACATTTTGGAATCTTATCCTATGTTTAATATACAAAAATAGTTATATCCCAATCGGTTAAGAAATAGATTCCTTTTTTCAAAAGATCTTTAATTTGAGGTTCATCGCCTACGATTGACAGGACACATTAGCCATATTATGGAACAATTGGCAACATTGCGGCTAAACCGGAGCATCCCTTTACAAATTTCCGAAAATCACAATCCATTGCAATTATTTCGTGACACTCGAAAATATCCTCTTTCAAAGTTTTTATTAAAACCGTTCGAGCCGATCTTTTCCCGAATTTAGAACTCATCATAATCGGTTCCTAGCACTCGAAAATCCTTTTTGTTAAAAGTCGTTCGGCTCTCAAAATTAGAACCCATCGCAATCCATTAATGGTGTTAGAAAATATTTATCATTGCAATTTTTATGTAAATCGTTCGAGCCGAAAACATTAAAAAAACGGTCCCGAAGGAAACGAATTTTCCTGAATTTAGCACCCTTCGAAATTGATTCCTGGCATTCCCTTAATAAATTATTGTTGAAATCATCCTAGCCGAAAAAAATTAAATTAAGAGACCCGGGCCGCACCAGATGATACAAAAATCGTTTGAGGCAAAACAGAATGTGTATAAGAGACTAAGGTCAAATCATTAATTAGATAGCGAATACTATCCGCAGCATGACGAAACATGACGCCAGATATATAATTAACGAGAAACTCAAGACACAACACAAAGCAACATAATGCAACATAGTACAAAACCGAGCAGCATTGTGGAAGATCACGCAATATGGTACACATGACACAACATGGTGCAATATCTAGCAACATTCTACAACATGATGCAACATTAAGTAACATATTGTAATATTACACAATATGGTGACATATGATGCAAGGGAACATTGCGCAATATCACACAACGTGGTGCAACATTGTGCAATATGGCGAAACATGACACCATATAGAGCAACATGACGACCCAACCGAATGACTTCTAAATGAAATATTCAGAAATCAGAACTAATGGTGATTATTTCCATTTTTTTCCAAATAAAATGTTAAAAGGAGGCCCCAAGCAACATAGGGGAGCATCACACAACATTCATCAACAAGATGTAATTTCAAGCAACATGTTTCATTATGGTCAAACATGATGCAACATCTCACAACGTGGCGCAACATCATGGTGCTACTTCACGCAACATGGGGAATCATGGTGCAACATCATGCAGCATGGTGCAAGATCAAGCAACATGGTGCAACATGACACAAAATGGTGCAACATCACTTAACCTGGTGCGGTACAACATGACGGCCTATGCGGAGAATCGTAAATGATTTATAAAGAAATCATAACTCCTTGTAATCAGAACGCCTTGTAATCGTTTCCTTGCATGAAAATCGTGCCCCACTAATTTTTCCCGAAATCGTCCAAGCAAAATAAAATGTTAGAAGAAGCTCTTCAAGCTTCCAGGTCCCCACCAGATGACCTCCAATTGAATTTTCCTGAACTAAGAACCCATCAAAATCAGTTTTAGGTAATCGAAAACGGTCCTCCAAACTCCTCTAGACGAATTTTCCCGAAATCTGGACCAATCCCAATTGATTTCTCGCAAATGAAAACCCCTCCACCAATTTTAATAAACTTGTGTGAATCTAAAAAGAAATTAACGAAGTGAACCCGGGCCTCACCGAGCAACCCTTTAAAACAATTGCTACAAAATCAGGACCAATAGCAGTCGATTCCTGGTACTTGAAAACCTCCCTCAGCCATTGTCGTCAAAGTCATTTAAGCTGAAAAAAATATTAAAAAATAACGCGCTTTACTGGAGGACCCTAAACGAATTTTCCTGATACCAAGACGATACCAAAGCGTCATCTGTTCGGTCTAGCAGCCTGTTTCAGTCCAGTGGTAATATTCTGAATTCAAAATTTAATTTTAAAAAATTTCAAAAATATTTTAAACCAATCAAATCATACAACCAGAGTTATAACATCCAGAATTGGTTGAAAACTCTTTACTCATAACTTATGTAGCACGACCCATTCGGGAAAACGGTTTGAAGCTTGTAATAAGTGGTCCGATAATCAGTACACTATACTGGCCACCCCGGGCAATTGGTAATAATATTTTCATAGAAATGAAGATGTATTTTTTGCCCTACTTACGAGTCCAAAACTGGTTACACTGAACTTATTCCATGAATGCCAGGGAAAGCCACCGTTGTCAATGTAAGAAATTCATCTAGCATAGGAGGACAATTTTTTTCTAATTATATGGCGGATATTTTAAACATACAAATTAGAAAAGTTTTTAATTAGTTTCGTTTTTGTTAATTTTTATTTTATTTTGGGTTTTCCTGTTTTTTGGTTAGTGTTTTTTGTAATTATTTTGGAAAATGTCGAATTTACGAAAAAAATTGACTAGGAATCAAAAAGATTGTAAATTAAATTGGCAACAAAATTGATCCAGATCTTAGACAAGTGTGTTTTAGAACGGATGATTCCAGTTAAGAGTTTAGCAGTCCTATTAAATATTTTGTGCGGGAAAACGTATCGTGCATCTTTATAGGTCTTTATTAAAAGACCTCTTTTAATCGAAAATAATAACAAGTTTTTAACACGTCGATCCGGTTTAGTGTAATCTCTTCGATTAAACACCATATTAGAATATTTCTCAGAAAATCAAATCAATTTATAAGTAAACAAATTTAAATTGGCTCGTTTGTGATAACAAGATTAATTTTTACTGAGCTGAACTCCCTGAAACGTTACAATAAAACTACTACATACAAAACTATAAATATCATACCAACCACAAAATACTCTTAACTGTAATACCAAAATATTGGAGTTCTTAATAATATTCCCTACAGAGAATCTTTTAAATTTAACACTATAAAATTATTTTGATTACCACAAGAAACTAGGCTGCCAAACTTAGTTTTACCAATACTTAATCGATTGATATACTTTCATAAAATGCGACAGTTTAAATTGGCTGAATGTATTCTACGCTCTGGGACCGAAACTGGTAACAATCAAGTTTTACAATTTATTTTTGTATATACTCGTGTACAGAAAAGTTAAGATAGAAAATTTCAAATATAATCTACAAAATTGGGTTTACACATTCGAAAGAGTTTTCCCGAAAATTTCTTTTTTATATAAATAAAATAAAATCGACAATTGTACTTAGATTTTCATTTTTATAGATTTCCCATTTTCTATACTATGCTCGTCTAGCATGTGAAAAACATTTCATTTCTTTTTGTATAGCACGATGGAAATTTATAGTTTTTGTTAAAATGCACTTTTGTACATCGTCTAAACGTCTATAAAGTGTTATGTGTTGTGCTAACTATAATAAAACTTGTGATGGACTTTTATTTATTTTTTTCAATTTGGTTTTTTATATGTAGTTTTATTTACTTTCTATTAAATGTTGTGTGCTTGCAAGAAATTTAATGTTGAGCCAAAATGATTATGATTGCATTTTCATCAAGTAGTTTGAAATCTAAATAAGTATAATTCCTTGCGGGCGAGTGAGAAAAGTGTATTTTACCAGTATTTTAGAATTTTCTCACTAAACGAACGGTATGTGTGTTATAGAAAAAAATATATTAGAAGGGGGAATATGTTGTAGAATTGTAAATTAATTTAATTTCCGATACAAAAAAACTAGTTTAACCTGTAATAACAGCACCATCGTATATTCACCTCTATAACTCATTCAATTAATTCTAAACCAGTATATTGCATTACACAAATAGATGGTGGAGGAAAATTTGAAAAATTATTTGTTGCTTAAACCAATCAGTATACCTTTATACTGTTGTAAAATTAAACAAATAAATTTATTACCTGCTTAAATGGGGCACATTATTATTGATGAACCGAAACGTGATATTCAATTGGATGTAAGGAATTAATAACCTAAATTGGGTTAAAAAAATACAAATTTTATATTTCAGCGTGCAGTAAATTTTTTATGTTTGAAGTTTGGGATGAATAAGCATTTAATATTAGAATAAATTGAGAGAAATACAATTTATGAAAATTGGATAATTGGTTTCTAATTCCAAGGAATTATTATGTTACGTTAAAATACCCATTAAATAGTGTGATCGGGAGAAGCATTTCTCGGAGCTAAACTCAAATTTTTCAAAGCTTGTTTATTACTGCATTTTGAAGGAAGGTAATAATTAGATATAATTAGAATGTGTTCAACTAGCAAGAATTGTAATACAAAATGACATTTACCATGATATTCTGTGCAAGTAACGTGTTGTAAATTTAATCCGGCTTTAAACATTGGATCCATTAAACTCGATCGCAGAGACGGATTCTGAAAGTTTTCTAAAAAATAAAAAAGTACGCCATTCACTCAATAATCGGAGAAGAGAAGAAAAAATCACATTCCACTGCTGAAAACCAAAAACCGGAACACATAATATCTGATTGGCGTGAGGAAAAATTAAACTTAAAATTGCTTTGATCGGCCCCCACGCAAAACTGCATACGTAAATGCCCTCTACTAATTGTAAATCGTACTTAAATAGTTAAAAGATGGATTACGCCGTCTAGTGGATTAAAATTAGTGGAATGTAGATTACAAGTGCGTAACGATTGTTCCCAGTTTATGAACCAAGCCTAACGATATTTAGAAAACCGTTGCAAGGAATATATAATCGTAGTTGTTTTCGAGCATTGTCCGATACATAATGCGGTGGTATACTAGGTAAAAAAATTTAGTTAAATCGTTTGTTGCGTTTTAATTCAGTCGAAGGCGTAATTGGAGGCTTACGGCGAGAAATAAAGCAGTCGAGAAACAAACTTTTTAGTGAACTGTATATGCTAGGAGGGACACGTAATGTCCAGAAACCATTATGTAAGTTAATTGATCCGTTATTCTAAACACCAATTATAAATAAATTGTAGCTACGCCATCTCGTAATTCTCTAGGTTAAAAAATTCGGAAGTATCGAGTCAGCGGAAGCATTTCAGTATTTTTTCTTTTTGCGTAAATAAAAACACCCTAAAATTGAAATTTGTTTTTAGTAAGTAGCAAGTGATTTGCCCATCGAATGCCATAACTATTATTTACTATTCGGCCAAATAAATACAGTCCTCAATGAGCGATAAATTGCAACAATTAGCTAAGGAAATAAAAAATCGGCAAATTGGCGAAGATTGAATTCCAATAGATAGATGTAAGCACAATTTTGATAGATCGCTTTCCGATGATTTCTTCGGCAAGTATATCACGATAAAAATGATCAATTAACGCTGGAAAGTCCGCTCAATGTTTCGGAATTGGATATGTAAATACATGCAGAATTTTAAACGACTAGCAAACTGGTGACTATTATTCCAGATTTACTAATTGCCACTGTGGCCATTCAATATAAAATGCTAATATTATCAGTTTAGAGGATCATGCCACGACAACACTACCATTTCGAATGCCTGGCGAAACAAACAACCGTCCCCCAGGCACGAGTAAATGTTTTTTTGTTTCAATCACTTTATCCTACCGTAATTTCGTTAGTACCTTTCGGTTTCTTAACTTTTGCATATAAACAGCCACAAAAAGATATTCGTTGGTTACATGATGGTTGCTAGATTGAGGGCAACTAATATCTCGCTGCCGTGCTACTTCAGACAATGGCGTTCGACCGGTTCAGGTGCCCCAAATGTCCTTCAGTGATTTACAAAATAACATTTAGGACTCCATGTACAAATCTTATATATAGATGCAGCCCTCAGGGACGATTAAATGATTTTGAACAGTTTTGCCAGTCACAATCATCTACTGTCAGTTTGGCAACTTCCAAAAATGTCAGCAATGCTATGATCACTCGACCTTGGCCCTCTGACCTTTCCAGAAAATAAACCTCGAGCAGATAATTTGTGTTCTCAGGAAGATTGCTAAAATTCTGGACTTTTAATGTGCCGGCTTCATGAATCTCTAGACGATGAAGTTCGAGTATTTACGCCTAGTAAACGACTTCCAGTCTCCTTTCTTATTTTTTATTCGGAGGCCATTTGTACAATTGTTCCGATCACAATTTTAAGTTTTGTCAGTTTTCGTACTTTTTGAACCCAGCTCCATAACTTTTACATCATGATTGATATTTTGGTCATCTCTTCAGCATGCATTCATAATTCGAAGAGATAAACGGATTTTGTAGATCGATCATTAATTGATCTATTGAATGTTCTTTTATTTGATCATTTCCAGAGAATTCTGTATCACCGAAACCTTTAAAGCTGTCGTTGTCATAAAACGTTACGTTATCGTAAAAAATAATTTAACACAAAAATGAATTGTCAACTACGATTTTTACTAATGCGAGGCATTGAAATTATTTTTTATTGTTGAAAAAAGTGTTTGTGTTTTATTGTTAAAAAATTAATTATGTAAGTTAGTTATGTTTAATTTTTTCAGAAAAAAAACAACAACGAAATGTTTTACTTCCGCAAAAATTACAATGTCGAAATATATTCTTTTAAATAAAAATACATAAAAAATCCAGGTATATTGAAAAATATTTAATAAATCGTCATTTTTATTAAAAGTAGCAACATAATAAAAATTCTAGCATTTTGATGATTAAGACCACCTATTTCATAGGTATTACGTTAAGAAATTTTTAACTAATTAGTGTGTTGAGAATCTCGAAATAGTTTTAAGTAAGAGAAATCTCTGACTCGCATGAGAATTCTCGCAGCTAAAGTCTCTGTAACTGTACCTCAGAATCGCATAGTAAATCGAAAGCAGGGCTGAGCGTAATCTTTTCGATTTTAATGTTCAAATTTGTTAATTAACAAAAAACGTAAATGTAGTTGTAAAACAGTAGGTAAAAGCAATTTTCATTAAATTCAATTATCGATTGTAGCCAACAAAATAAAATAGAATTATGTTTGTCCGTAGATACATACGAGTATCATAATTAAACATTTTGTTCCAAAAATTTTTAGAATTTCGGCAGTTCATTTCTCTGGAGTTTGGCCAAATTACAGAGATATTCCCCAGGTCTTACCTATACTGTTAGTTAGCTAGGAACGGCAAAAAGGAATTGTTGTTATTGGCTATGATCGCCAATCATTATTTATGAGTTTGCACGTAATTTGGAGGTTTACTGTACAGATTGGCCAAATCACCAGTAAATTTGGTTTAGTTTGCTGCGTCTAATATGTGTTCGTGTAGTGATTTAAGTTCAGATTTGCCGTTATTAATTTCTATGTCATAATTTACGTAGTTCCAGGTGCTTTTGAAACCCGTCTACCGGTTGTAATTCCATTTAATAATCTTAGTTTTTCTGAGTTGAGTGTAGATTGTATGAGATTACAAAAAACAAATTCTCGCTTCCGTGAAAGTCGTTAAGGACATTACATTCCAATTTTTAAAGTATTCTAATTTAGCAAAGTGGGAGGTCGATTGCTGAATATGATCCGTTGGATGTGCAATAAATGAGAAGGACTTATTTATTTTGCTGGCGCTACATCCCATTGGGGGATTCGGCGGGCTTAATTTTAACATTACATAATAAGTTTTTAGTTTCAGATTAATGAATTATTGGTCCATTGAATCCTTGCGAGGTTCCAGGGCTGCTAGAACGTGCATAATACAATTGGATGAGCCATAATGGCATACAGGCGGGGATGATATCGTTTTTCTTCCAGTTTTCAATTATTATGTTATACTGTCCCCATGCGGTGATACAAATTTATACTAATCCAAGAAACGGTTGCTTGTTGGTGAAGTTGTAGTCGCATTGTCCATCTCTGCTACGCGCCCCCCATGAGTAGTAGAAATTCGATGGTTCAATATTAGAAGTTTAGGTGTTTTTGATAAATTTTAGTATTTCTCTTCCACATTATTTACTATGTTAAGAGATCCCCAGAGCAAATTGTTGGCGTTCAAGTCGCCTAAAAGATGAAAGAGATGATATAGTTGAGACTTAATTTGTTCTTTCAAAGCATTTTGCTTTCAAAGCAACGATGACAAAATACAGAGGTGAAGACGGGCAATGTGAGCGTCGGTATTATTTTTAAATTTGTGAAAGTGAAATTTCAAGCAGGCGAAAATTAAAATCCAAAAAAATTAATTTTTTATCGTGTCGACACACCAAGCACAAAAAAAATATGTTACTACCATTAAAGAATCAAAAATTAAAGGTCTTGCTGAGAGTGGGGGAATTTTTTCATTTTGGATGCCATAAAAAATACTTTGATATTTTTTGCAACCAACTCAACAACAAAAATTTTCAGAAATTACTGTGTGATAAATAATCCAAAAATGCTGATATGATTAGAAAATCTGGTCAATATGTCGGTCAACGCAATTGATGAAAAATTTGGCATAAAAGCTGAGTTGTTAAACAATAGAAATATGAAGAGACAAAGCTATTAACGTACCGTACCGATTATTGAAGGAAAACCTTGCAAATATTAGAAACATTGACGGTGCCCGAACGGTTTATTCAGAAAACATTTCGATTACACGGTAACAATTTGTATAACACCGAAGTTGGTTTAGACAAAACAATATTTGTATATATTACAATATTTCCATATTCACGCCATCATAAATAAAATTTCCAAATCAAATAGTTGTCATAAAATCGCAAAAATGTTGCCCATTTACTTTTTTTAACAACATTTTTTTGTATCTGCAGGTTGGTCGTCTGCGGGCCAAGTAGTGCAAAGATAAAAATATTTTAACTCGCAGGGGAATTTTTATATGGGAAAAAATGAAGGAGAAATATTTTCAAGCGTTTTTAACTGGTTTAGTGTGCGGATCAAAAATTTTTAATTTTCGCTCGCACTCATGCGTTCTTCTAGCGTGTACGTATATCCATCGTTAAAATTGTGCATCTGTCTACTCCACAAATATCAAAGATGACAATGACATAAAAAGTTGCGTTTAGAAACTATTTACTACTGACATCTAGGCGTGACTTTTGAAAGACCGACGATTACGCATATCAACTATAGGATACCATAAAAACCGCATTCAAACAATTTAAATATTGAATAAATAATCGGATTAATATTAAAAGCTATTGATATTGAGGTTATAAATAAGCGCCTGCCCGTATATAAAATTAAAAAATCACTCAAACTCTATGTATAAAATATGAGCATTTTCTGATTCCCATATATAAATGACATATAAAAAATTACTCATCACACCTAACTAATCGGCATCATAATTTATGCTGTAAGTACTTAATTAGTACACGTGTTGCTATACGACTATACGAGTACATTAGACACATAAATTTACTAATTTGCCTACATTGAGATAATAAATTAAGTGAAAAACAAAAAATACTTTTTCGAATATATAAAAATTAAATATTTTCCACTTAATTAATTTTTAAAGCATACATACGAAGATAATTATTAAGAATTATGTACTCGTTATTATTGTACATTACACAATATACGAGTATATAATTTATTTCGAATTAATTGTTCAAATATTTTATGCAAATTTTATTCGAAATTAATTTGAAAAGGATTTTTTTTTTATTTCGGTGTGTGTATCAAGATTATTTACATAAATTGTGTTTTTATTTCTAATTTTACAAAATCAATTTAAAATAATTAATTTATTTATTTTTGTGTTAATTTAGTCGAATTAAAATAGTTTTATAGCAATATATGATGTATACGTACGTACGTACATGAAAAATATTTTATATTAATTCAATTGGTCTCCCAATGTACGTAACATAGTAGTTATCGATTTAAATTAAAATTTTGTCTATTTCATAGATTTTTTATTTTTATTTTTTGCTATTAAATCAAAAATAAATATTTTAAATTGATTGTTCATTGAAGAGTAATTGATGGATTGTAATTAAATAAACATATAAATTTAAAATGTATATGTTGTACATATTTTTATAAAATCTATATGTGTTTACATATAAAACATAATATGTGCTTATTGTAAATTTAATGTGGTAATTATGTTTTATAATTTTTGGGATTATATATAAAAAGGATGAAATTTTCCGCTCGGATGACTAAATCAGGGCTAAAGTTTCTTTGAGCTAGACCCGATTTCTTTGAGCTAGTTCAGAAGACCGATCGCATCTCTAGACAACGTAATCATGGCCAAAAATTCACTGCTCATTATGCCGGGTTTTAATGAAGTTTCACAAATTACATAGATTAGGTAGTTTGATTATAAAACGAAGTTATAAAACTTAGATGCTTTTGATGCCATTTTGTTGACGTTTTGATAGTAAATTGCATATTTCACATAAACCAACCTTGCCTTGAATTTTATTGGTTGATTTACTTTTTGAGTAGTAGTGTGGGTTCAATGGTGAAAAATATCTAAATTATTGGGTGTGTCCTGAGAATTGATTCTTATACATAACACATTTGGTGAGGTTAATCCTTGTGCTTCGTGGATAGTCATGACTTTACTAGATTCTGGTATCTTAAGCTGGGAGATTAATTGTTTATCACCTTTGGTAAAGGATAGAAAGAATGTGTTATCCAACAGAGGTATCGACATCAAAGTTGACGCAGGTTTATAAATTTGGCTGGCATTTGCAAATGTAACATCAGCTGGGCATCTATACGTCACATTCAAGTGTTCCGTCTTTGTTACGAATGCGCTTGCATCGGAAAATTGCATGTTGACATGATGTAATCTGTATGGTATTTGGTTTTTATCACCCAGAAGATATATTTTAAAACATTTGCAAAGGATAACCACGAGACATATATATCCTGCATGCACCATCATGTATATCAATAAAAACTATCGTAGGTCCGTTTTCCATTGATTAGATACGAGGCAATCGTTTTGTAATTTAATTTGAGATGTTACCTTTAATTTAATATTAGCAAGTCCTTCTTTTGTATCACATAAAACAAGATCATTGCCAAGTTTATGCTTGTTTATAATCCTGGTTGATTTACCGCATCCAGGTATACTCTGAATATTTGTAATATCCGGCATCTTTATGTTTTCCTTAAGATAGATATTGTTTAACGAGTTGTATGTCTGGTGATCCAACATAATGTCCGTACCCGATCAAAAAAAAATATATCTGTTTTGGGTAATAAATGTGTTAGTGTCACACAGTTGCACTAGATTCTCCCGATCAAAGCCAAACTGATGTTTTGTGGTCGGTTCTTCAAGATATTATTTGACGACGTTATCAAATATAACTATGTTCAATTGTCGTAACGAAGTGTTTAATGTAATACATTAATACCATGATCGAATTTTTATAGCCGGACTCTGCGGACAACACTTTGTAAAATGCCGGAGATGTAGTTGAGAAATCCGTACAGTTACTATGTGAAAATTTCGAGGGATCACCAGTAATCCAACGGAAAGATACCGCTCTTTCATATTGAGTTGACATATTGAATGGAATGTTTAAAATCCATTTGATGTTGTTAGATGGATAGTTTGTAATATAATCCAACACCGACATAAGTTTGTTGACATGATGGTTAACATCTGTTAACGTTTCTAGGGCGTAGATTACATCACTACAATCAGTTTTAGATTGATGATTAACCACAATAACGTATTTACTCTCAACTTTATAAACTTTTGTAAGTGCATTGACGGATTTAATGTAGAAGTTTTGTAGTTTAAGTTCGTTCCGCGACAAGTGTTTCTTAAGATTACAATTTTCCAATTTCTCATCTAAGACAACACAAATTAAAATAGAAGAAGCTACTAAGTGTTTGCCATTTATCCAGGTTGAAATCCGAGGTTCAGCGAGCGAGAATATTTTTAACAAACTCATATTCGTTAATATATTCTTCATGGTGGTGGTTTTTTACGCCTCTTGTTAACATAAGTTTAGATTTAAATGATGAGATGATCGATTTGTTTTGTGCTGGTTTAATATCAATGTCAGTCTGAGTTTCGCAATGTTTAGACGCGTAGATGTTAGTCAGCCTTGGAGTCTTGGAGTAGTTTTCGGAAGATGAAAAATACAATAAGCCACCATTTAAATCGCACATTGCATCTCTGATTTTAATGGTTTTTACTCTCGCTGACTTGATGATGTTTTCGGAACGCGAAATGAAGCGAGCATTGATATCATCAACCTCACCCGTAATGTGTATTTTGAGACCATCATTGAGGTTATATGTTGTTGAGTCGCTCGGCTTACAAGTTTTTAAGTTATTTGGATGTTGTTTCTTGTATTCCGAAAAAACGATTGTTTTTTTATTAACTCAAATTCCTTTATGAAAAGGCCTTTTGGCCACACATCAGAATTTATCATTGAATCAAATTTCAATTTGAATTCAAATTAAACGATTTGAAATTTATTTTCCACAAATCTCTTGAATTGTTCCTCAGTTACAGATGTGTGAATTCTGCTGATAAAAATCCATCTTCGAGGTTTCATCACTCTAATTGTTTCAAGGTCATTTGTCGAAATAGTGGGAGATGTTTAGATACAGTTTTCTGATTGAGAAAGGGACTGTGGCTTCTACATTAGTATCGGTTCGTGTTGATTGTGTCTCATAGGTCGGGATCGAAATTGGCACTGGTACATTTCTGATTCAGATGGCGATAGATTTCTCATACTGGATGTTTCGTCATCTATAATATTCATTTGTTTGTTATTCTGGGCAAAAACTTCATGTTCATGTTGAGTGGGTGGTGTAACTTGTGCAGTGGATTTGCTTTGTGAGCGATTGACAGGTCGGGTAGTAATGGACGGAACGGATAATTCGTTTGGTTTATTTACCGGAGCCTCTTCTGCTGTTATTTGTTTTATTGTTGAGTTAAATAACTCTTTCATGCTGTACATGCATGCATCACAGAACCAACTAAGTCCTGGTACTCTATCAAATAAATTGTTCATAAATTTCTTGGTATCCGAGGAAAATTTTTTGGAATGTTTTTTCGATTTTTCCGCTGCACAGTTATATCCGAGCACTTTGTCACACATGAATCCTTTACATGAGAAGAACCACTGGTCCACAATTATTATGGAAATTAAAAAATTAAATACACAGCACTTTTGTTTAACACTAAAAGCTATTACACCAATTGCTTTATTCACAAGAAAAAAAATATAAAACTGCTTAATATATACTTTACTGTTTATGTACAGTAAATAGAAAAAAATTAAAATAAAAATAACAATAAAAGAAATATTGTTGGTCAAAAAAAATTGTAAAATATGTTCAATTTGGATAAATGTCGAGTATAAACCGAAATTTATTGTTGGAATGTCGAAACATGCTTACTGGTACAAGAGTTCAAAGAAGGATCGATCAAAATAACATAATGGTATCAAAATGGTTAAAACCGCCAGTTATCGAATTTAATCCAATTCCCAGTTTTATCAAAATGGATTCAAGAAAGTTCTAGTTAGCGGAACTCCAGAATAAATCACTTTAAATATCTATTTCGAACACATATCGAAATTTATCTATAACGGCTAAGAATAGGCCTAGTGAATAGGCCAATATGATCTCAAATGCCAAACTTATTTCCAATCCTTTTCGACCTAAAGAAAAAAGCTCCCTTCATTACGACGATCTCTCCTTTGCGAACCTTATATTTTTTATCCTTATGCTTTTTTTGAAAAATCTAACTGGTTTAAAGTTTATGAAGATGGAGAATATGAGATTACCGAAATACCAAAAAAGGCAATGGAAATCCGGCATATAGATTTTAGTTTCTTTCAAAGTCATGTATTCCTCAGTGTTCTGGGCAAATTCTCTAAATTTACTGCAATCTTTTACATAAAGACGCGCCACCAGCAAAGAAATTTAGATTAGGCTTATTTAATTCTTTTGTGTCCATGTTATACCTTCAAAAATATTGGCAGATAATGAAGGAAATGTGAACACCCCATCATTTACATGAATATGACATACAATTGCACCATATATCGTCATATTCTTAAACAGGAAATCCCCCTGTGGACCGACTGCATTCAAC
Organism: Nephrotoma guestfalica; assembly: GCA_963691935.1. Taxonomy (NCBI): domain Eukaryota; kingdom Metazoa; phylum Arthropoda; class Insecta; order Diptera; family Tipulidae; genus Nephrotoma; species Nephrotoma guestfalica. Next base: position 16,121,795 of record OY829915.1, read on the forward strand.
CTTACAAGAACTTATTGGATTCTCTCTTATAACAATACCACACATCATATCGTCATTTCAGGACGATCTACCTACCCGGCATTATCAAATTCGCCGGGATATAACGATAATGATATCGATTAGCGACGATAATCCAATAACTCAACATTGATCGAGTTAAACCTCCCAATCTAAAAGTGAACCAAACAAGCCTGTCCGCAACAAAAACGATAAAAAATTAAACCCGGGTGTGTAATACGAAACGTTTAAGAAAATAAAGTGACTGTTAAAACAAAAAAAATGGCAAATTTTACCAAAAACTCATCAAACTATACAAAACCTATAAAATGTTCATCTAACATCGTGCGAACACCATTTCGGGGACAACTGCCCCGAAAAGACATAATACTTGTATGTAATTTAAAAAAAAATTATTCTTACGGAAAATTACAGAGTAATACTTTACTACGAATTTTTTCTTTGTGAATGTGGCGTCATTTTCTGCTCTGATACACGATGAAAAAACACAGATAGTGGCCATTTCGGCAGCGAGTCTTCCATGAACGATGGATTACTATCAAACGGCTTGTAGAGAAAATATAACTTGTTTAAAGTAGCGATAATATTTTCAATAGAATTTGTCGCCACGTGTCTGTGATAAGCAGAGAAGTATCTTGTAATATTGTAAGCCATTCCTTCACCAAAAGTAAAAAATCTTCGGTTTTATTTTGGGAAATTCGTGGTTGGTGTCTTGCAGGTATTTTCATAATTACTTGGTACAGTAGATGAATTTTTCCCTCCAGAGAATTATTCAAGCCACGAATTTTTGGTTGATTTAAGTTCAGGGAAATGGCTCATATTAAAGTGGGCCAGAACGACGATTAATATAATAGCTCCAATTAACAATGATGTTATGTTCTTCCTTCGTTTTCTTTAATTCGTTTAAGGTTGTTGTTCCATTGTTGAAATATAATAAATAATTGATTTGGGCATTATACCTCTTATGTTTCGTATTAAACCTGCTTATATTGCTAGGAATAATATTGTTATCCGTTTTTAGAACTTCTTTAAGCTCATCAATATCTAAATCTGGTGATCCAGATAGGACTATTTTAATTGGTCGATTAAGTTTTACCTCAAACCTAAAAAATTTGGTGTATGTGAAGCTGCCCCGAAAAACGCCTTTTCATTGTTGGTGTGTTTCTTTGCTAATTTCAATATCATCCCGAAAAATATCATAATTGTATGGAAAACGTATATCTAATCCCGAAATAATTTTTCATCTCTGTATCTACGAAGTTTGTATTAATTAACATAAGAAAGCTAAAATTATCCCGAAAAGTTACTAAATTGGAAATGCCATATTATACAGATAACAATTGTAATATTTAAAAAAATGTGTTACATTGTAAATCCTGGCGGAAAATCGTATTAATTTCATATAGCGATTACATATCAGCACGTTTACAAAAACCATATAAACATCCACCGGTAATTTGGGCCTAAAAGTTAGCATACTTTGTGTCCAACATAAACGCTGCTCATTTCCAAATATTCAATATTAAAGCCTTACCTGTATCCATGTATTACTATGGTTGCATTGAACTTTTCCATTGTATATAAAAAATCGGTTAAATTAAAAATTTAATTGCTGGAATCCAGAAGATATCCTCCTGGAGATTATTCGCTCAAAAGTTAGGTCCATCCATCTCAGATATAACGCCAATAGCTCAAGTCTGAACGGTGAATTAAAGTCTGATCTCAAGCACAATCTCAGCATAAGTTTCATGTCTAAAATGGACTAAATTTACAATTTGAAAAATCGGTTAAATTCAACATTTGATTGCTGGAATCCAGGAGATATCCCTCTCGAGATTATTTGCTCAAAAGTTAGGTCCATCCATCTCAGATATAGCGCCAATAGCTCAAGTCTGAACGGTGAATATAAAGGATAGTTCTAAAGCACAATCTCAGCATAGGTTTCATGTCTAAAATGGGTAAAATTTACAATTTGAAAAATCTGTTGAATTTAAAATTTAATTGCTGAAATCCAGGAGATATTCCCCTCGAGAATATTTGCTCAAAAGTTAGCTCAATAGCTCAAGTCTGAAAGGTAAATATAAAGGTCTGATCTCAAGCACAATCTCAGCATAGGTTTCATGTCTAAAATTGGTTAAATTTACAATTTGAAAAATCAGTTAAATTAAAAATTTAATTGCAGGAATCCAAGAGATATCCCCCTCGAGATTATTTGCTCAATAGTTAGGTTCATCCATCTCAGATATAACGCCAATAGTTCAAGCCTGATCGATGAATATAAAGATAATTATCTAGGGGGATTTCTCCTGGATTCCAGTAATTAAATTTTAAATTTAACTGATTTTTCATATGAAATGGAAAAGTTCAATGCAACCATAGTAACACATGGATAATGATAAGGCTCTAATATTGAATATTTGGAAATGGACAGCGTTTATGTTGGACACAAAGTATGCTAACTTTTAGGCCCAAATTCTCGATGGATGTTTATATGGTTTTTGTAAACGTGCTGATATGTAATCGCTATATGCAACTAATACGATTTTCCGCCAGGATTTACAATGTAACACATTTTTTTTAAATATTACAATTGTTATCTGTATACTATGGCATTTCCAATTTAGTAACTTTTCGGGATAATTTTGTGCTGTATAAGATAGCACAAAATTTCCAGCAGAAAAATGTGTTTTTGATATTCACCGCTAGAGGCAGCACTACCACAAAAACTAAATTGAAACTAGCAGAAATCTTTTGAAATTGTTGAGAAAATCAATTCTGAGCAGAAAGTTTTATGAAAAATCAAATAATTAATGAAAAAGAAGAGAAAATATATGTTTAAACGTTTTGAAACGAAAAAAGTAAATTGTCTTTAAAGAACGATTTGCGTTTGTATAAGGACTCTCAAAATATACTAAAATTATCATAATCATCATAATGCAAATATAGGGCAACACAAAAAAAAAATCGCCTACGTTGATAGCACTCCATTAATTTTAAGTCATTTTAATGTGAATTTTATAAATTTTTGAAGTCATTTTAATGTAAAATGTTTTCAGTTTTTAACAAAAGCGTTAGAAAAACCCCTCTGTAACCACCCTTGGCTTATATTTTTATGGTAGCTGAGATCATAATCTATATACATGGGCAATATAAGAATCATAGCTGGCGTCAGTACCATTCCACAAATTTTTGAAGTCATTTTAATGTAAAATGTTTTCAGTTTTTAACAAAAGCGTTAGAAAAACCCCTCTGTAACTACCCTGGGCTTATGTTTTTATGGTAGCTGAAATCATAATCTATATACATGGGGAACATAAGAATCATAGCTGGCGTCAGTACCATTCCACAAATTTTTGAAGTCATTTTAATGTGAAATGTTTTCAGTTTTTAACGAAAGCGTTAGAAAAACCTCCCTGTAACTACCCTGGGCTTATGTTTTTATGGTAGCTGAGATCATAATCTATATACATGGGCAACATAAGAATCATAGCTGGCGTCAGTACCATTCCACAAATTTTTGAAGTCATTTTAATGTGAAATGTTTTCAGTTTTTAACAAAAGCGTTAGAAAAACCCCCCTGTAACTACCCTGGGCTTATGTTTTTATGGTAGCTGAGATCATAATCTATATACATGGGCAATATAAGAATCATAGCTGGCGTCAGTACCATTCCACAAATTTTTGAAGTCATTTTAATGTGAAATGTTTTCAGTTTAACAAAAGCGTTAGAAAAACCCGCTGTAACTACCCTGGGCTTATGTTTTTATGGTAGCTGAGATCATAATCTATGTACATGGGCAACATAAGAATCATAGCTGGCGTCAGTACCATTCCACAAATTTTTGAAGTCATTTTAATGTGAAATGTTTTCAGTTTTTAACAAAAGCGTTAGAAAAACCCGCTGTAACTACCCTGGGCTTATGTTTTTATGGTAGCTGAGATCATAATCTATATACATGGGCAATATAAGAATCATAGCTGGCGGCAGTACCATTCCACAATTTTTTGAAGTCATTTTAATGTGAAATGTTTTCAGAGATACATACAAAAACGTTAAAACATATATTTTTGCTTCTTTTTCTCAAATTATTTGATTTTTCACAAAATTTTCTGCTGAGAATTATTGATTTACTTGAAAAATTTCTGCTGGTTTCAAAAAATATCAGCGGAAAAATGTCCTTTTTGATAGTGATGCCTCTAGCGGTGAATAGTAAACATACATTTTTCTGCTGAAAATTTTCTGCTATCTTATGCAGCATGATAATTTTAGCTTTCTCATATTAATTAATACAAATTTCGTAGATAATACAGAGATGAAAAAATTATTTCGGGATTAGATATGCGTTTTCCATACAATCATGATATTTTTCGGGTTGATATTGAAATTAGCAAAGAAACACACCAAAAATGAAAAGGTGTTTTTCGGGTTGGTTTTTCGGGCCAGCTTCATATACATACAAATTTGGTGTTTTTAGTGTTAGCATAAATTGGTTGTAATGAGTTATATCATAAACAGAATTTTAGTTCCTACTGATTGTAATTTTATATGAAAATCTTTTTTGTTGATAGCGATCGATTTCAATATTGATCATCATTTATTATGACTGGTGGTACTTTTCGTTTTTTATTATTTTTGTTGATAATGATTTCGTCATTTACAGTAGCATCGATCAAGTCAACATCTACCGCCAAAGAGTTACCGGTTTTAACTTGTCATTGTGACATTTTGTTGTTGTAATCAAAATTTATTCGCATGAATTTGATACTTCAGTTATCTGAGAGGTCATCAAGACCCCTCTTCGTTGGTAGATCACCACCTATTTGTGGCAGATCGTGTTCTTTTTTTTTTGACACCATTAAATAATTTGATGTTATCGATTGCACTGCACAAATCGCCTATTATGTGGTTGTTATTTAACATATTTTCAATATAAATCCAATTACGAATTAGACTAGATGTATATTCTTAGTTGTTATTGGAGCATTTTACAATCATGCGGTAATTAAAATTTATTGACGAGAAAAATATTTATCTTCTTTGGTGGATTATTTATTTAGACAAATTATATTTATATTTTACTAATTGAATGCGAATTTTTATCATAATTATAAACTTTCGAAGTATTAATTAATAAGTCTAACATTTATATAGGTGATTTAGGTCGCTGGAGAATTGGAAACGGCTGTTTTATAAAAATTAGATTTAAGAAATTTTATGCGTACGCATCCGGAACACTTTTCTATACTTGGCTGTAAGGGGCACATCAACTAGTAAACTAAGTTTCTCTCAAATGAAGAATTACCAATTTGTTTAGGTTATTAAAATTAGGTCAAGAAGCTGACATATTATGTACGAGTATTGAGTTTTATAAAGCCATCCTCAAATTAAATTCGTTTATTCAAAATTAGCATAATAGCATAATATGTTTTTGGACATTCTATACCTAGCTCTAAACATGTTATATAATTAACGAAAGGATACAAAATATAATCTACCACTGGTTTTCAAAACAGATATTATCAGATGTGTAGATATAAAAAGCATTCATAATATCTCTCTATTATCATATCAGGGAAACATATTTTTGTATGTAACAGAGTACATTCATAATGAATAGAGGACATTATACATACACGCACGTTGTTAATTTTCTATTTGTACTAAATATATAATTTTCCAAAAAAAATCAAATTAATTATGAAAATTTGTTATTGTCCCTGTAAACTGTTGTAATTCTGCTAAACCTATTTATATATCCATATATATATATATATATTCTAAACACAAAACACTGGCTATATACGAGTAGATAGAGTTTTTGTGTAAAATAAGGATAATTTTTCTATCAAAGTCATTAAAATTTATATGTATATTCGGGGCATGTACATACATTAAAGATGGTTTTAAGTCCACAAAATATATGCAATAATACACTATTATCGATAATAAATTACTCTGGGTTTTGCCCAAACAAAAACTATATAGAAAACTGTTTTGGTGTACGATCTATCTATAATATCCATGTATAGAACTAAACTATATATGCTGGCTATATCGTTGTTGTTACAAACTACACTCGTATATGTGTAATAGTTAAATTTATAATCCTTTTTTTTTGGTTAGACAGTGAGGGATAAATATATACCTCGATTTTGTGGTAAATCTTGTTAACATTGGATGATGTTGGGATTTTTCGTTTTTGTTGCTACTGTGTGCCAGCAACAGAGCTGTGTGTAGATGGTTTATAAAATTTATTATACGTTATGGGATTTACGGTTCTAAACCTCGACCTATACACATATGGATAAATATTAACCGAAACGCTAAAATTAGACCTGACTCTGGAGAAATTAAAAAAAAAATTTTAGTATTTCGATATTTTGAACAGATTACTTGTACGTATGTACATGAAAACCAACGTATTAGTGAAACGTTATAAATATTTAAATAATCGATTGAAATAAAATATTTTAGTGTATGAAAAAGGTAATTGAATTTAATTTAATTTTATTTTATTGCGTATACTTAACCTGTGTCGAAAACAATTTTTTAATTATTTTTTTTTTTATATTCCAAAGAAAAATATTTATTTAAAGCACACAGCATAAAAATGGTAATGTTATTAAATCGAAATTAATTAAATTTCTTAGAATCCTGAATTATTTATTACATTATACAATGTATATAGCTTCTGGGTTGATTGTTGTTTGAACATTCTTCGAGTATACATAACATCAAAAATTTGAAAAGCAGTTTGTTTGAATCACTAATAAATCTCATTGTCTGCGGGCGATTGCTATCGATACATCAAAATTATTTTTATAATATAAATTAGGAATTATAAATAAATTATTATAGAAATCAATCAAAATGTCGAAATTTCATTTGCATGCCGTACTTACTCCCTAAATATAAAGTCTATATAATGAAATATAATTTTCAATTAACTAGACCGCACTTCAAAATCAGTTATCTTTTGTTTAAATCACTTTAAAGTTATCTTTTATTGTAGTACTCACATTGTACCACCTTAAACATTACTACAACCCTTTAAAATCCAATAAAATTCAAAATGGCACCGATAAACGTACACAACATTAAAAAATACTTACCTTACCTTAAAAAAGATATAAACTTTTATATTTTTTATATATCAATTTAATAATATCAAAAAATAACGTCGTTACATAACAATCATAATAATAACAACAGCCAATAAAAAAAAATATAAATTCTATAAATTTTCCCAATAAAAAAATAAAAAAAGGAAATATAATAATAATTCTATTCACACATTTTGCACATGCCGTGTATGTGTGTATTATATTTGTAAGAACCAAACGAGATACTTCAATATGTCAATTGGAAATATTAAAAAAAAAATAAGTTGACGGGTCCTACATGTTTATGCTCACTTTTAAACGAAACTAAATAAAATCGTTTAAATTAATCAATTTTGTACAAATTTGGTATAAGGCTGCGTTTACGTTAGATTTCCATTCGGCATGTCATTGCCAAAAATCGATGTGTTCCTAGATTTCTGAATCTTTGTGTTGCGCTTAACAGTCGTAAATTCTAAGGGCTACCGCTTACTTACCCTTAATTCCATTAAATACTAACAAATCAAATAGTTTTTGTTATTCAACTCAACGGGTGGCAATTTTGACACCAGTGGCAAAGAACGCGAAGGGAGACCGTTAAAGTTTGAAGACGCTGAATGAGGTTGAAGAACTCAAGATAAGCTCGCTGAAACTTTGGGAGTGACTCAACAAGCGATTCAAAACCGTCTCAAGACATGTATGTGAACTTGGCCCACAATTCAGCCCAGAAAATGCTATGGCAACACTAAAATTAGATTTTCGATCAGAAAGTGCGAAATTGTTTACCTAAATACCCGTAGTATTGTGTATTCAACTTGTGGGGATTAAATGGTGGAAAAGAGGTGCAGAAACTTGCCGCGTGCCTGTGTCAGTTAGTAAAAACCATACCGAACAGTCACTTTAAATTCAACGTATTTACTTAATATATGTTATAAAGCTCGGAAAATGGGGTGAGTCGGAAAATTGATATTTTTTGTAACTATTCTAGCTGTTTCATTACAGTTTCAAAAAAATTTACAGAAGCCTGTTGGTGCAGTCTTTTCTCCTGTCTTGAGAATGTTTTCAGTGTATTGCCTACGACTACTCCTTGCCATTTTTTTAATTTCTCGTGCCTTTAGCTTTAACGTATTTTGTTGACACATTTGCAACTTGTGTTGCCGGCGTAAGGTAATCTTAAATTGTCTTCCAAATTTTATCACTGATGTTGGGTTTGCGTCTGAATTCTTAGTACCCGCCCTAGTGTGTTCACTACACTTGCTCTGCTTCTTCATTGTTTTGGAGGCTAACCTTGAGCGCTTCGCAGGGTGTGTTTCTTGGGGCGAGTGTCTTGTGTCGGCATCTTTTAATCTGTCAGTGTTTGATTTTTTTCTGGATCCGTTTTACAACGGCAAGCTTAATTTTGGGTTGTGGTATTGCCAGTTGATGGTTACTTTGAATGCCTGCGCCATCTCTCATTGCCCGGACATGTTGCAATGGCATGAGAAATTTCTTGTTGGTCATTCCGTGATGTTTTTCACTATATGAATAGTTGTTTTGTGATGTAGAAGTCGATGAGACGTTCTTTATTATTATTATCATGCACAGAGTCTAATGCTTCTTTACACATGTTGGTTGTCAGGTCGGTGTTATCTGTTCCAGTTTTCGCATTGAAATCTCCTGCTTGTATTATCTTGATCAGTTTCTGTGTGTTCTTGTTATTGTGGCTTGAAGTGGTTTATAGAACTCATCCTTAGTTGTTCATCGGAATGGTGCAAAGGGCCGAATGTCGAAGGGCCGAATGGGTCGAAGGGCCGAATTTTTGTTTTGTTTTTAGAAATATAATTTTTTAAATTTGTTGTTTTATGGAATATTTTGTAAATTATTTTGATTAAACATAAGTGAATTTCTTATGAGTGTACTACGAAATCCCGGTTTTCAAAATTACGGTTTCAAAATCCCGGTTTTCTTTTCTTCTAGTGCTAAAGTCTTAATTTTGAAAAAAATATTTTTTATTAATTCGGGCCGGCCGGACTAATAATATTTTAACATAAAAATAATATATCTTACCCAAAAATTTGCTAGACCCATGTCCAAAAATTTACTAGACTGCGTTTTAAAATGCAATAATTGTAGAGGCTAACGGCTTCGATAACTCTCGCGGGCACGCGGGAGGTTGCTGCGCCCCCTTCCCTCGCTTAGCCCTCCGAGGGGCTTTAGATTTGAACTTCGGAGGACGTAGGTGCCGGGATCAGCAAACATATCGCACTGCGTGCCGCACTTAGGAGCACATTATATAGAATCTATTAATGACTCCTACAAAAAAGAAAAATAAACCGGGATTTCCTAAAAATGAAAAATAGTAAAATACATAAATTCTTAAGAAATTCATTTATATTCTATAAAAAATTAATAAAATATTCCTTAAACCAAGAAATTTAAAAAAATATATTTCGAAAAACAAAAAACAAAAAATCGGCCCTTCGACCCATTCGGCCCTTCGACACATTCGGCCCTTCGACATTCGGCCCTTCGACACATTCGGCTCTTCGACATTCGGCACTTCTACATTCGGCCCTTCGACACATTCGGCCCTTTGAAATTCGGCCCTTCGACATTCGGCCCTTTGATATCATTCCGTTTCATCTGCGTGTTTTTTGGGGGCATATCACTGAATATTATGGTTGTGTTTCGTAATTTTGAAAGGAATCTTGAACGAAGGAACGTCTACAGCCACTATGCTATTAACTGGTTGCTATTCCACTAGTGCCTTCTTTGCTTTAGCCATTTTTGTTTTTTCATCTCACTTCACTGAGGCCAAGAATTTCGATTTTGTAACTTTTCATTTCTTTCTCTAATTGTTCTAGCCTTGCTGCTTCTGTTAGAATTCTAATGTTCCAGTTTCCGATCCGTCTATTCTAGTATTTTTTCTGTAATAATTTTGAATTCGGATTAATGAATGATTGGCCCAAGACTAGCCAGCTCCCAGGGCTTCCGAGCAAGGTATACTGGCATGCCGGGGAGAAAGTAAAGGAAAAATAAAAAGGACCAGAACAAACAAACGTCTATTGATAATCAATCGGTGAATGTCTCGGACAAATGTAGTCTTGAACCAACGTAAACAAAATAGATATAGCTTACATTGAAAAATCTCCTCCAAACCAGAAGCAGTAAAATCTATCAAAAAACTCATTTACCCTAAAATTTGTGTAGTCCCAACTACGTTGCTCACGAAACGGACGTTAAAACCAGAAATGAAGTATTCGTTTCGAAAATGTTCATGACAGTCATGTGTTCATCAATTACATTGCAAACCCAAATTTTATTGGATCTCGTTACAAAACTAACTCGAACCAGAATGCAAATTATTAAAAAAACAAAAAATCTTTGAAGATTCTCACTTAGAAGGATTAAATCGTCGCCAATATAGAACTGATACTACAAATCAGCAAATGTGATAGGATCATGTATACGCCAGGTATGAAAGTTAAGGGAGCACCAGTGTAGGCTAAAAAAATGCCAACTGTTTATAATAAAATGTATTTTATTAAAGCGGAAAATAATTTAATTTTATTCCACGAACGAAATGGAATCGTCAGTCTCGTCTATTTGTTTAATAAAAATAGAATTTTAACTGCCAAAATATAGTTAAGTTCCAATTTAAACTGGAAAACTATATAATATGGCAACCTGGTACAGAAAAATAAGGGGAAAAAACAACAAAAAAGCAATAATCTACATTGTCTACATGTTCTACCAATTCTGGACATTGTCTACTCAAAAATCAATTGTCTACACGGCAAAATTACAAACAAATATAATACTTTTCTCGTTTTTTGAGTGGAGAAAAATCGTTATTCTGGTAATTTCAGGCATCTTTTACTTCATCGGTTGCTTCAGCCGTCGATAGAGTTAATTTTGGGGTAGTTTTTTAAAATTCTAGTACGACATCTGTACTGTGCAGTGTTGTGCCGTATTGTTACATCGCGTAGGTCATTAATATTTTCACTTGTTGACAATGTACGTCGATAATTAAAAAAGTGGCATCGACAATGTAGAGAATGTAGGCAAAAGGTAAACCGCATGTAATAAGCAGAAAAAGTGGCATTTCTTGTATACCTTAGCTGGTTTATTATATAATTTCGAAAAGATAAGCAATGGACATCTTTGTTAAAAAGTAGAACGTTACATGTAGTTAAATTTTTTAAACTTAAGCCAGAGGCAATAAAATGTCAATGTACAATAAAATGTAAGAACACAAACAAGTGTCTCAGACAAGTAAATATGTAATGATCATTCTAGTGCATCGGTTCACAAAAATAAATGCGAAGTTTGATAGAATGCTCTATGGATATTTCTGGCAATATAGCTAAATAGTGCCAAAGAAACAGGAAAACAAGCGTCGTAACCGACATTATAAAAGATCCCTATCTCTCTACAAGGAATGATTAATCACAGCTGCCTAATATTAAATTTTAAATGAAACTGGATTTATAGTGGTGACAAATACTTGTTTCGAGTTAACCTCGTTGCCTGCTCACCATATCTGTGTCGCCTGGCTCGTCATAAACCGCGTTGTACATAAAACCGACGTTAGCAATGAACATATACAGTATTTGTTTCGAAAGTTTAGGTCACAGGTGGCACATTACATAGGGAATTTATGTTGTAATTGTAATTACCTGGAAGCATGCCGACATTTTATTTAATCTCTTTAAAGATGTGATTCTTGACTTCGAGTCGAATTAAAATAATAGTAGAAGGGAGAATCGAAGTTACGTGAGCTACCACCGTACGCTACGCTCATTTACTAAGTAAGATAAAATAAATAATTTTTGAAAACGGATAAATTTGGGTAATGCACTCACTTTAAAACTGTAAAGTATTGATTGAGACGTTGGTTTTCTTTTACAACTGTTTTTGAACAGTGAACATGTATTTAAAACACTTTCCAATAATTACAGGCGACTTCCTAATAAATTAAGGAAAGAATGATATGAAATTTAATTTAATTTAATGAATTAATTTAAAATTTGTATATATACAATCCCATAAGATTCCATTGTACTAAAATATATGTTTTATATAGTGGCGCAATCTATACTACGGTTTACGAACTTTACATTATTGATCCTTGTACACTAGTTACAATTTTTTTCGTTAGAGAGGCTACTTTCGATCTTTTTATTTTGAGTCTGCTGCCATCTATAAATCGATAGACGAAAACTTATATTAATAATTTCTAAAAATCATTTTTTATTATTTATAAATAAATTTATTTCAAATAAAACATTAAAATATGTAAAAGAAATTCTGTATTTTTTTTCTAAATATAATTTACAAATATCTTAATATTATATATAATTATGTTTCTGTATTTATGATATGATGATAGTTTTCTAAGTGATATTACCTCGACGTGTCCTTGTTAAAAAAATATGAAGTGTCAAAATTAAAATTAAACATTGAATATTGTCAACAATGTTGTAAATAAACTAAAAGTATTTTTATTGTTATTAGTAATTAGTTTAATGTGCTAATAATTTGAATTTAAGTTACTGTATGTGTTAGTTTTGTAAAAATTAATTAGTAGTTTTATTTAAGTGAAAACACCTAAATGTTGTTCAATTGCAACATAACCTCACAATTTTTATTGGTTTTCCCAGAATCGGTAGGTAAATATCTAGTTATGATTTCATGTGCTATACCAATTATATCATCGCCCAATTAAAGCGCGATGTAATCAATATTTTGATTGCGATGGCACACCCGTGTGATTATATGTAATTTAAACGCTATACATTTATTCTTATCCTTTAGTTTCATATAGTGGTGATACCATTAAGTCGGTTGTGATAATATTAGAGTGAAACAATTTATAGTGCGATATAGTGGCGTGATTCCAGGTTTTTACTTGTTTGTGTCACTAAATTCATTGTACATACTTATTTTCATTTCAATGCAATTTTCTTTTTAAATTGAATGCTAATTGAGAATTTTTTTTGTTGTTCTTGTTACAGGTGTGCCAGTCATTTTTTATCTCGAATTTATATCTTTAAACGACAATATTGGTAAGTAAAAATTATTGTATGTTTATTATATCGCGATATTATCTTATCAATAATGAAAATATTCCGGTTTTGTTGTTATTTATAAATAAACCGGTGTCATTCACTGGCAAAACAGCGTAGATCATTAAATGACGAGTCATGATGTGATCTATTCCGTTGACTAGAAAAAGACGTCTCTAACGAATTGTTTATCCTCAAATTCATTCGGCTGTGAATTTTGGATTTTTTTTTTCGACTTCATCGGACTTGTTATCTCGTACGTATGTACCTAATGCACGTATATAGGGATTTTGGAGCGGAAATGTCAATCACGTGGAAAAATAGATTTCTGTTTATTTATGGTATATAAACATTGATTAGGCCATAGATTAAGATGTCATACGTGACTGCAATGCTGAGGTGAAAGAACCATGAATGAATATTGGTAAAAGAAAATTTAATTAAGTTCAAGGTTAATATAGCTGCTAGACAGCTTGGGATATAAATTAGAAATCGGCCTTGTTTGAATATTGTATGTTGATTTTTGTAGGAGCTAAGTTCCAATGTAAATTAATAAATATACAGAGGCGATATCTCGAAAATTTGACCTAGCGGATGTGGTTTGACGCATAAATGCAATTTCTATAATATTTTTATAGCAATGCGTAATCTGCTAGAAAGTTTTCGAAATTTAACTTTTGCCGGTAGAACATTTTCGTTTCAAAATGCTCGATAAAGAAATAGTTGCCGAATACAAGTTTGCCGTTAAACTTTCGTTTATTTGCATTTTCATTTCAAATATGTAGGCCAACTTTGGCTATTATTTCACTATATTCGTTATCCGTCTAGTGTGTAATTATTTTATCTTGAAGATTCTATTTTTATTTATTAATTCACTAAATCATTTAAAAATATTTCATTCGGATAAAAATATTATAAATGTGAAGGGATCATAAGAGAGTGTTCAGTGGAGATGAGTGCGCCATGTGTTAGTAAGTCTTATCCTATTCGTTATGGTTACGATTATCCACTCCAAGATAGAGCTTGTTCTGGAGCCTAAGCTAGTGGCTTTTGTTGGCATGACACGCCTGTGTTCGGCTTGTACTGAATAGAACCATTTACTTATCGTATCTATGAAGTCACAACTAGATGCACTTCATAAATATTTTAAATCACCTAAGCAAACTCTTCTAGTTATTATGCATCATTTATGCTGAGCCTAACTAACCTAACCTAATTCTAGGCAACCATTTTAGGTAATTTTTAATTTTTGTTAAGGTTACCAGCAGACTGAAGACTAACTGTAGACATTCAACTGTCATTTGGCAACTAAGTTGATTATTACTTGGTTGGTCAAACTAAAATTTTAGTCGCCAAATGGTAAAATATTCGTAGTATAATATTGTGAAGGATTATGAAGGAGCCTTACCTAAGGAAATTTTCTCAGGCTTTGGAATCATTGGTTATGCCGATTAAAGCAAGGACATTTGGGAATCTCATGTGCCCCTTTTCGAGGGTCCTAAGCATAATAAAATTTATTAACATACAAAATAAATAATTTGAGGCTCATAATGAGGCTTTAACATAATTATCTGTATGTCAATAGATCTTGCTTTTATTTAAGTTCTATAAGCTTTCAATGTTTTATCTAAAGCGCTTTGAACCTAAACATTAATTTGACATTTTATTATCCTATAGAAAACCTAGATGATATTTTGCTGACCAAATTAAGTGTTGATCCGAGTTTAGAATCCGTTTTGCGTTCTGCTAGCTTTAAAATGAAAAACCCAATGCTTTACCCAGAACGAGTCAAGCCCAAATTTTGTTTTGAGTCATTTATGGTTATGTCTATAATTCATGCTTTGAAGAGGATTTTCAACCTATTGTTTTGGTTTGCGACCACCTAGCCCAATGATATGAGCTGATGAGCCTTTGTTATGAGCTGATATTGGGCAGCTGAACTTATAGCTTAGAGTTTCCAAAATACTCGACTCCACTGCTATCCGAAAATAGTCGAATAATCAGTTTGCCATTACCCGGGTACCCCGGTATGCTCGACTTAATTAACGCGCTTTTACAGTGGCAGTATTTAAACGGTTACGGCAGTATTTAAACGGTTTGTACAGTTGTTCCGTCCGTTCAGTTCTTTTACTATCGTCATCATTTTAGTGAAGGATTGGAAAGGTATTTTTAGTTCATCATAGGGCGTGCGGATCTACTTCACTTCATCTGAGTTATTAATGATGAATTCGGGTTAGTCCCCTTGTAATAGAAACCAACGAGACCATAATGATTTAGAAGATAGTCGCTTTACTTCGGGTCCAGCACCCTTTATGATGAAGTAGAAGTAGCGAGCCGATTTCTAAAATTCATCGATGTTTTATTAGTTCAATGGCACCAAACAGCTCCTGTGATAATAAAGTATTCAATTTTTTTAACTGTTGGAACACCAGAAACTTTCGTTAAAATTGCAATTTGATTGTCAGAAATTTGTTCAACCCCAAGCGTATTAAGCGCCGAATTTATATGCAGATATAGTTATAAACGGTTGATGAACGTTACCAGAGTATTCCAACGTGTCATGCAGTCCAGAAGGATCCGTAATACCTGTCCTTCGTTTCCAGGTATTTCTTTATTTAAAATTTTAACCCCAATTGCTGATCTTTTGAAAAATGTTATGGTCTTCCTCATTTTATCTTATACATCCTGAATATTATGGCTTTTAATTATTGTTACGAAATGAGTTTCCGTCATCATCACGAAGATTCACTGTTCCGATTTCAGTATTTGAATTTTTATATTTAACTTAAAGCATGGCAAAATGCTTGGCGTGGTTGTAGCATAAGTGGCTGTCAACATTAATGAATCCCCAATATTTCACCATCACGAAAATTGAAAATGAAGAAAATGAAAACTAACGTTACCCGAGTACCGTACTCGATCAAAATACCCGAATAATCGAGTAGTGAAAGTTTCTTCTAATTACCCGGGTAATCAATACTCGACATTGAAAACTCTACGAGTTCAGCTGGTGGTCTTCTCAATGTGACATCTATTTCGCCTTTGCACTGTTAAAATGTTAAGATTCTTGCGGTAGTGACACAACAGCCAACACTGCTTAAACTATCTTGACATTAATGATGCCGATGGGCTTAATCGTACTCGTATGTAGATACAGCGTTGATCCAATATCTTCTTTAGTTTTTCGAAAATGTGTGCTATTCTCTAATCAGTTCATAGTATATGCTTGGTTCACTTTAAACGTTTATGTTTGGTTTCTTATCTTAGATTGGAGCATTGATCCAGTCTAAACTAGTTTATTTGGCTTTGATTATCCTCCGTTGGCAGAGGATGTATTCTCGAAATCGGTTACTTGCAGCGTTGAAGCTGTAATCTGTTCATAACAAAAAACCCATTGAGATAGGAGGATGATATATAGATCAATAATGGAAAGAACTAAACGGCCGAAAGGTTTCGGCCACTTAGCTGTTATTGGTGTTAGACGAAAATACTTAATCAAGTTGTATATTCAAATTATTCTCAATGTTATTGACCTGTAACATCCCACACCCCATAGGTTAAAATTTTCTAGTATCCACGATGTTAGAAATAAAATCGATAAAAACCGTGAATATAGCAGCAAAGAATAAAAATGTTACTGCGATTGTATCAGATCAATATGTCGCAACTGACATGCAGTGCAACAAGAACCCTCTCCCAATAGAATCCGAAGCAGGATAATAGGAACTATCTTTCCGGAAAACGTTGAAATCAGATGTAAAAAACTCATTGTCGTTGTTTTCTGGGAGTGCGAAAACATTAAATTGACGGGTTTGCAAGAACGATCGAAATTCGACGTACGATATATGCACAATTTTACAGCTGTACCACCGCTGGCTGTAATATGCATAAGTTCCTGTTGCGATATTAGGGGATTAGAGAAATTTTCGGTATCAGCCGTATATGATTACATATAGGGAACTCATTAGCTTACTACAGATGTCTCTCATAGTCTCTAACATTCTCTCAAGGCAGTTGATTTGTAATTTGGTGAAATCTTCAGTCATACATGAAGGGTTACTCTCAAATATATCCAATTTCCTGAACATTTTAGAAACTGCATCAGCTGTACCATATTAGATCTTATTTCTGTCAAAAACAGGTCCGTGTTAAGTCGAAATTATCAATAAATTTAGAAATTTTCGGAAAAGTTTTTTCACTGCCCGAAAGATCTAAAAATTTAGAAAATTTTCTGACCTATTCGAATATGTAAAAGATAACACCCATCAATATTTCTGGGATACGCGATATAACCGTAAACGTAAAAATGTCTTTAAACAAGTTAAAATTTATTATGATCTCGTTCACTACACTCACGATTTTGACTGAGCTATCTGACCATGTGGATGAGAGTCCGTGAACATCCATCTTTAGGATCGATGAAATAAAGTTAGAAAATTCATTTTAATTCATGAAATTGCTAAGTCGTGTATGGCACAGTAGCCGAACCCTGTTTGGAACTATCGGTAGGCGAAACTTTGAATTATATCCAAAATTATAAACGTGACCCTGCCAGCATCCTTAGGATTTTACTCGATTATTTTTACAATAAATCGGGTTTGTGGCTTTTTTGATTTATGTCAATTGGGTAACATTAGGTGAGACCTTCACCTAGAAAATTTATTCAAATTCATGAAATTTCCAATAAAATTTCTGTTTGGAACTATTGATAGTCGAATCTTTGAACTATTCAAAAGTATAAACTTTGCCCTGTTAACATCTCTAGGATTTCAGTTATTCGAGGGTTTTTACAATAAATCGGGTTTGTATTTAGCTTATTTGGGAACGTCAATTGGGTAAAATTCCAATTGGCGAAAATATAAAAATTTCTAATTAAGAATAAAATAGAAAATTAATTTAATTAACTTCAATTTTAGAAGTTCTGAAATCATGAGACAAATCATCATAGTTGTCTCGTTTTCACGAAGGTCGTAACTTATTCGAATATATGAATGAGAACCCGTGAACATTTCTGTAATAGGCGATATAACCGTAAATTTGAAAATGTCTTTATAAAGTCTCTAAATATATTTGAATTTTACTAGAAGACAAGTCCAATTGGAATTTTTTTTAAATTTAACAGTGTACATTTTTGGTAATATTTATGGTATATGTGTTTTCTCAATCATGTCTATTCTCCATATATGCGTTCTTCTGGCATGAACATAGCTCTTTTGCAGTTACAATATGGTGAAGATCACAAAAGCTATTTTGTCCTAAATTTCTAGGACTACTTCAAACAATCAAGTTGTTATTTTTTTGGGCGACGAAATCTCATTGTCCCTTGCTTGTAAAACCAGGGTCGATCAAATCTACGAACCCAATTATTTAATTATAAAAACTAGCCTTATATAGTCGAATATTCTATACAAAGCCAACCGTCTATTTCACTTAAGGCCCCCAATATTTTACACTACACCGTAATAATACAACCGAGATTTGTTTAACCCCCTGTAACAAATTTATTTCTATATTACTGTCGTGTCAGCAGGATATTTTGTTATGTACATAGATACATACTCGTATGATGCCCCATCATCAAATCGATTCCACATCAAACAACCAAATTTTCTTTTTCCCATTCGTGTACGTTTTCAGTTAGTGGATAAAAATTGTAGCCTATGCTTATCATTAATTTCATGCATCAATAATTTATTATGAATTTAAATTAAGTCAAATTTATTTTATGCTAATATTGACCAGTTATTTAGTTAGCGCAAAAGCAAAAAATTGAAATATCGAAAAAAAAATTCATTCATGAATATTTTTTCTACTTCAGACCAAGCTGAACAAAAAATGTATGGTGTATCATAATTTACATAATTCAACCATGTAGGAGTAGGATATGTTGTTTAAGAGATAGAACTCCAGTATAGTAAGACATTTTTTGTATATTGCTGCAGATTATTTTCAATTGGTGTCTTTATGGTATTGTCTGCCTTAGAATTTTCGGGTCTTTATAATAAAACCTCTGTATCATCAAATTGGCATCTAGAAATTGTCTGTTATTGAAATAGAAAATTTTATTACACTATTAATTTAATAAATAATGTAAAGAGCGGGATGACTATCACCGAATAATACGATATCGGCAGCAATCAGTCGTAACAAATAAATAACATTCATCGACTCAAAAAACTTTTAAAGAAATAAGTTATATAAATATTAATTATTATTAATTATGACTTTAATGTTAATTAAAAATAATTGAATTAAAAAATTTATCTTGGGTGAAATGAAAGACAAATGGTTGAGAAAATATTTTCAATGAATGAGATCATTAAATTAATTAGACATAAAACGACTTGAGATTTTTATATTTTTATGAATGAAAGGAATTTTATGTGCAAAACGACAAGGAGTTGTAAGCCCACACATAATATAATCATGTGATGTAATTAATTTATGTTCGATGCTTTAAAAAAATATTCCAAAACCATCATGAATCTTTAAATTGAGTCCAAATACAAAAATCGATACGTCTAAGTTTCTGAATTTTGGAAAAAGCAACAAAAAACGTGTTGCCGCAAAAGTGAGAAAATACTTAGAAATTGATTTTGTCTGAAAATTTATATCGCAGCGATAACGAGAAAAACGATTGTAGGATAGATTTTACCTTCGTTATAGTATTTTATTCCTAATTTTTTTTTGGTAATTTAAATAATTCTAGCTTTGGAATTTATTTTTTTTTTATAAAAAATGACAATAAACGCGCATGTTGTTAATTACAGATAGAGCTATGTAGTCAAATTAGAGGAAGAATTATAAAATTTCGCTCTATAGCTGGATGAACCTATATAGACATACATATTCATGGCGACCACCAACAACAGTTCACGCATCAATTATTTATTGAATTTTAATTAAACTTTTAACTAAATACAAAATACTAATAAAATGCCATTTTATGCTAATGGTGTCGTCCTCCTTTTTCTCATAAATTAAATCGAGAAAATACAAAAAAAAATGTAATTATTTATTCGTTCGTGATTGTTTTTAGATTAAAAAAAAAATTTTAATTAAATTGGATCACAAATATCCTTGAAATAAGTTTTCCTATAAATTATAACAAGGAGGTTACAATGGTGGCTTTCAATGTTTGGAATAATATTTTGTTATGTAAATATATACAAAGTTGTTCCACGCACGAGTCTTCAAGGATATTTTAAGGCATGGACCTTCAATAATTTGTGAATACATTAAAATTTTCTTGGATCATCATTAACTAAATGTACTGTTTTGTATGAGCTATCGCCGTCCCGACGAACACCGTTAAATACTATATATTTTAGATTTAACGGAAATTGAAAATTGTATATGGGCCAAACAATTATTTCGCTCTGAAAGATCACGGAGTAATCAAAACTTCCGTCTGACCAATTCAACTCGGAAAATTCACGTGAAATGGGGAAAATTGGAGAATTTTTTCTCAAAAACTTTACCACAAATTTTATCATTTCCCATTTTCCGTTTTTCTTTGGAGGTTTTCAGGATGAGAAATTTAAGGAAAATTAGTCCAGTTTTAATTTTTTGTGATCATCACGTGGTCTTTAGGCCTGTGATAAAATAAATGTATGGATTAAGGAAAGTGGTGTGTGATGCCAGATTTTTTAAAACGTTTCTCAACTAACTTTGTGGCATTCTTCAAAACCGTTTTAGTAATGAACGACACTATTGATAACAAAATTGTCGCGTGAAACGAGACGATTCAAACGATGTGTCACCAAATGTATCTGCGTCCTTCTCTGTAGTTTTGAGTACTAAGGTGTTTCAGCTAACTTTGTGCCATTCGTCAAGACCTGTTCAACGTATATTGACAAGTATATATAAAATATCGTTAAAATGGTTCCAGACCTTACAAACGATACACGTCATATCGTGGTGTTGGCTGATTTCCTACGGCAGATATCCAACCCCGGCATAACGGTTTCAAAAGTTTTTCAATTTTCAAAATTAAAAATAGAAGAAGAGCCAAATGAGGGGTTCGATACAGACATTTGATGACGATTAAAGACCCAACATGAAAAAACATGACGCGACACTCTGCAACTTTGTACAACATGATTCAACATCACACAACAGGATGCAAATGCATGCAACATTGTGCAAGAGAACTTCTAACTGGATTGTCCGAAAATCAGGACTACTTGCAATGGCTTTCTGGCATTCGAAAGTACCGTTCCACCAATTTTTTTTATTATAGTTCAGTTCGAAAAAAGTTTAAATAGGAATGCAAACCCCACAATGAAGTTTTAACAAATCTTTCCAAAATCAGAACTCAAACTCGTAGTTATTTACTGGCACTCGAAAACTCATCATTTTTTTGAAACCGGCTTTACCGAAGCACTTTCTAAACTAATTTTCCGGAAATCCAAACTCGCAATAGATTTCTGGTCTGCTGTGAAATTTTGTACTAAAGGCTTTTTTTCCCTTTCTTCCACGAATTGTTTTCAATATTTGTCCGTTCTTTAAAAAATTTACAAATTCGGTTTGCCGGTTTTAAATGTTTCGTCTATTTCAATTTACATTTGGCTGTGTCAAATTGCAATAAAAACAATGACTTCGAGAGATCCATTAAACAGTCTTTATGAAACTGATATAAACTCGTTTCCCGCCTTTTGGCCAAAATTTTAGCCCGGCACTCGAAATGTCTCGCCTATTTTAATGAAAATCGTTAGAACCGGGGACTCTCTCGATGAAGTTTCTCGAAACTAGTACTCAACAAAAACGGTTCCTGGTACTAAAACCAATTTTTTTTTTGAAAATCGTGCGAATCAAATTTCAGAAAACGGGATCAGGCCCCAGCAAAGGACCCCTAAACGAGCATGGAAATCAGAGTCATCGCAATCGATTTATCATAAGGAAACCTTGTTTCAGCTAATTTCATTAAAATCGTTAGGAAAAAAATAATAAAAAAATCTGGGTTCTCACTGGTTAAACCCCTATACGAATGTTCTCGAAATAAGGCCCCATCGCAATCGATTCACGGTAGTCGAGAACCCATTTTCAATAATTTTCATCAAAGTTCTATGAACCGAAAAATATAAAAAATGAATATTCTTAAAATCAGAACCCATCGCAATCGATTCTTGTTACTCGAAATCCATTTTTTCTTCAATCTATAAAGAAACAATCTCGTCTATCAAACCCTATTTCTGCAATTTTATTCAATTTCGTTTGCGGTAAGGAAACAAATCAAAACGGAACCCGGACCCCACGAGAAATCACTAAACAAATTTTACTGAAATTAGGATCCATCACTCCCTTCCAACAATGTTCATCAAAGTTGTCTGAGCTAAACAATAAAAAGAGTCGGGCCACACCGGATGACCCCCAAATAAAAAATCATTCAAACGGTTTCCAAAACCTCTGACACAAACATATACAAACAATTATTCCTCATATAAATATGAGGAATAATTGTTTGTATATGTTTGTGTCAGAGGTTGAATGACTTAGTTCTGTTGTGCAATATGACTACCATTTAGTGCACCAACTAAAAATGAACCGAAATCTCAAGAAGTGAATTTGTTTCTTAGACCAAACAGTTAACTTTGGTGGGGATGTTACGTTGTTATATTATTACGAATTTGTGCTGTCAAATTCGGTCCGTATCACTGGATTGTAAACATCGGTATAGAATTTCACGGTTACAACGCCAATTCTCGTAATTCACACACTTCCGGATATTCGCGAAAAAAACGGCGAAATAAGCTCATTTAAGCACATTTTGTTGAATAAATGGCCCGCAAATTCCGAATTAATTGCCCATTAAACCAATAGGTGAGATCGTAATATTACCTCTCATCTATAAGCCTGTTCATCCCAAACAGGATCCAAACTACCGCCACTTTGGGTTAGATCGTGTTGATTTCGTCCTTGTCCCGATGCCATTTAATCTTGCTGATACTCTTCATGGTACACTCTATCTCAACCCTCTCCTTGGTGACAACCCACTCCATCACTTCCGGCACGCTACACGTCTGTTTCCTTGCAAATAGCCAATGCCCGCATTGACCCGCATTTCATAAGTGATATTTTCCGCCTTCCTCTGTGCCCCTCGAATTGTAGCGACATAGGGTATATCCCGTTCAATCTAACATCGCTGTCACACATAATATTTTCTGGTAATTTGTTCATTTCGTTCAAAGGCTGTTTTTCGTGCCGATCGCCCTTCATATGGATCTTGGTCGCTCTTATTTTCCACTAATTCCTGCAACCACTTTAGCGGATATGTTTCACACATCTCTCTTTAATCCATGGGCCATTGTAATACTCATACGGCGCACGCTGGAGAACCTTCCTGTGGATTACCAATCACCGCTTCCGATGATCCTTGCTGCTCTAACACTCACAACTGGTGGACCATCTGCAATTCTCATTCGTCTTGGCCGATATCTCCTCCAGATAAACGTAGCTGCCACAATTACTCTTCGGCATCATTCCGGTTCCACCTTACCACCTACATCATGATGTCAGCAATATGATGCCTATCATTTGTCCATTTTCGTCTCAATTCTTTCTCTACCTAATCCTGTAGCATTTGTTGCTTGTTTTTACTTAGCAATTTTTGGCTTGTTATTGGTTTTGTTGATCAAATCCACGATTCATTTGGTCTCTCATATGTTGCAACTCTTTAATTCATTGATCAAACCCTCGAGTTAACACAGCCAATAATTGCGCTATATATATATTTTTTTTCGGATAGTTCGAGAATTATATCGTTACGTTTATCCGCAAAATTTTCTAGACATAAATCTTCTGATATTCACAATTCCACCGCTGTTACCACAATTGTTACGAATTTGCCCTATAAAATCCGGTCCGCATCACTGGAGTGTGAATATCGTTACAGAATTTAACGGTTACAACACCAATTCTCGTAATTCACACACGCTTCCGGAATATTCGCGAAAAAACGGAAATAAGCCCATTTAAGCACTTTTTGTTGAATAAATGGCCCATAAATTCCGAATTAATTGCCCATTAAACCAATAGGTGAGATCGTAATATTACCTCTCGCCTAAGCATGTTCGTCCCAAACAGAATCTAAACTACCGCCACTGTGTGTTAGATGGTGTTGATTCGTCCTTGTCCCGTTGCCATCTAATCTTGCTGATACTCTCCATGGTCCACTCTATATCAACCCTATCCTTGGTGACCATCACTTCTGACACGCTACGCGTTTGTTTCCTTGCAAATAGTCAATGCCCACATTGACCCGCATTTCATAAGTGATATTTTCCGCCTTCCTCTGTGTTCAATCTAACATCGCTGTTGCACATAATATTTTCTGGTCATTTGTTCATTTCATTCATAGGCTGTTTTTCATGCCGACCGCCCTCCATATGGGTCTTGTGGATTGCCAATCACCGCTTCCGATGATCCTTGCTGCTCTAACACTCACAATTGGACCATCTGCAATTCTCACTCGTCTTGGCCGATATCTCCGCCAGATACATTTCAATGTTCTATCTAACGGAACTTCATCCGATCTAAAAATTACTGGTACAAGTTTTATGTCTTCACTCCGTCTAAACGTAGCTGCCACAGTTACTCTTTGGCATCATACCGGTTCCACTTTACCACCTACATCATGATGTCAGCAATATGATGTCTATCATTTAATCCATTTTCGTCTCGATTCTTTCTCTACCTAATCCTGTAGCATTTGTTGCTTGTTTTTACTTAGCAATTTTTGGCTTTGTTCATCAAGTTTTTGGTTTTATTGATCAAATCTACGATTCATTTGGTCTCTCATATGTTGCAACTCTTTAATTCATTGATCAAACCCCCGAGTTAACACAGCCAATAATTGCGCTATATTCTTTTTTTCAGATGGTTCGAGAATTATATCGTTACGTTTATTCGTAAAATTTTCTAGACATAAATCTTCTGATATTCATAATCCCACCGCCGTCACCAATTGTTACGGATTTACCCTATAAAATCCGGTCCGCATCACTGGATTTTGAATATCGTTACAGAATTTAACGGTTACAACACAAATTCTCGTAATTCACACACTTCCGGAGTATTCGTGAAAATATTGGAAATAAGCTCTGTATAATTTCCAAATATTTACCTTACTACTACTGGGATATTCCCGAAATATCCCGACAGAAATTTTCTTAGTTTAATTTTACGAACACTAAATCACAAATCCAAATAATGTCTACAATTATCTATTCACTTAGTACACCATTTACAATTTTTAATTACACATTTAGTCAAAACGGTTCTATTCTAGATTACTATATTCTGCTATACAACAAAACTGTTAAAAAATTACCTTTAGTGCCACTACTAAACCGCAGATGTCACCAATCTCATAAAAAATGTTAGCACTTTATGCTGAACCTTAAATGAGTACTTTTTGCTGAATAAATGTCACGCGAATAAATGAGGTCATAGCAATATCATGACCATAACCTATTCACCGGGTGTTCCATTGAAATTTCTAATTTGGCGTAACGTTTGATCCATATTTAATCAAGTTTAAAAGAAGTTCATTTGTAGAGACTCTGGGATGTCTTGTGAATGCCACCAGGCTTATCAATATAGAAACAATGTAAGATTGTATCAACATTCTTAATTTATTTTTCTTTAGTTCTGTTCCATTTACAGAACATACGCCGGGCAAGTTAAATTAATGATTTTTAAAACGTTCGTTTACCAAGTTGTATCAAACACCGGATGCTTCTTGGCACTTGAAACCCTGAGTTCAACAATTGTATCAACATCCTAAACGATTACTGAAAGTTCCACCTTTTCATTACTTTTCTTTGATATTCCCAGAAATTATTTTCCTTGTAAAGATTTTCTGAATATATAAATTAGTGTATAATAGTCTGGCTGTATTATTATTATTGTGGACGCAAATTTTAAATTTTGCTAAAGTTGTTGAACCTAAAATTTAACTTAAATGTAGCATTAAATCACTAAACCATTTTCTTGACTGACGCTTTTGTTTGCTTATCAACTTTCGACGATATTATAAGAAACGAACAACGTAACCAACTTATAACAACTTGACAAAGAATTTGCGAAGAAAAGTTTTAATTTAAATAGAAAAGTTTAAACTCTTTTTTTATGAAGAGAACATAAAATAAAATGAATGAGATGTTCCCGTTTACTGCAAAATAAATATGAAGACTGTCGTTTCATATTAAGGCGTGCGATCGAAAATTATATACAATTATTATCTACGTGTGTTCCCTCTGAGTTCCTTTTATTTGGCCTAGTCCACGTTAAAATTAATTGAGCTTTATATAGCTGTGCACAGGATCACAAAATCGTATTATTAAATAAAATGATTTCCCCCAGCGAAACCAAAAATAAAAAAAATATTCCAAGTAAATATAAAACAGAAAATTCCCATTTATCTACGATCTGTTGAACTCATAGAGAGCAAATGGCACACAATAAATCTCATTATGCCGGGTACATAATTTTTCTTGCGCATTTCACATAATAATTGATAAATATTCATTTACAACCAATAGATCTTACTTAATGTTACAATAATCATTTTCATTTGGTCCATTTTGTTGTTGTTGCCTTTTAAATGTCAACTTCCTTGGAAAATTTTTATGTATACGAGAATCACAAAATAAAAATAAAATTACACACATACACACACATTGGCCATTATAAAAGCAACAACAGCAACGGGGAAAAGGAATCCATATTAAATTTGGTATTCATTTTAATTAGCAATCCTCCTAGGAAAAATACTTTATTTATTTTTTTATTTTTTTTTATGTTATTTGTTTGAAACGGAAACTGAATAAACAACGGCAACGACAACAACAACGTTGAGGCCATAAACGAAAGAAAATTACTTTTCTTTTCTTTTCTTTTTAAAGTAGCGTATACACATAGAGCATCGTTAGAAGTTAGCACAACAAAAAGTACGAAATGTCTTATGTTAAGTATCATCACAAAGTCTCTTATCCTTATTTTGAAGTCTATTTTTATTGTTTTATACTTGACCGATTATTCCTTGTGTACGCTACTATAATATGCCATATTCCATTCCAATTTCGTATTTCCTTTTTTTTTGCTTTTAAATAGTGAAATTGGATTAACAAAATTATTTTTTGTTCGATATCTTTTATAGGGATTTGATTTGGTTGAGAGGGAAAATTTTTTCCAATATCAGAAATTTTTTTTTGTTGTGTTTTTTTTTGCATTGATGAGCGTCAAGGCAGCAAAAGCTTTTTGTATACAAATACATATTGTTTTGTGTCTTCTGTATAAATAAATGAAAATAATCCGGTTATTGGAAAACGAAAGAAAATGAAAATTTCCTTTTTGTCTATATGTACGCACAATATACTTATGTTTTTGGAGGGGGGCACATAAAATGAACGCAGATATTTCAATCCGGTTAACTTGAATTTAAGAATTTTAGCGATTCAATTTTATATCATTAATCAACTTTTTTTTTGGTTGTATTTGTTGCTTACGAAATGTTCGTCTTGACATTGGGAAATTTGGGAATACAATTTTTCTTTATGGTTTACGGGTTTTTTGCGTTTTTATTTTGGGCGGAAGTTAAAATACTGGAAATAAAAATAAAGCGAAAATTTAAATTTAATGGGTTCTCTTCTTATGGAATAAGCCTGAGAAATATTGAAAAGTTTGTTTGATTTATTGGTAAATGGCTTAAAAAATCTTATTTTGCACCTAAAGATTTGTGGGGTATAATCATAATGGAATTACAGAGTTATTCCTACGCGAATATTTAAAAAAATTGTTTCATAAATCAAAAGACTTGATACAGGCGTACCTATACCTTAAGAACTCCTTGTCGTTTCGTATATGCTCCTCGATTTTCTCTCGAAGCTTCAATGGTTTTAAATTTGCTGAAAATATCCAACCCATAAATGTAGGTTCGACTAAAGTTTTAAATCGTAAAATGTCGTATGCATATTTAAATTAAACAACCAAAAAGCTAAAAATTCCAATAAAGCAGACTAATGAGGTTATGATATTGTCAAAATTAGTCGAAAGTGGACAACCAATAAATGTTGATAAAGATGTTTTTAATTGGACAACTGAAAATAGCAATCAAAGTCTAGCTGAAAATTATCAGTCTAAAGTTTTCGATTCGGAAGAGATGGAGACCATTCTAAGCATGCATCGATCTTGCCGCATCAAAAGTATTCCTTCAATACTGATTAAGAATTGGTTTTTAGGATGGCATTCCATGTGGAGGGGAATATTTAAATAACGAACTCAATTGTAAACGTTGGCGATAGTCATCATAGAACTGAAATTAACATCGGCGTTTAGTCATCAAGACAGGACATACAAATGATGCAAGTGATTTGTAATTGCAATACGTATGCATTGATAAATGTAATAAATGAAATAATCTCGAACAACGATTGACAAAGTGTATAAGCGCGGGCAAATTATCATGGAGATACAGTAGTAATTTAACAGTAAACAGCGCAAGTTATAAGAAGTAAAACGTGAAATAAAGTGATGAATAGACAAAGTGTTTTATTTGCAAAATACATTACGAATCTGTATCGAACGCCAAAATTCATAAAATTTAGTGTCAGAACTGGGATTTTGCAAATATCAGCAATGATTAAAACCATAAACACTATGGAACCAGAGCGATGGATCAATCATAAACAACCATACCAGTGCAGCCGCCTACACCTGATGGGAATATAGACCCTAAATTATGTCCTAGGATAGACCAGTAAATCTTGCAATTGGCAGTACTGCGATCGTTGCAATGTAGACAATTTGCTGAGCTACGTAAAAGAACTAAGTTCCCAAGCCGATCAGCTTGCTGACCTGCGTAAACAGCAGAACTGGCAGAATGAAAAATTTGGCAAATTGTAGTATACCGAAAAATTTTCAAATTAAAGAGCTAAGAGAATAAATAAAGTCTTTGACAAAAAGTCGATTGTCCACTCAAGAAATTTGATGAACAAATCAGGCAGAAGCTTCAAAATAAAGTTAAGCAAGTGGGGCCCGTTTTGAAACATATACTTCCCAAACTGTTGGAGCTGGCCAGCTAAATAAAACGTTTTCATCCGAATCGGTGCAGGTCCAAGCGATAGCACAATTATCGAGGCGCAGGAGACCACTTAATGAACTCATTTTGTCTCTAGAAAAAGCTGCAGTTGGCTCAAATATTGGCTTTGGCTTTAGACTATGGAGTAGCTAGAGCAAGTTTAGCTGCTTATACAATGAAATTGTCGGAATCAAGTCGAGGGTATTACGGAGATAAGCGCGTTAATAAGAGACGCTTTGAGTCAACAAGCTCACAGCTTTCGGAGTCACGAGAAATGGCGTCGATTAAGTGTATAGCCAGGTGACATCAAAAGACAAAGAAGTTTCTTATCAGCTTCAAATGTGGGAAGTTAGTTCATTATATATCCGAGATTGTACGCAACAATGAAATGAACGTTTTGTGAGATAGCCTTATTCCCATGAAAGAGATCGTGAAAACTGGAGAGGAACGGACACCGGAAGTATGAAAAACTACGGAGAGTTCAAGAAACAAGGAAGACCAGGGGCAATACTTAGGCCAAAATGATTAAATTAAAGACGCCTAGAGGTGAGTGTGCGGCTAGAGAAGTCGAGGGACGAATTGGCGTACCGAGTGGAAGAAAGATCGTTCGTGGAGAGGTCCAACAAAAAATTCCAGTACGTTTGTTGAGGGTGAGTCCGGCAGTGGAGTTGGTCACTAAACAGAGAGTAAGCCACGGCGGAAAGATGTGCCAAAATGGCACGCATTGGAGTAGAGATGGGGAAGCTATGGAATGAGACGAGGCATAGAAAGGATCAAGAACAGAATGAAACCACAGGGAGCAACCAGATAGACTAGTCGAGCGTCTCTCAAATTCGTTGAGTTGAACGAGGTGATCTAATGTGGCTGCGGGACTATTACCGGAAGCGGAAACTCAGATTTAAAGATGCTAAGCGCAATTGGAAATGACTTTAAAATCGTTACGAGGTTCAGCGCCTATGTGTATCGTGTATTTTGTCCGGTGGACGGAAAGTCGTGCAGGACTAACAGTTACGTTCGTTACGAACAGATTTAAGACGTGGTAGTGTTACGAATTTTATTCTACCCAAATATAAAAGTTGGTAGTGGCGTGGTTAAGGTATACCACCAAGTGTTATCATCCCAACAGACACGGGTTCGAGTCCAGTTGGAGTCCATAATACGTCCGTGCTACATCGAATAAACATTCTTAGATCACTGACTTCAGGCAAAATCTTGAAAGCGAGCAAAATTTGCTATCATGACGATTTTATTTCGGTTGAATACGCGTAAGACTGAGCAAGACAAAATCCGTTTTATCGACAATTTGATTTTCGGCTAACAATTTTCCTTTGAAATCGTAATTATACCCCAGGCCTCCCTCAACCACATTTTGAATTTTTTCGTAGAGACTACAACGATTAGTTATTGATAGTTATATTATATTATAGAATAATGACCAACACACAAATTCGTGAAAGCTGAACCGTTTTATTGAAATTATACTCCTAATCTCGACAAACTTTCCATAACCTCCATACTATCAAATTTTGCGTAGATCCATGTTACTTCGAATAGAGGTTGATGGCCAACTAGCAAAATTTTTTGCGTGGGGTCATTTTATTATCAAATAATCGGAAAATTCATTTTTAGACCTTCTCCTCCTCAACACCGAGCTGCAATCTTTCACTCGTAATCGTTCAATCCGTGACAACAGATTTTAAAAACAACTGTTCAAGTTCTCTCTGCCAAAACTGGTTTAATCATTTAAACATTTAAGAGCAAATCTTTAACTTTGAATCTCGGTTTTATGAGAACTTTTTCACATATTTTAATAACGAGAGCCATCACTGATTCGAAACATTCAGATGTCGTTATTAGATGTATTGCAGTAATAGCGGTTTCTGCAATCCCGACGCCAATTTATTTGATAGTAACTAACTGCAATGGAACTATCTAATTTTAACTCGAGAAATGAATTGCGATATAGTCTCTCTCTGGAGAAATAACAATTTCAATTTGACAATTAATAATTTCAATTTGAGAATTAACTATTTCAATTTGAGAACTAACATATTCATTATGAGAACAATCAACATTGGGAAACCAATTATTTCAAAGAAATAAAATAATTCGTTACAAGGAATAAATCAATGTTATAGGCGATATCCGGTTTGAGTTATGTTTACTCTGTCTTCCTCAGCTAAAATATTTGATATTTGAATAGTTAACTCACTTTTAACATGAGCTTTCCAACTTTAGCAGCCAAGTTCAATAGTATTGAACATTGGGCCTTATGGGCTAGCATTATCAACTACCATTGTAACTGCTAACTGGAATATATTTTGAGCCTTTCGAAGACAAAGCCGTATGAACTCATTAGCTTCTGGTTTTTTAAATGCATCTCGCCTAACGATAGATTAAACCCTTAATTAATTCCAATACATCCAATAACATGAGTATCTGCTCTACAGCTAGCAGAAATGTACGAGCAACGGCTTTCTCTCTTCGATCGTCCATTAGCTCGCGATGTATTAGGAGTGCAAGTAGAAACTCTGTTTTTTTGGTCAAATTCATCTTTATTGAAAACAAATTTCTGAATAATTAACAATAATTCTGGGTCGTGTATCGTAAATTCTTCACTTTTCAACAACATTGCAAAAATTAAGAACCTGTCATATCCAGTACACTGATTTTCGCCAAATTTACAAAGACCTTCCAAATTACGGAGAAATCTGACGTATAAAGTTTAATACCAAACGGTGGACCGACATATTCCAAATTCGTATAATAGACCGCGGCTTTACCGTGTAGCATTACTTCCGCCGATTTTAGCGGTGAACTTTATATTTTTGAACATATATGTTAAGAGACATGGACTTTTTTATAAAATAGCACACACATATTTATATAGCTCATTTCATCCCCTTCGATTACCTTATAGTCAGCATGCGAGCACATCCCGGGATTTTGCAATAATTGCCCTAGAGTTGCCCTTCTGTTAATTTTAGTGTTAAAGTTAATAGTTTTGAAAATTTTTGTTACCTACGGTCTATTAAATGAAATGGCACAAACATATTTAGATCCCATTTCATTCCCTTCGATTACCATAGGGTCACCATGCGAGCACACTTCTAGTGTAGCATTACTTTCGCCGATTTTAAAGGTAAATTTTATAGTTTTGAAAACGTATGTCAAGAGCCACGGCCTATTTTATGAAACTTCACAATCATATTTAGATAGCCTAGATTTTGCAGGAGTTGGTATATGTAGCATTACTTCCGCCAATTTTAGCGATGAACTTTATATTTTTCCATAAGTTATACAATATGTGCAATTAAATAACTTTAATTTAAATTTAAAAATACATTTTTGCTTTTGTTCGAATATTGTTGTACAATTTATCGTAAATTGTGGTTTCCTACACTTTTAACGTCAGCAACTTCAAACAATTACACTTTTATGTGGCTACTTTTTTGGATACCCACACTTCTTTTAACTTTAGAAACTTCACAAAGGTTCAGTTTATAAATGACTCAGATCCGCTCCAGTTGGCCATATTCCAGAACTTCTTTCAAAAATCATTTTAAAACCCTATTTCTTTATACCAAGGCCATCATAAAAAACCATGTCTATATGTGGGACTTTTGACTTCTGTAGAACAAAATATTTCATTAAAGTTTCGTGCAACACCTGTTGCAGATATTGCTTGTTATTCATATGACCGAACCGACGGACCGACCATTTGGCA
This sequence comes from Nephrotoma guestfalica, assembly GCA_963691935.1. Taxonomy (NCBI): domain Eukaryota; kingdom Metazoa; phylum Arthropoda; class Insecta; order Diptera; family Tipulidae; genus Nephrotoma; species Nephrotoma guestfalica. The sequence goes on from OY829915.1 coordinate 16,154,769, forward strand.
TTTTTGTATTAAAGTACATACCAAGGTCATCACAAAAAACCATGTCTATGTGGGACTTCTGACTCCTGTAGAAAAACTTTTTCATTGAAGTTTCGTGCAACACCTGTTGCAGATATTCCTTCTTATTCATATGACCGAACCCAGGGATCAACCATTTGGCATTTTTGAATTAAAGTACATACCAAGCCCATCATAAAAAATCATGTCTATATGTGGGACTTTTGACTTCTGTGGAAGAAAATTTTTCATTGAAGTTTCATGCAACACCTGTTGCAGATATTGCTTGTTATTCATATGACCGAACCCAGGGACCGACCATTTAGCATTTTTGTATAAAAGTACGTATCAAGGCCATCACAAAAAACCATGTCTATATGTGGGGCTTTTGACTTCTGTGGAACAAAATTTTTCGTTGAAGTTTCGTGCAACATATGTTGCAGATATTGCTTGGTATTCATATGACCGAACCCAGGGACCGACCATTTGGCATTTTTATATTAAAGTTCATACCAACACTATCATAAAAAACATGTCTGTCGATATATATAGGACTATTTACTTAATTAATATTAATTATTAATTTATTTTAATCAAGCAACAATTGTTGCCAGTACTCTGCCCAAATGTTTACTATTTGTATGTTCGTACACACGTATAGTTTTTGTTATTTGGTAGAAATTTGACTTCGGTTTTAAAATTATGTACTGATGACACTCATTGTTCTAACGATCGCTGATGTGACATTCTGTATAACCTGCTTACGTAAGCAACATGCTGTATGACATACAATTAAAATTGCAATATTGCTGCTAATTACTTGATGAAGCTATACAGAAATTTTAGCGTAATATTGGAATTTGTATACAAAGACTGAGGTCCAATCTCGAACATATAACTTATAAACCTGGGCCCTTTTCTTTTCATCTTCCTTCATTTCGGTTGCGTGCTGGAATCTGCAGATATTCTGTAATTTTTATTCAAGTCTCAGAACCTCTTCAGGCACTTTGTATATGGATCCCGAATCCTGCCATTTCTTATCACGAATCCAGATGGTTTATACCAATAATATTGGCAAACCAATAAACCAAATTAGCACGATAACAACATGGTAATGTTAGAACGATATAATGTGTTTAAATTCTAAATTATACAAGAGAGATTAAAAAATTACTAAATCGATTAAAATTAAACATTTTTTTATGTACATACATTAGAAAACAAAAGACAATTACAAGTCCATTTATCCAATGTCCAATCAAATCTAATTGTAATTTTTTTTTCTTCTGGTCTCGTTCAGAAAATTGTCGTATGTGCAATGAACTATTAAAACAATTACTTAAACCCATTTTCAACCATTATGTAATTGTATTAGATATATGTATGTGGATCGACGCTTCAGGACAATTCTTTATAGTCTCAACTATTTTGAATTCCGCATGAATATTCAGGACTTGTGTTCTTTTTATATAATTCCCATTCAGAGTGTCATTCATCAGAAATGTAATTTTACGTTCGTCTCGTATATATTGCATGACAAAATTTTTTGTTCATCGTATCGGTATACATCAGTGCTATCTATATCTATTCATTCATATATAGAATACATGGTCAAGTTGTTTTATTTATATTTTGGTTCTAGCATTAGCACTTTACTATAAACATCTCTGGATATAACTGGAGAACTTTTCAATTAACCCAGTTTTATATCCATATAAGTGCATACATAGTCTAGTGTCTGATGCTGTTGCTGTGTATTACATTCAAAATCAAATAACCGTGATAATACGTTTTAATCGACGGTAAAAAAAAATATCTGAGTGTATCTTATTACCTGCATCAGTACTTATGTGTATACATATAGATGGCTATACGGATTATTATTCTCGTTGGCTTATAAATAAACTATCTCGCTAGTTGGTTTTGTTGTATACGTCGAGTCTATAAAAATGTAGACTTTATTATAAATGGTTTCATGGATGTACCAGTAGTATATCGTCTTCCCGTCGTATGTATATACAAACGTAATTTTAATGAACACCTTAAACATCTTTTTACTGTATGGTCAGTGATTTCAATTAAATTCTCAAGTAATTTAAAACTACTCACATAATGATTTTATGTATGTATGCGGATGTACCTTCGACCATACAGATATAGTTAAATAGGTATACAATGCGAAATGTAAAGTGCAGGCATTCCGGCGAAAAACTGTTTATATATTTATATATTAAAGTTTTTGATCTTGATGGGGATGCTTTATGCGGATTTCGTTTATATATACGTGTGTGTGTGTGTGTGAACTCTTGTGAACAAAGGATATTTTACGAACTTTTACATTTTTTTAAAATTGTATTTTTAATTAAAACTTAAATGAGAAAACGATTATGTAAGCTTTTTTAGTTTTTTTACAATTTTCCTCAAGCTTGTGTTATGTTGCATCCTAATTGGCGAAATGTAAATTTTGTGCTCTTGCTTGTTGTATGCTCTCAAATAGACTGTTGACATACGGAAATGTAAAATAACATTATGAGTATTGTCCGATATTTATATAAATATGCTACGAGTATATATTTTTATTGCTCTCGTGTTCCTCGAGAAAAATAAAATATACACAAAAGTTAGTTTTGTATTATACAATTGGACTGTGTGTACATTTTTATAGATATAACATAAATATACAACAGGATACTTGTTGCTTGAAAATATAAATAAAAAGTTTGATTAAATATAAATTGAAATGGAACTAAACAAATATGCATACATTAAACTAGCTTAAACTTATATATTATGTATTTTATGTGGGACGGAAAGTTAACTCATTCGTCTGAGTTACGTATACACAAAGGAACGACCATGACTGGTTCTATTGTCTGCTCTGTTCTTTACAGTGTGGACTAAATTTTATGCGACCGTAAGTAACATAGCTCCGAGCGTGGGGATTACAAAGCTCAAATTCTTGCAAATTAATATTCTCCACTGCAGAACAATCCTGTCTCTCTTATTTCTGGCTGATTTTCATTAGAGAGATAAACCAATTTCTCTCTAACATCTAACATTGTTTGTAAGTCAACTTTTATAATTCGCAATACTCAACAAGTCTTACTCATCAGACTTAGTAAATTGTAAATCTTACGATGATCATTTGTTTTCTTATCACTGTTATCTCGAATTCGACGTGAATACAAAATGCGCTAAAAATTATATTTTCACAAACAGAGGGAAATACCAAGACTGGGATACCATTCCTATCAATATATTTCTTTTTCAGAATCCCCTGGTCGCCGAAAGCACTTGCATACATTTACCGCATAAATCACTAGCACAACTCTAAATCGCCACCCGGTAGTTTTACAATGTGTAACTAGTAAACTACGTAAAATGTGGATCGTGTATAAACAACATGCTTACAAAACTGAGCAAACAAGAAGCCAACGGGAACAAGACGACTAGTATTCCGAAACGAAAACAAAAACGAGGCACGACGAATACAAAGCAAAATCAACAAATTTATTTTAACGAAAATAAATTTTATATTGAACTGGTGTTGTGCCGCATTGTCTACACCGCGTAGATAATTAATAGACAATGTCGAAAATGATTGTTTTTGTTTGCAATCAGGAGAATCCTATAATTTTTGGAATCATTTCGGCTCCATGGAACATTATTTCTACCTCCCACCTGGTACGCTCGTAAAACGGAATTATAGGAAAAAAAGGATATTTCTTGCATATATAATTTAGAAGCATTAATACGATTTTAGAAATATTCGAGAAAAGTCATAAATCTATGTTGAAATGTAGAACCCTATATACAGTTAAATTTTTAAACAAAATACAGAGCGGTCATTATAAACTACTTTGTGCCACGGTACTTTGATCCTCAAAATCAGCGCGACGCAATAAAATATAAGGTTTAATAACAGCTATCACACAGACCAAATTTTATTTGGTGACCCAATCAAATACTCCAATATTTATATGAAGCTTTTAAATCCTACGTGCAAACATATTCGATTGTTCCTACAACCGTGTGCCCGTATATCTACGTGTCGCCCTTTTGCTTAAAAAGTGGATGTTAAATTTTGGTAATGAAGGTGGATCAGTAATCGTTTCGTAGATGTGTACAACAGAGTTCTACTTGAAGTGCCAATTCTCATTTTTTTAATGCCGCGCTCCATCAGAATCTCAGAAAAATTCTCAAAATTCATTGAAGATGCTCCGATTTTCCGAGTTCCTTGACTAACACGACCTTGATTAAATGTAACGTATCAATAAATGTACAGGATCGTGTTAGATAGCTGGGATTCGGGTTAGGGAACCTAGCTAAATAAACATTTGTCCAATTCCTCCGTGGTACAATAAAGAACTAGGAAGATTGTAAAAAAATTTAAAAACTGTTAGTTTGCATTTAGAGTAACGATTCGGATACCGACGTTGACTCTTCCAAGTATAGGGATATCAGCGTTTAATCTGCATTCGTTTCCGTTCAGATTGATAATGACACTGTCGTTGGGCAAATTACAAACTTAAAAGTTAGTCTGGCTAAGCCACTATAGGCCATTTTTGAAAAACCACTCTCTGTAGGAATTTTTTCGTTCATAATCTAATTTCAAATCACAGTACTTTCATTGTAAACCTTTGCTTTCTGTCTTTCTCATGGTTTCCTCAAACGTCGTCCCACGAACACAAACCTCGCCGAGTTTACACCAGCAACATTAAATATTAAAGAAGAAAGAAATGAAGTAGATGTAGTTACCACAGATTTTAGGAAGGCATTCAACAGGGCTTCTTACAGAATTATTATATTTAAGGTCAAAGCCCCAGGGTTCTCATCGCAACATCTGCTGTTAGTGGACTCATATCTGAGATACAGAAAGTATTAAGTGATCTTCAGCTCATCAATATCATCTGCCTTCGTAGCCACGTCTAGAGTGCCCTAGGGTGGCCATTTGGAGACCATTATATTCATTTTATCTATAATCAACAGTAATATAATATCAACAACAATGTCGGAGTTTCTTCAGTTCAAGATTTGTGTGCTATTTGTGACAATGAACTGAATTTTAGGGATCATTATTGGTATCGTTAAGCGCTGGGCTATATAATTCGACGATTCTTTTGTAACGAAGGTTCCGTAGATATCCTTTGTTCGAGCGCTACTGGATTATGGCAGTCAAGTGTAGCCCCTTGTCATGAATTAATCATAAAACAAATAGATGCAGTAGAATTGTGATTTATGAGCTTATTATTGAGCTGCCCTGAGTGAATGTCTTAAACTTAGCCCAATACATGAAGCGGCTTTAGCTAAACAATTTACAAGCACTCGGTTATCTGGCTGTATTAATTCGTCTGTTCCGCTTGTCAATCAAAAAATAATCAATAATCAAAATTTTGAGTTCACTGACATTAGGAAATTGTCTTTGAAAAGACTACTTTACACTACTAAGGCGGTTGTCTTTGTCATCTTTAATTAATTTTTGCTTAATTTTTTTTTTCATTGTTTAAATTTTAAATTTTAACTCTTGTTTTTAGAATTATAAATTCTAAATTTTTACTTATTTACTTATTTTTTTTGTTTCAGTTTTCTACTGAATCCAAATTCAACTGCTGAACTATTTTTTTAACAGTTAAAATTATTTTTCGGTGTCATTTTATTTTAAAGTTTATCGTTATTGTCCAATTTTAAAATAATTTGTTTAGTTCAGCAGCTTGATATCCTTAATTTAAACTCTTAAAAAATAATAATACAGATGGTGACTCCTTGCGTGCGATAAGGGAGGGGTAATTGTTTATAGGGAATTATTATTATTACTATTATTAAAACCAGAAATAATCAATTTAGGGACGAGAATCAAAACGCTTATGGTTGTCTCAATTTTAAAAATATCGATTAACCAAAGTGCCGGACGCTTGACAGCACCTGACAAATGATTTAAGTTGTTTGCGGCTGCATTGGATCATAAACGTGAATTGGAACATAATACAATTCCGTAAATTCAACGGATGAACTTAGGCAATGCACAAACGCAAACATTAGATATTGACTTCGCCATTGGAAGTATACTAATACATAAATGATGATGATTTCTACTGGTAGCAGTCCAGTGTTTCAATGGGCAGAAGCAAATTTTAGTAAACAGTTGCCCGATATCGAAAGTAAATGATTGCTGAACGTATAATAGCGTACCAAACCAATTGGAAGAGGTGAATAAGAAAATGCCGAAAATTAGGTAGATTTAAGCCGAACAGTCTATTATTACAGCGAAAGTTGTCAACAAATATTTTGATTTGAATTACCGGAAGCAGGTGATGCTGCTGGCGACTGGCAGTTGACACTTCAACAATTTCAAAATAAACTTTTTAATAGTTCGACAATTATAATGTTTTCAAAAGTAATCCCTAACTGGTTCAAAAGTAACCACTAACATTAGAGAAGCGTAAAAAATTAAATTTCTTTGGTAAGAGAAAAAAATTCCCCATATTGCCCAGTAATGCTTATGTCGCCATTGAGTTTGATAACGAAAAACATTGGGCATTGCAAATAACAAATTAGAATGTCTTAAAATATTTTAAATATTAATATTCTGAAACCCGATTGAAAAAGACTAAGCAATTTAAAGCTGTCGATATGAGATTGAATTCGGTGTTGTACTATCAATTTAAACGCCTTCGACAGAGAACTTAAAATGCTGACAGGGCGGAAATGGGAAACCTTAAATGGATTTATAATTTTAGAAATAGGGATAATTTTACTCAGCTTGCACTGAATGGGATATGAAAAGAAAATTCGCTTAATTATTTTTAAACTATAACCATATCTAGATTGCGATTTAACTTCCCCAATTGCAGAATGCCAGTCGACAATATAGGTAGATATAGTTATAAACGAAAAAGAATTTAGGGATTCTACAGACACTAAATCAATATTTTAAATGTCATGTTTGCTGGAACAACAACCCCCATTGGAGACCATAAGGTGTTCAGCATCATCGGAATTTGTGCAACCACGTTTAAATTCCCAATACCAGTATTTTATGGTTGATTTCACTGAAGAAGAGTCGGTAAAACGTTTATCAAGCAAATCATTTGTGTGAACGGCACTTTCTCTTATACCCGCACATAATATTTTGGAACGGCCTTTTAAGAATTTAGTTTAGTATTCCTTGATCAATATATGTGAATCTAAAATTCAAATAAATTTCTTGGTGCAAAGAAACGTAATTACTAAACCTCTTTCATCTTATTAGCGACATCATGCGTTCGATATTAAAACCAATCAATACAGTTTAATTACTTAATTATATTGGTTATCTGTAAATTTTTGATAGAAATGAGGAAGGAATAATACTAATATAAAAATAACATAACAGTTCTGTGGTACGATATTCTGGCTTTCCCAGCGAAAAGTGTGCGAAAAAATGTTACAAAATCCGAAGAAAATGTCCCTCTTTCGGTTTTCTTTGTTCTGGTTTGACGATATTATTTTACAAATTTTCTTAATAATCGGCCCAATTTGGCTCTGTTGTAACTAGTTTCTTCATATGATTCATAAGCCTTATCGTCTTCAGTTAGATTCCGTAAGCCGCACATAATTAATTGATGATTTGCTGCAATTATCTTCCTCGTCTTTGGCATGATCGTCTGTGAGTAGTGTGACTATTTTTCTAAGCGAAACATAGAATTCGATTAATTTATTTGTTAAGATATCAAACCATTTTTCAGTTCAACGATAGTGAAAATCGACGGTCGACGATGTAATGCTCAATACTTCACCATTGGAAAGTTTTTTGCAAGTTCCACTTTTATTTATTTTTGAGCTCTGACGCCATTTTGTAATATTTGTTTTGTAAACAATTCTGGTTAACAATTAAGAAATTTATCCACTATCCAATATATGGTTTACCTTACCGGTAATAAAGAATCCATTTTTAACTCAAATACTGGTTAACCGGTCGACCGGTATTCCAATTCCTAATTACGATCATTTTTAATTTGATAAGCCAGTGAATTAGACTCATTGGATGAGAAACGATTGCGCCTTGGTGTGTTGTTTGTAATATGTTTCCGGCTGTTTGGAGAGGTTCAAAACCAGTGAAATACGTTAGTACTGAGCAAACTCGTATTAAGCTTAATTAAGGTTTGGTTCAATGATAAATTGCTTCACATTTGGAAGCATCGATTAGTTTTGGTTCCGAGCAAGCTGTGTTCAAGAATTCGGCTGTGTTTATAAGATATTAATATTCCCTGACAAGTTTCGAACTAACTAAGGTTAGACAATGAATGGAACACGATCTTACATGCCAGTGCATGTTACATATTTGTCGATGGATAGGTAAACCGAGAAAATTTAGAAATGCTACGCGTTACCAACGATACCATGCTCTACTAGAAAATAGCAATTTAGCTTATTGGAGTTTGCGTTTACCAATATAATTCCTAAATGTTTTACACAATCTAATTTTTTAATCGAGCTCATAAAAAGAGTGGCATACCCACCTAGCTTTCAACGATCAGTAAAAACCATTATGTCAGGTTTACACAGTTAGATCCTTCTTTACCCACCAAGCCTCATCGATGAGGAAATCAAAATTTGAGCTCGGGTCTGATGTTTACATACAACTGTTAAACTAAAATTATCAGCATAGCCCTCAACGATGAATCCGGAAGGCTGACGCTTAACTATAATCACTAGCATAGAATTAATAACAACCTGGTCAAACCATGTTATGAAGAATTTCTAGCAATGACCTACATTAGTTATTATTTCTCGTGACTTACCTTCTCTGTAAGCCAGTTGTAGTATACCAAGTGCAGAAGGAGGTTTAAAATAAACAAATAACCGATCGTTTCCGACTCAGCTTCGGCTTCCGGAGGTTTTTTATGTATTACCTTTACATTATTTTTTAGCAAAAATTGCATCAGGATCATTTGCTTTTACGATGGAAAGGAGAACATACAAAAGGCAAAGCATTGTTCATAATCGGCCTTGTTGTGTAAAATCCAATTAGCAGAACAGCAACAAGAACTTAAATCGTTTGTTCTAATACTTTTGGTTAAAAATAATCGGATAACAATTTACAAAAGAAGTTGAAGTAATATTCGACACTGAAGATGGCAGAGAGTCAATTTGATCCACGGATAGAGAGAGAAGCTTAAATCCATTCAAATTGTCAATTTTGAATAACAACATCCATAAATAACACTAAAATCTTATTTTTTCAAACTCAGTTCAACAAATGTTTAATTCCAATTCCGGCTATTTTCCAGAACCATTTCAACTATTTCATCAGAGAACACGAGTTTCGTTCCAATCATTTGTGAATTTGCTTAGATTTAAATTAGACAGTGGTAAAATTTTTAGTTTTAGTGCAATGAGTTGAGAAATCAATTTGCTAATTATCCAGAACAACAATTTGATATGAAAATTTGAAACGGGAATCCTTTCAGGAACAAGTTGAAACAGAAGTCTCATAATCGTTCAAACAGAAGTATGCTTGCAAAATGTGAACCCTGAGTGACTGCTTTTTTGAAATAGTTTCAGATAGTTTCATTTCGGTTGATTCGGTGAGAAATATTCTTAGGTATATTTAAATTCATTTTTGAAATCCAAGTTCGCAACTAATAGTGGAATCCTAATTTCATTATACAAACTAACTTCATTATACAAACTGGTTGATCTAATAAAAAATCGTCGTTAGTACAGTAATTGGTACTCATGCTAAGAGATAGCAGGTTAAAAATCGAACGGCTCTCACAACTCAAAAATCGAAGTAACTTAAGATCGCAGCATAAATATCTAGTAAAATTTTGTATTTTAAGTGTTGAGGAGAAGGAGCTTAAGCAAACATTAGCTCCTTCAACTTTATTTATTTAAATTAATGTCGAACTGAACGAGCTCATCTATTTTTGATTGCTGATACCGAGAACTCACAAATAACTCATAATTCTGTGTTATTTTTTCTATTTTATAAGGTTTTGAGGCCAGCTCCACAGAGGTCCTTTAATCATGCTGTATTAGATACAGCATTCTTAACGAATTTCGATGAAATTTGGAAGTTTTGGTTAGAGATTTTATAACCAATTTTAATGAAATTTCGTTTCTAGATTGAATTTTGATTGAAATATAAATTTTGAAAATATCTGTACATTCTACACGATTAAAATGTATTTTGAGCTACAGAGAAAGAACTAGGCTATTTCTTAATTAATAATTGTAAAATTTGCATCACAGGGTTAATTCGGACAAAAGCTGTTTTTCAGCTTTTGGCCAATATCTCAAAAACTTCTTCTAGTAACTAATACTTTCGGTTGTTTCTCTAATAGCTAAGGTCCAAATTTATGGATTAGAATTTTCACTATAATTTTTTGGTTTTCTGTGGCCATATAAGTTCTTCTCAGTGTCTGACCAATATCTCAAAAACTAGTAACCAATATTTTCGTTTATTTCTCTAATAGAGAAACGATCATACCGAGATTACATGGAAAATTTATAGATTAGAACTTTCACCAGACTTTTAGAAAAACAGCCCAAAAAATTGGTTACTACCAGAAGATTTTGAGATATTGGTCAGAAACAGAAGAACTTATATGGCCGCAGAAATTCGTAAAAATTATAGCGAAGGTTCTAATCCATAAATTTTGTCCGAATTATCCCTGTAATGCAAATTTTACAGTTATTAATTAAGAATTAGCCGAGTAGGACAGATACCAGAACTTCACCGAAAATTTATATTTCAATCAAAAATTAATCTAGAAACCAAATTTCATAAAAATTGGTTATGAAATGGCCACGTTTAGTCCAGCATGAACAGATCCTAGAATTTTGTACAAACCTCACTTTAAAATCTCTAACCAAAACTACTATCCAAATTTCATCGAAATTCGTTAAGAAATGCCGGAAAGACAGCATATTGTTAAATTTCAACATTTCATATACTGAGTTTTTTTTACTTCGGAGATCAATCAATTGGCCATTTTAAGGATCACTTTCAATATTTTATTCCGCTGGTAATTATACAACAAAATAAATTATCTTTTGTGATAGTGCTGCTACTTGTGGCGAGTAGCGTAATCTTCTATTTTCCGCTGGCAAATTTCTTCTATCTTAAATAGCATCCTTTAATCCATAATTCTTGTAGTGACGTTTAGTCTCCATCCAGTTTTCAGCCAGACATAATAAAATAAGACATTTAATCTTAAATAATTAAACTTTTAAGATTACAATAATTGGTAAGTCTATAACACTTCAAATACAGCAAATTTGACATTTCTAAATACTCGTAAGAACTTGATATTTTGTTCAACAAGATATTTTCGACCGCGTATAGCTATAAAAATTCAGGCTAAATTTTATTTTGAACAAACTCACATAATCTCATTATAGCAAAACGAAACACATCATTTACGAAAAAAAAAAACTTCAGATAAGATTCCTTGTCAAAAAGTAATTTGATGTAATTCCTTCATTATATTATAAAAGTTAGCTTTTTGGCTGTTGGCATATAACACGTGTCATTCCAAGAAAACAAATTTAACTTTCTAAATCGATATATACCGATAGGTGCTGCATACAAAAACTAGCCCACACCAAAGTGAAATTAAACAAACCAACAAAGTATAAACATAACGTTTATGCTTAAATCTTGTGAAAGCTTTAAAGCTTAAAATCAAATAAAAATCAAAAACATTTAAAAATTAAACTTTTTTATTTGGTTTCCTTTTATATTTTAATAAAGCGAGACTACATACAAATATATACATTTTATTGGTACTCGCATCTCACTCTCTAAGATGAAAATCGATTTCTATGTGCTGATATACGACGTTTCCACGAATTCCAATTTCTTATTCCTTAACGTTTATTATTCAATTTTGTAATCTATTTAAATCTAGCTTTAAGGTGAATTCATTATTAACATTTTTTTTTGTTCTTCTGTCGGTATATCCGTGGTGGATAAAACAAAAAAAAAATCGCGTCTCTTCCGAATTAAAAAATTTGTAAGGGTTAAAAAACGCCGAGAGGCATACAATTCATCCGTATATTTCGTATAAGAAAATGCGGGAGTCAGATATCTTAAAAAACTAACCTGGCGGCGGCCATATTTTTATGCAAAATAATTAAAATTTTGAAAAGTTTTTGTTCGAGATCCATCGTCTCTCTCTGTCTATATATATATATATATATATATATATATATATATATATATATATATATATATATATATAAGACTTTATACCTACTCGTAGACTGTTAATCTATTCAGATTATCGAAAAGTAATAATTCGAAAACAATTACCGCACACCGAAAATTATATAAATAATAAAAGTGATAATATCTTAAAACCACAGAGTGATTTAAAATGGAATTAGGTAGTTGGGAAAATGGGAAACATGATTGATTAGATATTCCTAATTGATTTAATGTTGCTTTTAAGTCGGAAAACAATCAAAGCAATGTTATGGGAATTAAAGAGATTAATTATTTTTCCACAGTGTTTTCCTGCTATATAGTTACAAGCATATATACCATAACCGACGACCGTTTATACAACGCTAATTGTTTTCTATACATATAATCTATTTATATAAATCTACGCGCGCGTTGCCATTATTCCTTAACGAGAATTATTATTGGTTTTTAATAATAATTTGCTCCAATTTAGAAAATTCATTAGAAGCACGAAATCCAAAATCGATGATGATAACGCACGATTCGAATACATATTTCATATACACTTAAGGATGTATGGTATAGGAATAAATCGTTGGCAAAATAAAGAATGAGCGCCGGCAAAAAAAAATATTCTTACATAAATCACAGATTTTTGATTGTGAGTGACTTTTTCTGTATATCTAAGGCTGGTATTGTCGATATGTGTTCGTTTTAGATTTTCAACTTTAACATTGTGTTTCGATATAATAATAACAGGATGATTTGTCTAAACCTAAATCTAAATCGAAAATTTATTTAAAAATGCTACCCCCGTTTATATCTACAGGTAATCGATCAATTATGCGGTTATCGAATTTGTATATGTGCACATACGGCACACATGCGATATATAAATGGTAGATAATTTAGTTGGTTCATAATTTATGTGTTTATATTCCACCGTATGTCACATACGGTTGACATCTTTTGTACGAAAATTGTTTGTTAAATATTGTGCGGGGGTGGTGCGCGGTTTTGAGAAGTAAACGTGTTGATAAAAAAATATACTATAAAATTATGTCCAAACAATTTACCAGTTTAAATGCATTTGAACTTGTGGGAGTATATCGTACATAAATATTTAACTGCTAAATCACATTTTTATTGTGGAGAAATGAAAGTGAAAACTTTCTTATACAAAAAGCGAATTTATCTTCGAACCCATTTTTGTTTTTGGTTAGGGCAAAATTCTTTGGAATCGTTAGTAATATTCAACCTAATGAAGTGAAATTTATTTATGAACAACATTGATTTATTTCAAAATAATATTTGTGGGCGGTGGAAGTATATTGCTTGTAATCGGCTGCAAGATAAAATGAAATCTGTATGTCAAACCAATTCGGTATACAAAAATTATATTAGATTGGATGCCTGGAGGTACCGATTTGTTTTTTTTGGGAGCGTGACCTTTATGCTTTATTTGCCGCCCAATTATTAAACTAAAAACTATAAGGATAAGTTATTTTGAGGTGGCCAAAAACAATTTTTTATTTAATTTCAGCATTTTCAAACACTGTGTGAAATGCAGCAGAGAAACTTTCGAATTTTACTGATTAGTGATCGCGGGGAAAATATTAGTGCTAGTCTGGGCGTGAGAAAATATAGGAAATGAAAATTATAAAATTCGCCTTGAATCCCAATTCCAAAAAGGAATTTTAGAAGACAGAAGTTTTAAATTTAGTGATTACACAACTTCGCAGTCAAAATATTGAGTCAATGGGTCGTCAATCAGTTTTGTCATTAATTGGAGCCTTTCTCAAATAGATGTGTTTTGGTTTCAGATCTTTCTATATTTTTTATTGACTTAACTGCAGCTAGACTTGGCAAGTCGTTTCTATAATCGCTTTGAATTCGGATATCGAGAAATCGAGAGTTATTTTTCTCGTTTCTTAATTATAGAATAAACAAGTTCTGGTACATCCAAATTTTCAGTCTAACTATGTCCCATAGGGCTTTAATTGCAAATGAATATAATAAAAATATCCTCAAAGCGAATCAAATAACCTTTAAAACGGTTATGACAATAAAGAGTTAAAAATGAATCCCGCTTTTAGCAACTTCAAAACTTCGATAACTATATGTATTTGTGTCAAATTCCATAATCTCCATCAAAGTTCTTATTAGAATCCCAATTTATCATAGACGAGAAATTTTAACATGCTCGATTGAGAAATGGTGAAGTTTTCATAAAAATAAAAAACATAAACTTGTATTAGAGTACCTCATTCTAAAAATTCTAAAAATTGAATTTAACCATAATTGTAATGTAATGCCAATCTTAGAATTCAGCAACCTTCTCCTCACACCAAATTTGGCCATAGTCGATTAAGAAATAACTAAGTTCGGCTTAAAAAATATCAAATTCCAGGAAGTGGTCCAGGACATCTATTTAATTTTTAAATTCTAATGTGTTCTATCAAACTGAATTTAATTTATTTAGATTTCGTTCAGCAAGGCCAGAGCCTAAAACATCGTCCCACATATAAGAGTCCCAATCGCCAAAAACAAATTTAGCGCGGCCATTTTTCTGTACTTCATCCAAAATTCATAATATAATGGCAATTCTGTCCTAAATACCTATTTTTCCATTGTCGGTTAGAAAATATTTAAATTCCATCTATAGTATGGCTGAATTGATAATGGCTCGGGTAGACAAATTTACAACATATCACACACATTTGTTGGTTATTTTTTTGTGCTTCGAAGCAATAGCAATGCGACAAAACAATCAATCGATCATCGACTGATCTCGATTACAATTGTCAACCACGCGATCGTCTCGGAAGGGAAGTATGTGTGTAGGAATAAAAGAAAACATGTAACGATTGATGGGGACTCACCTGGTCTTAATGTACTTACCGATTTCGTTTTTCCTTTCTTTTCTATATTCGTCGGACAACGTGTTCTCCTCGTTCTTTGCCCCTCAACCATGTTCGTATTTTTTTGTCTTGTTTCCTCTGTATTCTCGTTGGGGGGCAGCACACGAATACAATCCTCTCAGCCGAAGACACTCATACTTTTCCTCTGTTTTTTTATCAAACCGAACAGCGATGCTTTTTTCTGTTTTTAGTTAAACCAAACAGCGACATTTCGTTCGAATTTCCTTGGTCCCCGCTGTGATTCACCAAATAAAATTAGATCCTCGTTTTTTTCTTTTTCTTTTTTTTTCACGTCGTACGATTCCAATTTCCTAAACTTGTTGACTATCTGAAGCTTTTCGTTTTCTTTTATCAATACAAAAAGATTTTTTTTTATTATTTAATCTTTGCAATCTCTTCTGGGGCGGAAGCACTACCAACTGTTTGCAAAATCGAGGACGTATAGTTATAGGTCCGATTTGTTCACCATCCGCACATTGCATAGCCCCATGCCAGCCTATACTGGCATGAAAAGATCGGCTCATGAGTTTTGCACTCCGACAGGGAATCATAGTTGTGTTTCATTTCAATACAGATCGTAATCTCGGTACTTTCCGATCCAAACGACAAAACTTTCACCACTGTGCCGTTTGGTCGGTACAAAAAGAATTAGTCCTGTACAATTTTTAATCCGAGCATTTAATTTAGCTGCCATCTGCTGTAATCCTCATTGTACTATTTTTAGTACTGTTTACTGTTGTGCCCATCGTGGAACCAATAACCGACACCTGCCAAATTTTTCTCCTTTCTGAATTTAAATATAATCATATAGCAAACATAACGCAGCTAGTTCAGATAAGTATAACACTTTGGTTCGTTTGCTCGCGTGATCATTTGTGGTATTTCGTTTCAACCATGTATCTTGGATGCCGATAAACTCTCCATGGTGATGCACAATGCAATTCAGTAGCGTGAGTTAATTGAAAAGGGAAATGAGAATGTAATTATATGGAAATCAAATGGTCGGGGAACACCGGTAAGTGGATTGGATACAAGCGTTTTTTTGATAACCTGAATCGAGTATCGATACGCGTTTTTAGCAAACTCCTATCATAAAATACGTGCTACAACAACCAAGGTCACAAATCCTAGAATAGCTGGGTTTTGGTTTCAGATCATTTTACATTTTTCATTGACTTGAAGGGTTTTTAAATTCGCTTTCTTTTCGTATTATTGAATGACTAGGTTTTTATCACATTGCTTTTTCGCCTTTTGCCTAAGTCTCCTAATTTGTAATGATTGTTTGACGTTGGCGATATAGTTGTTATCTGCTACCTGCATGAGTGTATTTATTAGTCTGTATTAAATTTTACGATAACTCGAAAGAATAATTCGTCCTTAAGATGTAATATTCTAGAAGCTAAGGGTAATCATCAGACTGGTACAGTTAATTTAGATCGAAGCAGCTGAACATGAATTAAAAATGGCTGAATTTCGTTCAACAAGGCCAAATTCCAAAACTTCTTCTAAAATTCGCATAAGGATTCCAATCATATCGTAAAATTCAAATTCTACGAAAGAGTTGCCAGTTTAAATTTGGCTCGGTCCTACCAAGGACTTCACCAATAATTTTGGTTATAATAACTATCATGTTCTAAATACCAGATTTGACTGTAGTCGTTTAGGAAATAGTTAAATTTTTATCATTACCAAATCCCGAATATTGTTCAAAATTACTCTTAATTCGCTATATCCTAACGTCAAAATTTGATAAAAAAGCGATAACATGAAATTTAAAATTTTTTGAATATCCGTTATTTGGATTCCGAGATTTGGATTTCCAAGATTTAGATTTCGCAATTTTGTATCGTAAAATTTTGCAATCCATTATTGATTTTCGGGATTTTGGAATCTAGAATTTCGAGAGTACCTTGCGAAACCAACACCAATTTGCTGGTGTCAGAGGTATACTTCGAATTATAAGCTGAGAGCTCTTAAACATTAAAATTATTTAAAAGACGAATTATCTAAATTTAAAAATAACTCAACAGGTTTATACATTCAATGCTTTAAACCTGCACCGACCAAATTAGGTGCCCTCAACGAAACCTATACGAGTACATAATTTGTTACACTTTTATTACAATTCATTACAACCAATCCCGATTTTATTAAGCCTGATTCAAGCTTTAACTACTTCGTTCATTCATTCATTCAAATAATTTCATTTTCGACCAACCATCTCTTGTGAAAAAACGTAGAAGAAAAAAATCGTCATTTTGGAGCAATATGATTGGTCGAAAAATTGTTTGAATGAATGAATGAACGAAGTAATAAAAGTATGAATCGGGCCTTACAGTTACCGTTTTCCAGGAACGAGTGGTCGGTTAGCTTAAAACTTAACCTGCACCGCCAAAATTGCCCTTTTTTTCCAAGATAAAACTATTGGCATCATGTGGCCAAGATAAAATTAATGTCAAAATGAAATTTTAGTTTTTTTATTTCCTCAATAACTAAAAAAACTGCGTCTTCTTGGCACGCAAGCTCTTCTATTTGTATACGTGACCGTTATCCAAAATCACACATACTTTAAAGTCATATTTAACAATAGCCGGTGGTGAGCTTTTGAACACCAAAATGTAGATATGATGTAGACGATCGCCAATGAAATGTTTGAAAAAAAAGTGGCAGCTAAATGCTAGTATTCCTTCGCTTCACATCGGGTGTTATTTACAATTCATCCTTTGAACTTTTACTAACATTGTATATGCTAGGAATAAATGTAAGGATTCTGAGAAAATTATGCGTTTTAAGCAATGAAGCCTGGGGTAAAAATATCTTACAAAATCGTTCGATTACTATACAGCTGTCGAACGAATTTAGTTTTTTATATCTTGCTATTAATATTTTTTCCGTAACAATGGAACAAACCCGGTAAAATTATTGCTGTTTCTCATAAAAAAATTCACTTCCGTCTAAATTTATCGTCCTGCGTTCACGATTGCCCCTCACCTCGATTCGCCCTTAATTGCTTCTCAAATATTAGTAAGGTAATGAGGTCCTTAAACTCAACAAGTTACATCTAATAGTTTTGTTTTGGACCTATGCCTATGTCCTCAAGAGCGCCAAAAATCTATTTAGTCTAAACCATTTCCAGATATTTGATTTAGGCCGCTTGAGGCCAACAACTTCCTTGTTTTGATATTAGTTTATTACCTTGAAGCTTTGTAAAGTGCATTGGTTGATTAACCAAGTAAAACATTTTACCAAAATATAGTTTTGATCTTTTAGCTGATTAACGAGTATATGGTGGCAGTCTTGTTTTTAACGTCACTTTTGTTGTCAGTGACAATGCTAGATAAAACATATTTTAAATGTAAAGTATTATTAAATTTTATACTCGTTCATTTTTGATAAATCCAAATTACTCAATTCTTATTCCGGAGATTAGATATTCCAGGGTATCTTAAAACCTTCTAATTTCTTGAGAGCCAACAGTAACTTTAATATCGTCTGGAGCCAATTCCGTCTAATCTGCTACACAAAAAAATATTACACACCTGGATAAGTGTTAATCTGCTCTCTAAAACACTCATAGATACATTTGATGCAATATCTGGTGGTGTCCTGGACAGGGATTTTGTACGAAATTCTCATGAGAATTTACATACGTATACGTTTTAATATGTGTACTGTCATTTTCTTTCTTTGTGTGTGTGTTTGAAATTCTCATGAAGTTTCGCCAAAATGTTGACTTGATTTTATAAATGTGCATTATTGGTTGAAAAATACATGTTGGTTCGCCAAAATGTTGACGCATCATGAGAATTTATACACAGCTCGCTAGCAGTGGTATGAATGAAAGATGATAAGAAAATAGTTGCGATTGAAATTTGTTTTATGAATTTTTTATTTATATTTGGATAATTATAGATTTATCTATATTTTGATGTGTTATTTATGTAAATAATATTGAGAAGAAAAAGTTTAATAAATTATGAAGTGGATTAACTGAGGAAATATAAATGATAATGAAATTACTTTTAGATTTATTTATTAGGAATTAGACCAAACTATTTCGGAAATTAACACAACACTTTATTAGTTTAAATAGTATGGTGAAATTTAATAAATTCATAAATTATGTGTATATTATTTTGTGTTCTTAAATGACGTCAAAAACACAAAACACGTTCCGGTAAATTCCCAGTGGAATGGAAAAAGACAAATAAAATCGATGCCCTGGTGTAATAAATTATTGAAGTTGGTAAAATCGACATTTTATATTACAAATCTGAAGCCCGTATCGTCTGAAGCTAATTCCGTTTAATCGTATAGAAAAATAATTTATTACACACCTGGATAAGTTTGACAAGGCTCAATAACGTTGACTTGCCTTCTATATATAAGGCTCGTGGAGTAACACTTGACCCAATATATGGTGGAGGTCTGTTTTTATTTTAGTCATGTTCAAAGTTCATTTTACCAGTTTTTACTTTATTAGGTAGCAAAAAAGTCTTGTTTCGTTTTTTCATTTCCAAGTGTTTAATGATAATAATCATTTTGGGTGAAATTAAACCTTAGGCAAATCATAGGTCTATCCCGATATCATAGGGGTAATCATATCATTACGCTAAACCGATCATTCGTTCCTCGAAAACCAGGTACCTGTAATAAAATCGGGTTTTTTTGTAATAAATTGTAATAAAAGTGTAACAAATTATGGTATAGGTTTCATTGAGGCGGGCTAATTTGATCGGTGCAGGTTTAAGGCACTTGTGCACACGCACCTATGCTATTCACTCTGGCGCTAAAATTTTTGAAAATTATCAAAAACATTTTTCTGTTAAATATATGGTAGGAATCATCAAGAATAATCGAAAGTAGACCTAGCCAAAAATATAATAGAGACGCTGTGAACATTTCCAGAAATCTAGTTATTCTACTGTTTTTTTTTACAAAAATCGGGTTCGTCGCTTATTTGGGATTCAATAAGTAGATTGATTTATTTAGGAACTTCTAAATTTTAAAAGCCATGATAAAAATCATCATTATTCATCAGGCATCTCTAATGTGGAAGTTCAAAATAATTTTAAAATGTTCCAATTTCGTTTTTTATACTAAGGACATTTTAAATACAAAATATCATTTGCTCAAAAATTTTTCAGACACGTTAGTCAAAATTAGCTAAACCATTCCTGAATTAGTGAGAAATTTGTCTTGTAACTGATATTTAATTTTTATTTGGAAGGAGTTTAAACACCAAAATTATTTCACATCGTAAAATATGTTTTTATAGTTTCCCGCGATTGTCTGTTCTACCAACAATCAAATTGAAAAACAACTTAATCTTTAAGTATTGCGGAATTAAAATATCTTGTCGTTTAAGAGAAATTAGTATTCGATATGTCCTTTGTAAACATTACAGATGTAAATTTGAGCTCGTTATAATAGCTTTAAACAAATAAACCTTCCATAAGACACGTGGTAGAATTATAACCCTTTCGTTTGTGAATTTAAATAACCCAAAATTAATTCCTTTTCGATTAAACTACCGCTGTTTCGTTGAAAAGATAAACTGGTAATTTACATAACACAGGCTGAAAACACGGAAATTGCTTATATTTTTTAGTACAACAAAAAATGGTGTGTACGCGTGTCAATATCGATTTGAATTTTTTATTCTCAATCAGCATTTGCAACAAACATACATGTGTTGGTGATAACCGAAAGAAAAAGTTAATCTCCAGTGTCACATTTTCAGAATTTGAGTATTAAGAATTTCACTAAGCATTTATTAAAGCAAGAAACCGATAAACGACTATTTTCCCATACATACGATTATTCTAATTTTTATTCGGGCCCCTTAAACTCATCGCTTGAGCAACACACATAATTAACTTAACCTAAAGGTTATTATGGTGTCATAATTTTAAACCAAAAATCCCTTATCCAATCTCTATCTAGAGAGGCAGGCTACACTACTAAATAAATTCTTGTTTTAAATTGTCCCCAAAAATTAATGTAAAATTCGACATTACTTAATGTGTAAATTATACAATATAAATTTTCCCTGTGTATATGTGTGTGTATACAACTTAGCTTCAACAACCGCAAATATTATTATGATAATGGTGTTCTTCCCAATTTATTTTCACCCAAAAATTGAATTTTTTCCGTTTTTTTTTTTTGTTCAACTTCAATGAAAAATCGTCTTGACCTTCATAATGTGAAGTACATACAACAACAATAACAAAAAAAATGTTTAATAAGCTTCATCTGTTGTTGTGTATATACGTATGTTGTATTGAGAGGCTAGAAAACATTTTCTGTATAAAAATCATTGAGGCATGCGGTTGGTTTCGGTTCATACCCGAAGAACCATAGAAATCTTATTTAATTACTGTATTTCTAGCAACATATATTTCATAAGCGTATAACGCTCACATCACACACACAAAGTAAATCCCTTGTTGGAAAATATGTTTTAGGTCAATTAAATTATGGATGACTGAATATAAAGCAATATTACATTTTCCTCATCAAATACCTGTACTACCTTACCTAGAGAAAAATAAAATATTCACGAAATGATATTTGAGAAACAAAATTTCTACAACAATTTGATTGTCAATTTCATCTGTCAAAAATTAATCCAACTTTATGTATATTTTAAGGTTAAAAATTACTCAAGTACTCTCTTTCTATTGTTCTGAAATTCTTTAAAAAAAATTATAATATATGTGTAATTTTGTATGTCGGTGTATATGTATATACAAATTTATTCAACAAAAGGAAAATTGGTAAAATGGAAAAGTGCTAGGTATTCAAAAAAGGAAGCATTTATCTTCTATTATTCAACTTATTCAGGCGTCATGGAGTGCAGTACAAATATGTTATTTTACCACGCTATTGTGACAATTATCTACCAGTTACTATTGTATTAGATGTTTCCATAGAATTTACTCGCCCGTTTCAATACGCAAAGCGAAAAACAAAATTGAAAATGACGTTAACAGAACTGTGTGGTCGCCCACCGAATATTAAATTTTCATTAAAAAATGTTTTAAAATTGATTCAAATTTTAATACGAGGTTGGCACAGTTTTAGAAAAGTATTGTATTACAATTTGGATTATAAATCATATAATTTGAGTGAAATTTTTTGAGTCATATTTGTATTTGTTAATTTTTATAGTCAAAATGTTGCTAGTGAGAACTATATAGATACCTCTATGCTAACGGAATATTAATTTTTTACTTAATACAAATCGATTGGACTGAATCACAATTTGTATAAAATTTAATATTTTGAGTGAAATTTTTTAAGTCAAATCTATATAATCACCAAAACTTTTTAAAATTATTACAAGAAAACACTAAAGAAAGTACCTACAAATTATCATAAAAATAACATTCACGAAACAGTTCAACAATTGCTCATTGATCATTTAATTTTCACTCAAAATTTAAAAAAATCTGATTTGACTCAATAAATAGTGTATTATTAATTTGGATGGCTCACAATCACTTGTGATCTGGTATCTCACATTAATCAATCTAGTTCGAAGTATTAATCGAATTCACTACCAATTTCATTTTATTTGAAGTATCAAAACTATAGAAAGTACCTAATTCATAATGAAAATTACGCCCACAAAACTGTATTAATTCACTCAACGTTTTTAAAAAAATTATTCAAATTTTAATACGAATTTGACTTTTCGAAACTCATATGTTTTGAGTGACATTTTTGTAGTAGAATTTGTATAATGACATGAGATAATTCTGGTTATGTTACATTAATCAGGCGAGTTTAAAATATGTACAAATTGTGATCGAGTTCACTATAAATTCATCCTTTGTAGATTTTTCTTTTAGAAATAACACTATTGAAGTAAATAACGGAATAACCGAAATTGTCACTCAAAATGTATAAAAATTGATTCAATTTTTGATGCCAATTCGAATCCATGAGATTGGTAGCATGAAATGAAATTCATTTTATAATCCAAACTTTCACGAGAAACTTAATTTCGAGTGAATTTTTTGAGTTAAATTTTTAATTCTAGTATTGTTGGTAGACTTTTTGTTTTAGAATTAGAAGCTCACAAAAAGGCGTATTCGTCCAACAAATATTAAATTTCACTCAAAATTAATAATTCTGTGAGTGAACTTTTATGAATCAAATTTAAAGAACTTATGACAGAATTCTGGTATGTTGAATTAATCAGTTGTTTGATTTCGAATTTACTCAAATTTCATGTAAACTTTTTATTTTATTATGAAAGGAAGGTTAGAACCACTTTTGAGTGAAACTTCGTAAATTAAATTTAGGTCGTGGACAAAACACTTGGTTGTAACTTTATTCCTAAACTGAAGCACAGCACTGTTGGGCAACAATTGGAATCGTATGTGTAATGTAGTTAAGAAGACTAGGCGACGAGCGAATAAATGAAGAGGTTTGATATTTGTTCTTGAATTTTTATTAAAATAGGGGTATATGTGGGGTATTACAAAAAAGACATCTTTGGGAGTTTCGTTTCAATTTTAACCTTTTAAATTGAACGTGTCCAGATTCTCACTAGTTCCAAACCAAACTGTCAAATCTTTTGGTAAGCCCAACTCTATGTAGAAGATTAATATTAGTTGTAAACGAGTAAAATTGTGTTTTTTGTATGGCGGTTCTTCTGAATTCAAATTTGAATTTAACTCAACGACGATTGAAATAAGTAAATGCACATTTTAAATTCAACGTTAATTATAAATTGATGTTAAAATGGTAATAATGATTTGATCCAACTTCAATTTAAACGACATATTTCCAAATTATATATTTTGAGTGTAAAATTATACAGAAACTCAGTTAATTGTTTAATCAAGGTTTTTCTTCAACAAGTTTAAAATTTTGAGTGAAATATTTAAAGAGAATATGTATCTAATATTTAATTTCTGATAGAGTTCAAGAAAAAATCATCATTATTAATTTTGGATTTTTAGATCACGTAAATTGAATGAAACTGTTGATTACTACGGGGATGTTTGAGGATTGCATTATTTTTGAGTGAAATTTTCTAAATCAAATTTAGTGAAATTTTAAATAATTTCTGCAGTTTGTAGATGTAGTTTTCGAATGTATAGCAATTTTGGTTTGGTGAGAAATTTAAAAATTAAGAAATTCATAAATTACTTTGAGTTAAATTTACAAAACACCTGTGAGACTCAGCAGACTTAATTTGGACGTCATACGTTTGTTATAAGCTACACAATTCTGTTTTATGAAACTGAATAAAAATTTTAATTGTCGGTGAAAGATTGTTGTAATGGTTTAAGTACAATTAAAATTTTATCTAACCGAGTTTTTATAACAACAGCCGGAAAGAAGTAGTATCTATTGTGTCGTTAATACAATTTTTGTTGAAATTTTTGAATTAACTACTGTTTAAAAACTTCTATATTCGTCTTATTCATTATCTAATTGTTTAAGTTAGAAATTGCATTAATTTGCTTTAACATTTGATGCAAAGTAATCTAAAATGCTGGTAGTTGGCATTTTATAGGTTGTTTTATGTACTGTAAATTACATATTTTAAGTAAAAAAAATTTAAAGAAACTTGAGCTAAATTTATTTTTCGAGGTTAAGACTAGACATCTTCATATGGAACAATGAGTGAAAATTATTTAAATTCTGAGTGAAATGTCTTCGAGTAAAAATTTATCTGAAAATGAATTTTGAATAAGATTTTAGAAATAATGCGACCCGGAGTCACACGGTTACAAGTTTCCCGTTCGAATAGAACATGAACAGAAATTCAAATATTTTCACAACCAAATACAAAATCGAGTTACAAAATGTTCACTCAATTTTTCCATTATTAGTTGAATATTATGACTATGAGTGAACTTTGAAATCATTTCTGCACCTTGTCGATATAGTTTTCGTATAATCAAAATTGTGGGTTGTTAAGTAATTCATAAATTAAGAGTGTTATAAAATATGTTGAGTTAAATTTCCAAAACAACTGCGAGTGTCAAAAAATTTGAATTTTATTCTGAACCTTTTAAAATACTATTAATTAGGCAGGTACTGTAACTTACATTATTTGAGTGAAACATTTTAAAAATCCTTGAGTTAAATTTATTTGTCACTAAGTATGGCAAGATATCTTGATGGGAATAAGTATATGATTGAATGCACAAAAAATTTTAAACTTTTAGTGAAACTTTTTCGAGTGAAAATTTATCTGAGTTTGAATTTTGCTTGCAGTTTTAGAGTCATAAGGCTACCAAATATTTTACATTCGAAACAAAAGGCTTCAGAAATATTATCAATTTTGTGGAAACTATTCTGGAGTTGAATTTTTAAAAACGTGCTTAAACGTGATTAAAATTCACTCAAATTTTTCATATTTAGTTGAATATTATGTTAACGAGGCTATCAATAAATCTAAATGTAAGCTGCTTTGGATATAAATAAAATATCTTAAGAATACTTAAATATTTTGAGTGGAATTTATTAACAATTATCCTTGTTTGTTTAAAACCTTCTCCAATTATTTAAATGAAAAATTTCTTTGCTACACATTTTGACAAACTTCTGAATTTCGTCCTGAAAGGTTTAAAACACCAACTACCAAATAGGTTGAGTTTTATATACTGTAAATTCTATTTACATTATACTTATTGTACACTCAAAAAGATAATTTAAGTAATAAATTTATTTTCCATTCTTTCATCACTTTTCCTTACGAAAAATGGAAAATAACTGAACACAAAAGTTATTTTTATAAATTAAATTTTGAAGAATTTTATATTTATTGCTCAGGCTAGGTCGGCTGTAGACGTTGTATGTCTGTTTCTATATATGTACATATCTGTTATGGGGTGCTTGCTTTGTAAAAAATTTTAATTATTGTTATTATTTATAAAGAGAAGCGCGTTCCCCTTCGTCTGTGTCCTTGCCATGGTTATTAAAATGTAATTACAATGCATTTTTTCATCATTTTCATTTTCTATGTGCGCGCTTAGGGTGAATGAAGTGTTAATTACTGCTTAAATAAAACTATATAGCTAGAATTTTTTTGTGTTAAGTTGAATAATTATTATTTTTGTTACATTTATACGAACTATATACATTTAATTGACGCGCTTGATATTTCAATGATGATAACGTCGTTTATGATTGTTGTCTTCATATAATTGGCTGTGGAGACGTTTTATTGTTGCGTTGATGCTGCTGTGCTGTGCTCATATACAATTTTGTATATAAAAGGAATATTGTAAGAATGTAGCTTTACAATATAATTTTTATGAATGCATTAAATTTGATATTTTTAGCACGAATGGGTGATTTTGAAAATGTTTTTTGTGTTGAAATTATTGTTCATTGTTATGTGGTTGAACTGTAATCAAAATAAAATTGTTGTGTCATAATAGTAATTGGGAATGTATCCCAATAAAAAATATTTCTGTATTATTCGATTTTAATTTTATTGTGTGCAGTACATAAAATGATTTTCGGATAAAGTATTTATGAATAGCATAAATTTTTGTTGTTCGTATTTTCTTGTGAAATTTGCATTTTACTTCTATATAGGTCGATTTGCACAAAATTTTATGTTGGAATACTAAATTGTTTAAATTTGTTGTTATCATTTGTAGTATAATTCTTTAGCTTAAGCCAATCAAAAGCGAATCGATTTGATTATTTTTAATCTATCATCACCCGAATTAAAAAAAAACTACTTTGTAGTTGCGCCGGAGGCAATCTTTTGTGAAATGTGTATGGGCCAGTATGTACATTTTTTGATTTACATATTTGAGAAATGCTGCAGATACCTATTACAAATTTCGGATTGAAAAATCAATATTTTAGAAGCAAAAATTCCTAGCATATTTACCAGAGCTGTGAATTTTAAACATTCGGAAAATACTCCGAGTCGTTTATTAAAAAAACACTGGAATTTCCATTCGGACCTTAATGGTTACGATGTATAATCACAGAGGGTACATTTTACAGATTGAAGAGATTCACATCCTTAGAGTCTCTAAGTCTGGCCTATCGATTTGATGCCGTCTATTATTTTAAAATTTATTCGAATGATTCCCTGGATCTTAAAGTGTCGTGGGCGATGTCATTTGATATCAACACCTGGATATGTGAAATTTGTGAGAAAAATAGCGAAATTTGAAATTCCGAGTATTCATTTATATCTGACCTTAGCGAAAATGCTAGCGTATGGAATTTCCTGGGACAAAAATTGGTTATCCCAGGATCCTTGAATAGTGCCAATCTCAACAACGGATGGTCCTGTAAATTTAATTTTGAATAATGAAAATCAGGCTGTGTTAAAATCAGAAGAGATCAAGCCGCGACATTCCTGGTTCTTGGAAACCATTAATTTAAATCAAAAATTCATAAGTGTGTTGTACAATTTGTACCTAGGTGGTTGAACTGGGGCTGCTATGGTTTTAGCCGGCTTTATTTGACTGACATTATAATTCTGGTTGAAAATTCCAACTGACATTATAGTGGTTCGGGTTGAAAGTGTATAAGTAATACAATGATCTAAAATTCATTGTGCTCATTGGAAAAGTTCGAATTAATCCGCCTATTGTAACTCTGGTTCCGACCGGCTTATTATATGGTCCCAGATGGTATACTATTTGTTCCGGCTAAAAAATCAGTACAACGATGTACAATGCATTTTATTGCTCGTACCATAGTTCGTTTGATGATGGCTGGCATCGCTCCGGCTGGCTTTATATTGGTCCGCCTGCGGTTGTTATGGTTAAGCTTCAAATGGTTTTGGCTGGTATGGTGTTGGTTCTGACTGAAAGTTTAGATATTGCACAATGACCTAGAACGCATTGTGCTCATTCTGCAGTGGTCCGGATTCCTATCGACTCATATGATCTGGCTGTTCTTTATTGATACCAGGAAGCAGTGGAGTGGTTCTTGCCGATATTGTTACGGTTCCGAATAAAATATTATATACTGCAAAACAATCCAAAATAACTGTGCTCATTGTGGAAGCTTCAAATAGTTCCGGTTGGCTATATATATTTTCGGCAGTTGTTAATGACATGAAAATATCTGTCGTAATGCTTCACCTAAAACGGTCACGATAGTAATAATTTAGAATCACCAGCGCCTTTTTCGAGCCGAGTTTAGGTTTAGATTAACCAGCAATTCTGGCACAGCTTAAACATTCAATTTTCTGACTGGATGCTATAAATGTAATGACGTGTATCATAACGGTATTTACTGCCGTCATAGTGACATTTTTGTGGCCTCGTATAGCAAACTGTCGTATTGTTGCCATTTTCATTTTTCGGCTGAGTTTCAGGGACTAGCTTTGCATATATTTCAATCTTTATGTCTCAGCTGTCCACCTGATAAATCTGGCAGATAAAGTTGTTACAACACACATCTCATTGATAAAGTGATACAGAACGAGCACGTGAAGTAAATAAAATAATCGGTCATTTGGCTATAGTCAGAATCTTTTGGCGCATCTGAATAAATGTGATTTATTGAGATGTAAGCGTGACATAACAATATTTCAGTTAAATTTTTAAATCATATCAATTTACTCAAATCGGGAGGTACTAATATAGGTACATGAGTAGTGGATACCTGGACCTTTCCAAATTAGTACGACACTTTCGTATTAAATATCTGTGCCACTCCTATAAAATTCGAAATATAACGGGTAGTTGGGTAGTTAGGAAGTTTAGTCATATTTCGACTAAACTGCCTAATTTTTCAGATTAATTACTCAAATCTCAGAATATAGGATTTTACATTTTTAATTATATTTCGAGTGTTCTAAAGGAAGCTGTACGATTCTTTTTCTTAAGTGTTGTGGTTTCGTTAAGCAAAACTAAACAGATTTGCATGTTTACACTATTGAAATTTGAAAAAATAATTAAATAAGATTCCAATTTAATTAGAAGCATATTAATGAAGTGAGAAATATTTGATCATTACATGTAAAATGAAAATTTCGCTTGATTTTTGTGACGCCCATTACCGGTACGATAAAACATAAATTTATACCGAATGTATGCTTCAAAATGCATTTTAGGCCGTTAGGCTTGGTATGTCCGGAAAAGAAGCTGCCAGGAAAATGTAAGGTAGCACATCAAACCATACCAGAACCTATACCCGAGTAGAGTTGGAAAAGCCGGAAAAGGGCGTGAAACGATTCTTACTATACAACGGGGGAAGATGACGGCGTTAAGTCAACATCCAAAATGTCGTTATAGAATTTTTGAATAAATCTGTGCGACAAAATGCGAGAATTGGTCCAAATTATTCCTAAAACGCCATCCGATCGTGACCGGTTTTAAGGAGCTAGAAGATTGCGACTAAGAAGGTTGCGACTCGATATTAAATGATCCAACGAGAATTTATAACGAAGATGAAACAAATTTCTTATTTTGTCCGGAAGCCTGAAATGTCTTAGCACCAAAAAGAGCAAAAATTTTTTTGAAGTTGACAAAGGCCAGAGGAAATTTAACAGTAATGTTTAGTTTTGCTGTTTCAGGAAAAACAAAAAGAATTCTCGCGAATGTTGTAAATCACATTCCTAACAATCTGGGGTCTAAACCATTTATACCTTTGAAGAACTAAACTAAAAACCTGTTGCAAACCATTTGCTTCTTACAACTATCAGAAATTGATTTAAGGCTTTCGGCTTAAACGCCCTTTTAATAAAGCTGCCATTGAGTTTTCTCGGCAAAATGACATTGCCAAAAATGATAATATGCTTATTCAAAGTGGCAATACATTAAACATAATCGCTTTTATAAAATTTAAGGATATATCGGGACAAATAAATTATTCACAATGAAATATTGAATGTATTGAATATTGAATTTCAGGAATTGTACGAAATACTCGTAAATGTAATGGAGTATTTGTTTGAGTATCATCTAGTTAGCCGCGTACACGTCACGAGGGCAGGTACTGCTTCTGCAAAGCAAAGTACTACCGGGGACCAAATGCAAGTGGTATAACTTGGCAAAAACAAGCAATGAGTACAATAAGCAGAGTACAGAA
Source organism: Nephrotoma guestfalica (assembly GCA_963691935.1). Lineage (NCBI taxonomy): Eukaryota > Metazoa > Arthropoda > Insecta > Diptera > Tipulidae > Nephrotoma > Nephrotoma guestfalica. The sequence goes on from OY829915.1 coordinate 16,184,904, forward strand.
GCAGATATGATGCCAAATCCATACTCTTCTGAGGCTTGCTCAACGGGTACTGGGGTGGGCCAATCGTTTTTAACCCATTTGGACGAAGGTCTAAATTATCAAAATCATCAAGATATGCAACTGGAAATATCGTTCAGTATGAGAAGGAAAACACCGAACTTCGTAAACAATTAAGAGAAATAAAGAAATTTACAACTAAATTGAAAGAAGAATTTACAATTTTAAAAAAAAAGAGTGACAACATCTAACCCTATAATCGATGATGACATTAATGAATTCCATATGGAATAATAATAATTAGAAAGCGAAACAAATTGGGCGTTGAACATTTTTCAAGTCAAAATAAGAAAGCTCAACACTCACCAGAAATGGCAGAAACTTGTCGAAGAACTGTTGTAATAGTATCAAATTTCTCCACTATACAATCAATTATGAAATCGATTACGATAGCCTCTATCTCTAAACAATGGCGTCTGGAAACAAAGCTTAATTCCGAGGGGCCAATGGTTGGTCTACGATGACAAGAATGATCGTCCAATCAAATTTATGGCTTGTGCTTTTCATCCAATCTGCACAAAAGAGGGAATTATTGAGAATTTCGAGCAAAAGGCTTATGATATAGAAAATATTGACAAATCATTAAGAAAGCAAAAATCTAAACTGAACAAGGAGTTCAAATCAACAAAAGAGAGCTTCCAATATGTATGCTCACTTTTAATAACAAACAAAAAGTGAAAGATGTGTATAATATCAAGGCAATACTTAGCAAGACAGTTAAAACAGAGCCATTGAAAAAATAGCGGTCGGCTACCGCAGTGCAAAAATATCAAGATTTTAATCATACGTAGAAATATTGCCAAAGAGAGTCTAGATGCATGAAATGTGCCGGAAAGCATCACGCTCAAGTATGTCATGTTACAGTCACATCCCGCAAACTACCGGGGATCTGAACTAGCTAAGGAACTACAAAGAATAAGAAATTAAACGCGAAAACAAAATCCAGAAATACCGAAAAAAATAATACCTAAACCCAACAAACCACTTAATGACAAGAGTTCGTATAGGCCGATTTCCTTACTTCCAAAAATTCCAAAACTATTCGAGAAACTACTCCTAAAGGGACTCAAACCAATAATAAAAGAAAGAAATCGTATCCCTCCACATCAATTTGGCTTCAGAGAAAACCAATCAATAATAGAACAAGTACATCGAATTACAAACATAATGGTAGATGTACAGAGTGGACCATCTCTGTTGGTCCTTTTTTCAATCGATGAATTTTAGTACTTAATGTTATTTGTTCTAAAAAAATCTTTGACATGAAAAATTAAAAGTATGCCATTTATCATCATTGACTCGCCAACACACAACAACGCATTTTGATTGCACAAATTACGAGAGTGTTTGGCAAAATTACTGATCGTTTTGAAGAAACTGGTTCAGTGGAAGGTCATAGACCATATCAACATGATCATCCAGTTCGTACTCTTGATGCAGTCGCAGCTGTTAGTGAAAGTGTTCGTAATGAACCAAGCATATCAACCACGCATCGTTCACAAGAACTAAACATTTCACGAATCACATTACGACGCATTTTTCATGTTGATCGTCATTTGCATCCTTAGAAAATTCAACTAACTCAAAAATTGAAACCAGACCATTTAAATCGTCGTGGTTTTGTTAATTGGATGATTGAACGAAATGAAGGTTTTTCATCAAAAATCATCTTTAGCGAAGAAGCTCATTTTCATCTTAACGAGTACGTAAATAAGAAAAACTGTCAAATTTGGGGAGCGAAAAATTCTCATGTTATTCATGAAGCAGAAGTCCATCCTTCAAGAGTCACTGTTTGGTGTGGTTTATGTGCTGGTGAACTCATTGGGCCGTTTTTCTTTGAAAACGAACAGGAAATCGCAAAATGTTAACTGTTTTTTGTGGCCCAAATTGAACGAATTCCGTGTCAACGACCTTTGGTTTCAACAAGAAGAAGATGCATGCCACACAAGTCGTGCAACGATCCATTTATTTATACAAAATTTGCTGATCGCATAATTTCAAGAAATTGCGAAGTTCCAACCCGGATTTAACAACACTTGATTATTTTTTGTGGGGTTATTTGAAAGGTAAGATGTATGCACACCATCCACATACAATTCAACAACATTCGAGCTGAAAGAGGTCATTGATCCGCTTTTATTGGAAAAACTCATCGAAAATTTTGGTGTTTGGATGCAGGCCTGTAGACGAAGCCGTGGTGGGCATATGGACGATATTGTCAAAAATTTTGAATTTTCATCCCAAAACGTGTGTTTAATTTACAAATGAAAAAAGGACTAACAGATGGCCCACCCGGTACTTGAAAATAAAGGTAAAGAGTATGTGCAAGTATCTTTTTGGCTTGGCAAAGGCTTGGAATATAAATTAAAGAGACTACCAAAGCAGTTTACATATCTAACCGACACTTTCGTTTTACATTAGATGGAATACTATATATCAGCAGGAGTATTACAATGCAGCGTTCTTTGACCAACTTTATATGTTCTATATACATCGGACCTGCGAACCATAGAGGAGACTAACATAGCCACATTAGCGGATGTACTGCCATCTTAGCAGCAGCACAGGCAAATTGCAAAGAGCTACTAATATTATCAGTAAGATCCAATCTGGATTAATTAAAAATATAATAAAACTGTAAAGGGGACTTGCTGAAGAGCTACAACCCTCCGAACAAGCATCGAAATTATGAAAGATAACTAGATGATTTGACTGGAAAAATGATCATTTAAACTGATCTTAACTGGAAAAATGATCATTTGGTTGAAATGTGACACAAACCACATTTCTGAAGCCTATAAATGAATCTGGTTTGGGTGTGGCTATACAATTTTGGGACAACGAACGATCTATTTATCCAACCATCTTCTTGAATACCAAGATATTGCTGCTTCATCGTTGGATTGAGATATCAGTCTAGAAGAAAACGTTGGCAAAGATTCCTGAAAACTGAATCGGCCTCTGATTACTCTAACTATTTAAATAGTTTTAATGACTTCAGTAGTTTGTTTGACGAACGTTATGAGAATTATATCAGACTCATGCGATCCAATCTAATCGCTGACCCTAAGAGTTTCTGGCGCTTTATTAATTTGAAGAAAAAATCCGACAGATATCACCCTTCCACTCTGAACTATAAGGAGCATTCCTCTAATGATCCTAAAGTCATAACAAATCATTTTGCTGACTTTTTCAGTCTGGCTTTTCCAAACAGCAATTTTGAACCCGATGAAGATTACTTTACACATACATGAAAAACTGTGGTACAAAAGATTTTCAAACTTAAAGATGATTTTTCATCCGGTCCTGGCGGTCTACCATCTACCTTCCTAAAAAACTACAGTGATATTCTTGCTCAGCCGTTGACGACACTTTTCCAAAAGTCTTTTTCGCTTGGAATTTTTTCATTTATTTGGAAAAATTCCTTTATAATTCCGATCCATAAGAACGGTTGCAAATCAGACATCTGTAATTACAGACCAATTGTAAAATTATAGGGTTTTCCAATAAGAGTGACATGATTTCTTTAAAAAAAACACACTAATTGTTAAGGAAATTGAAATGTTTTTTATTTAATGTGAAGAACAATCGATACAATTAAGTTCTGAATAAAACGTCATTCAAATGGCCTCCACAACTTCTTCTGCAAGAACGAGTTCGATGAACCCAATTTTCCGAGCACTTTTTCCACTAAATCAAGTCGTATGTCATGAATAGCACGTTCAATATTGACTTGTAAAGCTTGAAGAGAGTTTGGTTTATTGCAAAAGACCAATGACTTCACATAACCCCACAAGAAATAGTTTAATGGTGTTAAATCAGAACTTCTTGGAGGCCATTCAATATCACAATTTGTTGAAATAATCGAATCACCAAACTTTTCTCGCAATAATTCAATTGTTGCACTTGCTGTGTGGCACGTAGCCCCGTCTTGTTGGAACCAAATGTTGTCTCAACTTCTTCCAATCTCGGCCATAAACAGTTGGTTATCATCGATCTATACCGATCTCCATTGACAGTAACGGTGTTACCAGCTTCATTTCGAAAAAAATACGGACCGATGATTCCACCAGACCAAAAACCACACCATACTGTCAATTTAGGTGAATGTAATGGTTTTTCATGAATAATTTGTGGATTTTCTTCGCACCAGAATCGACAGTTTTGTTTATTTACCGTTTATTTACTCAGATAAAAGTGAGCCTCATCGGAGAAGATGATTTTCTTAAAAAAATCATTATCGTTTTCAAGTTGTTCCAAGGCAAAATCAGCAAATTCACGACATTTACGGTGGTCCAATGGCTTCAGTTCTTGAGTGAGAACAATTTTATACGGATGCAAACCCAAATCCTTTCTCAAAATCCATCAGGTTCTGATTTGAGACAGTCCCTATTCTTGAGAACGTCTTGGAATCGACAAATTGTGGTCTTCAGCAACACTTGCCTGAACGGCAGCAATTTTTGCATTACTTCGGGCTAATCTTTGTCAATTGACACTTCAACATTATGTAAAGAAAATTTACGCTCAAAGTTTTCAACAATTCGACGAATAGCGAGCACACTTGGACGATTATTACGACTATAAAATGGCAAAAGCACACGAAAAGTTGCAATTGGAGAACGATTATTTTGATAATAAAACTGAATAATTTGTAAACGTTGTTCTTGCGTATATCTCACCATGATGAAATTGTAAACATTACTGAATACAATGAAACAAAAAATTACAGATCATGACATATTACAAATGGCCGAAACTTCACTTAAAAACCATATCACTCCTATTGGAAAACCCTCTATCTTGTATTCCCAGCTGTTCAAAAGTATTGTATATGATTCACTGTACTTTTATTGTAAACCGTTGTTTTCTGACAATCAGCATGGTTTTCTCAAAGCACGGTCCACGGCCACAAACCTTATTGAATTCACTTCACAAACATTGAATATGATGAGGGCAGGGAATGAGGTTCATGTTATCTTCACCGATTTTAGCATAAACGCCTTGCGAGATTTCTCATGAAGTTATTTTGTTGAAGCTTAGGGCTCTTGGCTTTGCTCCTTAACTTCTCCGTTGGGTGGGCTCTTATCTTAAAGATCGTATATATCATGTGCTGTTCAGGTCATCAGTATCAGCTCATTTCTCAGCAACATCTGGAGTGCCTTAAGGCGGCCATCTGGGGTCGATTTTTTTCATTCTGTCTATTAACGACGTTAAATGTTTAATTATCTTTATACGCCGAGGCAAATGTCAAACAATCACCTACTCTCGAAAACGTGCACAGTCCATTCCTCGTGACTATTATATTAACAACGATACTGTTACCAGAACCAATTCTGCTCGTGATTTGGGTGTCATTTATAACAGCAAATTGAATTTCGGACATCACATCGATCGTATATCAATCAAGCGAACAGCTCGGTTTCATCAAGCGCTGGTCGAAAGAATTCGACGATCCTTATGTTACGCAGGCTCTTTATTCTCTTTAAATTTCATCGCTTTGCTTTACGCGGGCTACCGTGGGTGGACATGTTCAACCTGTCTCCATACCAAAATCGTCTCAAACTATATTAGAAAAGATCAATCTAAATGTAAATTCACGAGTGTTAAGAACGATACCTATTTTTCGAATCGACCATCATAGAACTGATTACGTTAAGAATGGACCTCTCTCTAGAATGCTGCACGAAGCAACACTGCCACTTCATTGATTTACTCAAAAAATAATAATAACAATACAGATGGAGACTCCCCGCGCACGGTTGGGAGAGATAACAGGTCGTTGGGAATTATTATTATTAATATTTGTTGGAACTGCTGATATTGAACATCTCTTTCTATATTGAGCGTACAGAAGTAGATAAGGGTTCAGTATCATCTGCAAACAATTTTACTTGAAGCTTATAGGAAGATGCAAAAATGTTTTACTGCCTTTGACTCATAAGATACGCAGCAGAGGCAAATAATTAATTACTATTAATTGGAAGTATTTAATAACATTAATCAGTTCTTTTACACATTTACTTGACGTGATATTTACAAAAAAGCATTTTATAAATTTGCCTGGGGCATGATTTAATATTATTTTGTTGTAAATTAGGATGCTTAAATTTAAAATTTATTTTACGAATTAATGGGACGTATCGTATTAATTATATATGCTGATTAAAATTTCGTATATATGTATAAAAAAAGCCTATTACTTAATCCAACTAACGAAATACATAGCATTACGAAAATTAAAATAAATTACTTCCGCACTCGAGAATACATCTAGGCAAAATTTTTTACTTATTATAAGATTATCAAGCAGATAAAAGGAAAAAATGTATAAATCCCAAAACCACTACACAACCGTCTCTTTATATTTAAAAATAATAATCTTCTAATATTTTTATGTTCCATATATTGTGTGTTTACTGTACTATTATGGTACACAAACCTAATATGCTTTCGGTGCAATAAACATTCCCAACCATACATAATTTGAAAATTCTGATTTTTTGGCCATAATTTCGCTAAAAAAAACTACAAAAACACATGCCAACCAAAATAATGAACGAGGAAAAAGCTTTTACGTTGATTGAAATATCTTTATGGATATGTAACACATATTCGTGTGTATGTACATGATTTTCCCGCACAGGAGGTTTATTTATTTATTAAATACCGCACACACATAGCACAGTCGAAAGAGAAAAGATCCTATAATACGAAAAAAAAAATCCAATTTTAATTTCCGTTTATACTGACAAAAAAAAAATGAAATTTTCATTATGTAATACAACAGACCCTGAAGAGAAAAAAACTTTTCTACTTCATAGCTTTTCATGAGCTTTTTTTGTTTTTCTCTCTTCATATTATCCTATCTCGTATTGTGTCCTATATATATACCTGAATCTGTCTGCTAAGGAAATTTTTGCTGTTTGTTGTTGTGTGTAGCACGTTATTAACACAAAAAAGCCGTATTATAAAATATGCTTTCGTTTTTCTTTTATAAACATATAGTTTTGTGTTTTCCTCCCCATTTTGATAATAAAACTATAAAATAATCTTTTTATAAACATTTTTTTGTTTTGTTTTGTAGTATACATAATATACCAAAGTTCCAAAGACTCGAGAATGAAAGGATGATACATTTTGTATTATGTTCTTATGTATCGTTATACGATTTTCCACAATTCGTTTACGAATTTGATGCATATATGGAAAATATCAGTTTTTCCTTTGTATTTACATAGAAAGTCATAGTAGGAAAATGAAGTGATAAAATTTCATTGTATACACACAAACTATATATCTATACATATAGTTCAACACACCATCTCATATACACCCGACATATTCATTTTTTATTTTAAATCCAATAAAAAAAAAAATCTCCCGATTCAGAATATGTATTCACTGGGAATATGACCAATGAATAATTTACAGGTGTAACAATAACCAGAAGGTGCTATGAAAATGCGATATGGTATAGCAGCAGTATAAACATACAATATGGTATTAAGGCAGTAGTTTTGCGATAAACCAACAAAAACTATAAATAAATTCAATGAGAATAAAATTTATGCAGTGAACACAGAATTTTGTTGTGTGTTTCAAAACAAAAACGGAATCAAATTTATAATGGTATGAAGATTTTTGCCCCACTGTCGTCGTCGTCGTCGTTGCTTTTATTGTCCTATCCAAATATATGTGTCAAATATATTAGAATTGGGAATAAATATGTTAAGTTTGAATGTTATACAAATTTTTATTGGCAAATGACTTTTTAAAAAATACTGACATATCAGTTGACAGTGTATAGTTTAAATCGATTAATTTTAGGCGATCAACAAAATATAAATCACATTGGCAATACTATAAATAACCACTTGTTATATGCATAAGCAATAAATAAAGTTCTTTGTATGATAAAAAAAAGTTAATTGAAAGCTAAATTAGTCTTGTTTACGGTTTAGCTAGATCTTCCGCAGCAATTTGGCCAGACAGAGCATATTCATAAGGGAATGTGGTCTTTTTCATAATGCCCAAATATCATTTTTGCAAAGTAAAGTAAGTGTGCTATGGATCTAACGGTCTTTTCGATAATTGAGCCATCTTCTCATCAAGAGTCCTGCCATTCTCTAAAAAATATTTGTATTGCTAATCCTACTACTTGGACTGGGAATGGCAACGTAATAATGAGCTGTTAATAGGACTAGCAAGGCTAGCTGTCGTGCGTGTTTGTTTTTTTTTTGCGACTACCAGCAAATTAAATTTATTTTTTAAATTAAATTTTTACTAAAAAATTTTAAATATAAATTCTGAGGCTTTTTCGGCTTGATTATAACCTGCCTTTGAAAGAAAGCACTAATTATTTATTTAAAAAAATTTGCATGTAAGTATTGTTGTTGAAGTGCGCCACGATTCGCGATATCCATCGAGAGTATTTCTTTACCCTCCGTTTTATTAAAATCCATGCTTCGGACTAGGTCCAACTTGCTTAATGTGGTTAGTTTAAACGTCCAGAGTCTGATTTTAAATATTGACGAACTTCGCATACTTTTAATGGGGTCCCAATTGATGTCATTTGCTTATCGGAAACGTTTTATCGTCCGACATTCCCGATTCCGCGTTGGCCATTAGTGGGTATAATTTGTTCAGGTGAGATAGGACTAATCCACCAGTTAATTATGGTGGGGTATGCCTGTATGTTAACGAGCATATTAAATGAAATGTTGTATCGGGTACCCCTCTCAATTTCTCAAAGACTCGGTTTCTGACGTTGAGTTTCTTTTTATAAATGTCTTCGTGAATAAGCGGAAATTTCTTTTTGGTGTGGTTTATAATCCACCTAAAACGAACAAGAGTCTTTTTAGTTATCTTTCCTGACGGAATGATAAGGTTTTCATTTCGGGTGATTTCAATTTTGATATTTCTAAAGAGACTTTATTTTCTCGTAGCTATTAAATATCTTAAATACAGGGTGGCTGAGACCAAGTGTTACCAAATGAAAACGCTGTAATTTTTTTAATTTTGATTATTTTTTATTGAAATTTCGTGGAATATGTTGAAAACATATTACATTTTATGAAAAACATGCTACTGCTCGATATGACCTCCTTTGGCTCTGATTATTTGATTCAGTCTTCCATAGAAAGCATTGCATGCTGACCGAACGTGAGCTTGCGGAATTTTATTCCATTCTCGAACAAGAGCTGACTTCAATGCATCAACACTTTCGTATTTTTTAGTGGACACCTTACTCTCCAAAATGGACCATATGGAAAAATCCATGGGATTCAAGTCTGGTGAATATGGTGGCCATTCTTTCGACGAAATCAGCCGCGGAACGCAATTTTGTAAAAATTGCTGTGTCGCTCGAGCTTTGTGTGACGGTGCCGAGTCCTGTTGGAATGTCCAATGGTTCGTACCAAAGTGTTTACGTGCCCAAGTTAGCAAAGCATCGTTTAGGATCTTTTGGCGGTACACCTCTTGGTTTACCTTGACTCCATGTTCGATTAAAACCGAGGAGTGCGTCCATCTGCAGTCACTGCAGCCCAAACCATAACATAAGCTGGTGATTGCTTTCGCATGGCAACTCTTGTGTCGAAATTATCGTTGGACTTGTGCTCTAACCAAACACGATCATTTTGTTTATTCACATACTGTTGAATGGTGAAAATTTTCTCATCAGAAAGACAATTTTTGGAATCTCATCACGTTCGGTCAAGGCCTTCAATGCTTGTGTTCTTTCAAGCCTAACTTTATTTTGTGCCTCCGTAAGATCTTGAACTTTTTGTATCTTGTAGGGCTTCAAGTGTAGTTCATTTTTCAATATGGTTTGAATGCTGTATCATGAAACATGTAGAAGTGCGGCTAATTGATTGGCACTTTGACGAGGATTTCGTTGGATTCGTTTCTTCACATTTCGTATCATTTCTTTTGATGTTGCTGTCTTTTTAGGACCGCGATGCTACCAGTTTCGTTGTATCGAGTTATGGTTCGATACACAAACATTTTATTCACATATATACAAATGCTGGAGCTGACGAACTACTGCTGTTTGTGAATTTCCACCCAAATACAGTGCAATTACACTATTACGTTTGAATTCCATTACGATTTTTTTATGAAGCTTTTAATTTAGAACAATTATTTGTTGACCACATGTAAACAACTAACCAAACTTGAATCTGTCAAAAAATTGACGCGCGAAAATGACAGCTACACAAATGACAGCAGAGTGAAGTCAGTAACATTTGGTCTCAGCCACCCTTTAGTATTTACCTTTCAGTTTATAATACTGACGCGCCCTCTTATGAAACCGCAAGTGGTCGTTCTTATTCTCTCATTGATCACGTTGTCGCTTCTGCTGATAAGTTCATTTGTTTTTTCAATCAATTGTCTCTTGGTATTGGCTCTCATCATGATCTCCTTGTTTTTTCTGTTAATTATTGCTCTCGTCCTAAGCCTAAAAGTTTCAGCTTTAGGGATTTTTCGCAAATTGATGAATCTCACAATATTGTTGGAGAAATATTTTTTTTCTTGGTACTTCTACCGATCAAATTGACTATTTTAATTATGTATTTAATAATTTCGTTCCTCTCACTACTGTTTATTTTAGACCTAGATCCCCCCCCCCCCCTTGGATTACACAAGAGATTTTGAATGTTATTTCTGTTCGCTTTTCCAAATATCGTCTTTCGAAAATGAGCCCTAATTCTTGGTCTTATCTAGCTTATAAGCAATCTTCAAATAGAGCGGTAGGTTTAATTCGTATCGCTAAGCAAAATTTTTTCAAGGGTAAGTTAGATCCCGCACTTCCCTCTAAAATATATATTGGCGTAACGTACGCAATTGGGGCCTTGGTAGTTGCAAAGGGGATGGGTGCTTCGGTAGATATGAAAGCTAATGATTTTAACCATTTCCTAATTAACTCTAGTTCCACCCATGATATTTCCAATATTGATTTAGTATTCGTAGAATTTCTAAATTCTTTTTCGTTTGCAAATATATCCATTGCCGATTTGGGAAGTTAAATCGCAATCCACTGGTCTAGATATGGCTAGCTTAAAATTTGTTAAGCGTATTTTCCAATTGTATCGAGATACTGGTTACATATTTTCAATTTTATTTTAACGACCTCTTTATATTCCGCTCAGTGGAGGTTGAGTAAAAAACCAAATTCAAGCTCATATCGATAGCTTTAATTTGCATAGTCTTTTTCAATCGGGTTTTAGAAGATTCCACGGTATCACCACTGCTTTACTGAATGTTTGTGATGATATTCGTCGTAGTATAAGTAAAAGAGAAATTTTAAACTATATTTCGGGCCTCTTTCAGGCAGTCTTTTACAACAATTCGTTTTCTGACTTCTTACCTGTCTCTTCGAGCGTTCCTCAGGAGTTGGTTCTTGGTCCCTTACTATTCTCATTGTACATTAACGACGTTGCATGTTCGATTGGCAATTCTTCTTTTCATATTTTTGCTGATGATGTGCAAATTTATAGGAGTAGTCGCTTGATGATTTGGTAAGAATTCATAATTGGCCATTATCTAACCGACTCGCTCTTAATGCTAGTGGTTGCATTTCCAAGTCTATAGCACTACTTTCTTTTGAACTTTTACTATTGTCGGACATTTTGAATTTTTAAAATTATTGAGTTTAAAAATGCAAAGCGACCCAACAAAATAGGAAACTAAAACCATTAGGGGATTCCCGCAATTGGTTGTTTCATTTCAAAAAATAGGGAAAAAATCGTTCGTAAGTCGGAACGGTCGTAAGTCGAGGAATACCTGTACTACAATTTGACCGCAATAATCAGAAATTTTGAAATTCCAGTCAACCTCAACTCATATCATAGTTTTACCCAATTTGGTTAACCTGAGCACATATTGGAGTGCTGATGATTAATAACCAATCCTAAACTACAGTTAAACTGCCACACAAATATTACTTCCATGATATAAAAAAATGTTTTCGGTAATTTTTAGTAGTTCGGGAATTTTTATTTTCCGAGATATTCTCAAGTTAACGTTAAATCTAGGAACTGCCTTTAAAGCAAAAACCTTTGTGTGCGTATTACTGAGGAGTGAAATAATTAACTCAAGCTTGTGTGTGATCAAACCACTGGCCCTCGTCAACAAACCCAAAAGGTCTAAATTAAATTTAATTGTAATTATCTCGTCAAACCTGAAGCTACATATAAAGGGTTAATGGCCATTGATCCCATGTTTCAAGGCCCTAGAGTCCGAATCCATTGTTTTTAGAAAGATGTCTTTGTGCGTGTGTGCGTACGTTCGTGAACTTTTTTACAACTCGCATATCTCGAGAATGAGTAATGATATCGACTCAGTACCAATTTCAGTCGACGCATAATTTCGTCTTAAGAGGACTGGCCTCCTGTCTCTAAGGATACCGACTGGTAGGTTAGCAGTGTGGTTTCACCCACACCACTAAAGGCCTCCTAAATGAGGTTTCATATGCATTACAAGTATTTAATTCATCCACTCAAGAAACAAATTTGCCGAGAATAATTATATTTTTACCTTTATTATTCGGCTTTTAAGTCGATTTAATATTTCAGTCCTCAAACAAGTTTTAAAGAAAGAGCGTTGTTATCAATGCACTCTGTAATACGTATTGAACAACCTTTAGTTTGATCCCACAGGTAGCTAAATAAACATTACATCAATTCCTGTCGGTTTAAACTAAAACAATTTCATAAAATGTCGCCCAGGTGGCGCAATGAATAAGGCTTCTCCACTTTTATCGAGAAGTATCGGATTCGAATCCCACCAGAGGCAGGATGCAAATCGAATATTCTCTATTGATAATTAATAAACTGGTCTCTCTGTGTAGTGCGCTGACCCATCTTTCATGCCAGCGTTCTGATTGACTTAGAGCTGGCAACGTGCAGGTGCTGTAATTTGATGATGATTGAATGAAAAATATTGTTTTGATTGACCTCTTGAAAGGCTCAAAATCCATTGGATAATTATTAATAGGAAATGCATGTCAACATCCACGTTTGCTGTTGGTGTTATGTACCTATAGGTCCAATAATTCTCAAATAAAATATTCTCTCTAATGGAGCTAGTAGTGCTCTAATATGCCCAGTTTCGACTCTGGACCGCCAGCCAATGGTCTCTAATGATATAATGGGTCTGAGTATAGTGGCCTACCACCTGCACACGTAATTTTATTTGACGCCCCATGTTTTATCATAATTCAGATATGGTTTCTTGTTTGTTAGCTTAATTGTTTTTATCAAGTCAGAATTTTATTCAACTCCCCACCTCAAAAACCTTATCTCAGAAAAAGTGCCTAATTACAAATAATCATGGGTCACCATTACAAATTTGGCATAAATAAAAAGATTAACAGATGTATTGGGCCGAGAAGTAATCTAGGTTCTTCATCTACCTTGGGCATTTGAAACATAAAAATCTTAGTAGTTAATAAAATTTTCGTTAAACAATATATCAAAGCTTCATCTTAATCGTAGATTTATTGTCTTGGAGTTCAAAATAGTCCGAGTTTGTGTTAACCACTCGGAGCATTCTTGTGATTGGTTCAAACCTGTAGCCAGCCAAGAAGCTGATAGAAAAATATTTTATCAGCAATGGTGCGGCGTTTCTTCAGCAATCGCAAATGGTAGGTGATTTAATGCGAAGCATAAAAATCGTTTCTGCACTGCTTCGATCCGCCTTATGTGTATTCCGTGGTAAGGAGGTCATGTCTGAGTTGTATACTAAAGTTTGGGTCTAACATAACTAGTGTATAGTATTTTCGAAATATGAGGGTCACGAAATCCTTTGATTCGAGAATCGTTTCTTGTAAGTTGCTTACCATTAAGTGTAACGTGTAAATAATGGTGTTATCCGCCAATATAGTCACGTGGTAGGCGTTGTGGGTTTTCCTTTAGGCTAAAATATTGATTAAATTATGTTGGGCGCCACTCTGGGATTCCAGAGGCCTGATCGCGCGTTTGTGGTTGCCCGCGTGTATGCTTAGTCGAGCAGTCCACTCGATTGTGGGGTAACAGAGGAAACCAATTGTATATTTGATTTTCGGACGTGAAATCTTCCTCCGTTTGCGGTTAATACAATTAGTCCACGATCCGTGTGTTGCATATACGGCACTCTGCCCACCTTATTTTTGTTGTACCATCCGGTGAATGTACAGTTTTGTCATTCATCCGCGCACAAAACATGCGACAACTACACTCATTACAATCAGTAGCGAACATCCAGCGGCATTTGATTTTGTTTTCTCGATCGACCTGCAAAACCGAACTAAACTCCAGGTCTTTGTGTGCATACAATTTCCCGCACTTGAAGTTTCTTCCCCTGTTCTAATTGCATCTTATAATTTTGTTGTTTTTATTCTTTTGCATTCATATTACGCAGATTACTCAAAACATTACGACAGTTGAAAAGCCAGAATGCGAAATGGGGATCTTATGTGAATTTGAATCCTGGACGCGCGAAGTTTTAGGATTGGAAAATAGCGTATTAAATTCTCTCTCTCACTCCAAACCACCGTGAAATTGTCGCAACCCACCTTTTACGAATCAGAAACAACAGAGTAATAGTCTCTCTGAAATGCCCAATCACGGGCCCAGGTTTTTTAAATTTTTTGAAGCTCAAACGACTTTGATGACAGCAGGTTTTTCGAGTACCAGCAACATTGCGATGGGTGAAGTTTTTTTCGAGTAAATTTATTTATGGGGCCGGAAAATGAGTTTTCTAGTGCCAAAAATCCGTTGCGGTGATATGACACTTCGAAAAAATGTGAGTTTTTCGAGAAGCAGTCCTGATCTATGAAAATATTTGTGGACGTGGTTCTTCCTGAGTGGGACTTGGTACTCTTTTCTAAACTGGTTATCTTGTTCCAGGAAGTGATGTCAATTAGTTCTGATACACGAAAAATTTGTTCAAGTCCTTCGATGGGTCCGTTATGCTGCACCTTGTTGCGGGACTTACATTATGTTGCGCCATTTTGTGTCATCTTGTAACAGGTTGCATTATATTTCATCATGTTGAATTATGTGTTTTGCGTTAATTAAATTTATGGCTTTATGCTATCTCAGGTTGCACCATCCTGCACCATGTTGCGCTGGTTTTTATTAATTTGTAGCTCTTCAAATTGGGTATGTTGATTGAAAATTGGATTCTAAAATTATTTTTGAAGGAAGCTCTTAAATGTCGCCAATTAGGACGGAACTAGGCCTTGCGTGGTACTTTGTTATTTTCTTGTTTTGAGAATTCTGTGACTTTTATAGGGCTCCTGAAACAAGAAACGAGACATCGGTCAATTTAAATTATGCAAAGTCAATTGAGTGCCGCGGATTTGATATTATAAATTGAGCAATTTAAATGAACGTGGCCGTTTCTTAACAGATTAGAGTAAAATTTGGTTTGTATGATGAATATGAAATGCAAACATTTTTAATGGAAGGGCTTAACTAAGATCGACGTATTTGATTAGCTGCCTGCAACAAAATTAAAACTGATTTAGTAATGCACATGTGCCTACGTGAGGCCATCGAAAACGAAAGTTTAAAAAATGAGGCATTAAAGTGATGGTTCTTGAAAATTTAAGGAATAAAATTGGTTGGCTAAATAATTTATCATTATAAATCTTTTATTTGTGTTGCATCATAAATAAGTTTAGTTTCTTGCTGTGAAGGTCTCCTCGTATAGTGTAAAACTCGTTACAGATCTTGATTCACTTCTTTATTTTATGAAGAATGTTTCTGATCTTGAACGCGGGGTTTGTCTTACTATGTGACGTTTAATTTTAAAATTATTGTGTTAGGAATCAATCGGTTTTCGTGGTCAGTGGTGATTTTAAGAGATAAGATGCAGTAGGTTTAAAGAGCTGTCTTTAAGATAGATTTTGTCGTTTGTGAAAAAAATCAGAAAGTTAAATGTTTAATTTGACCATTGGAATTTGGTTTTCTAAACTGTCGCCGTTGTTGTTACTTTGTCGCTTGAGACCTTTGAAACGGCCTTTTGCTAGAACAATAATTTTCCAGTTGACGATAAAATCGTTCCTTTGTTTTGACACTCTGGTCCGAGGCACAAAAATTACTTTTTCGATAAACTGTTTGTCTATGAAATGTTATGAAACCCTAAATCTAATTTTATACTCATAAAGTGTCTGAAAATAAGGCGTTTGTTATTGCGGAATTTTTCACTTCATAACACTGTATTCACTTACCGCGTTTTAAATATTATTTCATTTTTAAGGAAGTGTAAATTTAAATAAATTACAAACGAAATGTAAAAAAACTTAAATTAAATTAATGTTAGTTCATAATTACATTCAAAAATTTTGCTGTAATACAAATTTTCCATTTTCTCCAAAACAACAACAATCGTAAATAACAAGTGGAAGAAGAGCAAAACTGATTATATCGTTGAGGAGTTCATCTCCTTACTATGCTTACTTACTACTACATTGGAATCCTTTATTATTATTTTCAAAATTTCCTGTTAATGTTCCTTTATTGTGTTTCATTTTCTTTATAAAGATAAAATAAATTTTATCAAATTATTTTTAATTAAGAACGAAAGAAAAACACGAACAGTATAAAAGTAACACCAATAACAATATCAACAACGACCATGTATATAAAAGATGTGTTATGTAAGAAATGTAGAAAAAATTCACCAGTGGCACAACCTAAAAATAATTCATTTTTAATTGAAAAAAATTAAATAAAGACAATTATAATTAAGTAATTAAATTTCCATCTTACGTATAACATTTTTTTTTTCGTTTCAGACTCGACTACTAAGTTACTACTACCACTATCAACTAGCAACAAAAACTGCTTAAATGAATATAAAAGAAAGCAGCAGCAAGTACAACAAGAAGAAAATCGTAATTTTAATTTTAACATGGAATAATAATAAGAAAATGAAATAAAAGAACAAGGCGTCGACGACGAGGAAAATAAATAGAAAATTAAATTAAAATAAATAAAATTATTAATTTAATGATAAGAAAAGTAATATAAGAAAAATGAATCCAACAACAAAAACAACCCTAACAGTAAATTTACAAAATAAATTTAACTTAAAATTTTTTAATAAAATTTTTATAATTTATTTGTATTTACTACTTATAACAATCAACAATAGTAATATAGTGTCAAGCGATAGTGATTTTATGTCAAAGTGTGCGGGATGCCATTGCTCGTGGTATACGGGCAAAAAAACCGCCAACTGTGATGGCCGACTATTTGACCAGGTGCCCCGCAATTTGAGTTCAGAGCTACAAGTGCTGGACCTATCGAATAATCGTATAGCAGAGATCCGCCAAGAGGAATTTATACTCGCCAATCTAATACATTTAAATAAATTATTCATACGAAGTAGCACATTACAGGAAATCCATCAAAACGGTTTTGCCGATTTGGGTATCCTAATCGAATTAGATTTATCGAATAATTCCATACGACTATTAAATCCGGGTGTATTCCGGCCCCTACTCAAAATCCGTTCGATCACATTGAGCCACAATTTGATCGAGCAGCTCGAGAATAATCTCTTCGAAAATTTAACGTCGCTCAACAAGATCGACTTGAGCTACAATAAAATACATAAAATTGGACTGAGCACATTTACAAATTGTCCGCTACTCTCGAACATTCAACTCGAGTCGAACCGGTTGAGTGTGATGACGAAAGATGTTATTAAAAATATTGTTAAATTATCGGGACTCACGCTCGCGGATAATCCGTGGAATTGTACGTGCGAACTAAGGCAATTCAAAGACTACGTAATCGATTTGAATTTATATACGGAGCCAACATCGTGCCAGGCGCCCGACAAGCTTAAAAATAAACTATGGAAAAATATACCGCCAGAAGATTTTGCATGTCGGCCGACAATAACACGGACATCACGATCCGCCAATATCGAAGTGAGTGATGAAAATATTACGCTGACGTGTGAATATAAAGGGTGGCCGCAGCCCCGATCAACCTGGATATATAAAAAGAATATCATAAATCAGTACGATACTCGATTCATCGTGAAAGAGTATCCCGACCAAGACCACGATAAATACGTGTCTGAATTAAAAATCTTCGGTATTAGTACGAACGATAAAGGGAAATATACGTGCCGCGTCGAAAGTACAGGTGGGAATGTCGAAGCTGATATACTACTCTCGATTGCTGGTACACCGGTGATCGCGGGCACCCAAATTCCGATCGCCAACGATAACAATTTTATGCTCATCATAGTAGCCGTTTCAATTGCCGTGGTAGTACTCATTATAATTTTAATAATACTGTGCTGTTGCCTGTGCCGAAAGAATCGGAAAAATATTAAAAATCAATCGACCAGCGAAAACGGACTACTGCAGATGAAACTAGACAAGTCGCATAATGACTCGATGATCCGGGGTTCCATTATGCCCGAGGCACAAAAAGGATTATTGAGCGATGTGAACCCGGTAGAAAAACCACCGAGGCGGACCCAGTCGGAAACAAATTCGCGAAACGATTTAACAGATTCAAATGATATGAAGAAAACGTTGCTGGATGAAACCGTATTTGGTAAGTAATTCATTTTTTTTTTTATTGTTTATTGGTAAATAAATCGTAGCGCGTTTTCGGTCCCCAGAGTTTATACGTTGTGTAGGAAAGCTTTATATCCCATTTGCGATATGATTACGGTGAAAATACGCTTGGAAAATTTAATGTTATATTGACTATATCACATCTCTTCTTTAAGGTTAAGGCAGGTAAAAATTGAATTTCACCAAACCAACAAGTAAATACAAAACCGAAGAAGCAACTGTGTATAGTATACGTTGAGATAACAAGATCATTAATTTTATTGCGGTTTTACATTTAGATACAAAAATACACATAATGTTTTTTTGGCATACGCACAAAAGTAGTACCAAGAAAATTTGGGGGTGGTTTTTCATCGAATTGCTGTACTTGAATACGAGTAATATGTGTGCGCGCTACCACATTATGTACATAAAGATATGTACATGTTGTAATAATCTAAAAATCATATCTTTATAACTAATATAAATCGAAAAAGCAAAAAAATAACATATCAACATACATAAAAATATTTATGATTCTGTATTTCGACAGACATACATGTGTATTACTCGTAGGAACATCTACATATATGTATAGCAATGTGGTGATGATGGTGGTTTCTTTATTCTGTTGAAATATTGCCGCCTTGGGAACGTTTAAAAAAGTTATCGAACTTTATATTATATCAGTTCATGACTTCGATTTAATTCATAAAGGTGGGTGGCTGATAATAAAACTAAAATTCCATTAAGGCGATGGAAAAATTTTTGAGCAGGGTTGAGTCTATTTATTTGGATAAAATGATTTATCTCAACTATATAGGATGTCTTAAATGTATCATCTTGTGTTGGGATTTTCTTTTAATCTTCAAGTTCCGTTACGGGCATACAGCAGTATCAAAAGGAAGGATTAAGAATTGATAAAGAGAGAATTTGTTAAGAGTTGAAGCTAGTCTTTAAAAATTCTTTCAAATTCATCCATTAGTTAGAACCTCTGCAAATCATAGGTCGAGAGGAAAGCCTCATCGTTCAGATCCAAAGATCTTTACGGGCCAGGTATACTTAGAAAGTCCAATTACCCTCAATTTGAGAAGAAACCCCTCAAGGTGGATTTACATATCCGACGATTTTTCGGCGAGGCTGCGTGCCGCAATAAATTCGGCGAACGCTTTATTATCGATGATTTTCAATTTCGACGATTTTTCGGCGCTGTTTTTCACACATTACATACATAAACAATATTTGCGAAGAAATTCCTCTGATTGGTGGAATGTGTCACGTGATGTTGGGCGCAGCAAAATCCTCAGATATGCAAATCCACCTTTATGCCACGTACGATCGAATGGGCCATTATTTAGTGACGGAATTAATTAGATCACTTAACGATTTACTACGACGAAACTCATATTGATGATCAAAAATCAATTTGTGATCTTCGAGGTACTTCGATGTTGATTAGGTATTCTAGCATTGGGAGAACTGATGTAATAGCCTTAAGAAGATAGAATAAAGAACCAGGTTTACAACCTGAAAACAAAAATTTCCTTTACCTCAAATTGTTCTAAAAATTACTTGAAGAACTCTTTCTGTTTCGTTTTACCGATCAAGCAAGACTGTAAAACAAAACAGAAAGAGTTCTTCAAGTAATTTTTAGAACAATTTGAGGTATATCGTCAGGATCAACAAACTACATCCCAGTCGGCAAGTACTTTCACATTTCATAACCACTCGAGGTCTGAATTTAAAACAACACATTGATTAGCGCTCAAGATCGAAATAGGGGCCTCCAATAAATCAGATATTTTAGGATGCAGCTGCTGATGCTCGATTTGTAGCTGCCCTAAACGCTGACATGTAATACCTTATGTGACTTTTTGTTTCGATGTCTATATTAACAGAGTCGAAATAAGCACGCCATTGCAAGTCATGAAAAATCGGTCCAGTCGAGCGCATATCGACGATATGGTTCAACTACCGCTTGACATAATACCGCCAGTTCTCATAATTTCCAAGAAGCAACTGACATTATGTTGTAATCTTCTCAGGGTGGAATTTAAGAAATATGTTTTAAAATTTCCCATATCGATTTGCCATTCAAGAATCCTAGTGGGGAGATCTACGAGTTGCGTAAGCTAACTGATGTTGCGGTCGAAAAGTCTAAAGCCTTTTGCTAAACGACGTTAGAATCAGCCGCCACAGCAATTGCATTGTTGTATGAATTTTGCGGAGTAGCTTAAGGTAAGCAAACAAAGTATTAAACCAACGTCGTGTTGTTAGGAATATTAGAGCTCCCTCCGGTAGGGACTA
Source organism: Nephrotoma guestfalica (assembly GCA_963691935.1). NCBI lineage: Eukaryota > Metazoa > Arthropoda > Insecta > Diptera > Tipulidae > Nephrotoma > Nephrotoma guestfalica. Next base: position 16,205,833 of record OY829915.1, read on the forward strand.
CAAAGAAAGAGGTGTGTTTTGGAACCCGAATTTGAAATAAAGAACAGAAAAATATTCTCTGATCAGATTTACCAGCCGTCTATGTAAATAAACTGATAGATTAAGGATTTCTAGTTATCGATGGCCGGCTTAGTAAACTGTGGTGGTGGTAAAATACTCGCCCTATGACCGAAACAAGCGGAATTTATAACCAAATATCTTTGATTGATGAAATAAATCTTTGTCCACCAAACCTCAGTGCACTTGTTATTAATTAGTTCGCCGTAAAATTATATTACGAAGGTCTAGCAGTCATTATATAAACTGATAACTAGAACCTGGCTTCTGTAAAATGTCTTCCTACTTGAGATTATAGACTATTGTGGCAGTAGTAACTTCGGGTCTACTTGCCGAACTCCGGAGATGAATAGAAAATTTTTCGACCAAGCATTGTAACTGCCATGATGTCATTCCACGTAGATGTAACCATTTTTTCACCCATTCCTAGTTTTTCTAGAGAAAATCAAAAACTTCCTCGATAACTTCGCATCCTCATACTAATTTGAACCTGGTCGAAAACACAGTTCCACAGGGTCATCTCTTGCAATATAAAGAGGTCAAAATTAATACAGGCCACCGCAGATGAACAATTTCGATTCATTTTCGGCATATTTTTAGAGTGGGCAGCCGAGATCTTTTTGTTAACTGATCTTCAAAGATGAATCGTGATCCGAAGCATTATGATCTCACCGAAGGGAATAAGAAGGACAAAAACATAAGGATTGTGCAACTGTTCCCTCTCTATCACACCTATCGCAATTTGAATTCTTCCGAACCCGCATTCTAGCAAATGCTCTAAACAAGCATAGCGTACACTGTCTGGTGAGAATGCCCAATAAAATTCTCAATGTTAGTTTAAAAGCATTCGAAACTTCCCGATTCTTCAATCTAAGAAAGATCTTAGATAAACGATAGGTGGAAGAACTATCTGAATTTGTTTGATGTTAACCGTCGATGTACGTCACCGTCACTTGATGACGTCTCTTTAATAGAACGAGATCATGAAGCCGAGAGAGAGTTCAGGTCGCATGAAAGTGGCACTCGCCCTCTCTTTCTCTCTCTTTCTCTTTCTCTTTCTCTTTCTCGCTATTTTATCAACCTCCTCATTTCCTTCTATGCCTCTATGATCAGGCATCCATTAAGGATTACAACAATTTCTTCCTGAAAGACAATGGCATACTGTCCAAGAGAAAATGACAAATTGTCCGGCACTGGCTGGATTATCACTAACTGATCATCATCATTATCAAGTCTCCGTTGGACTCATATTTTTCAGTAATAATCACACTAAATAATTTCTCAGAAGCGTATCATATGGCCATCGAGTTAGAGGACATTCAAGCCGTTGGAAACTGATTTATTTTCCTCCAGATTCAATCGTGTTCAATAGCACTCCTTTTACCACTTTTGGCATGGTCTATGTCAATTTTTGGTAGAATGAAATGGATTACAGAGTAAACATCAAGAAAACTGGTTCAATCCTTTTTGGAAAATTTTTAGAAACCATTCGGTTGTGGGAAATTTTAATCTACTACTACATCTCAATCTTTTCAATGGTTAGGTATCTATAGGTACAGATCCGCCTTTGTGTGATGGTCGAGAGTTGAATAACTGGAAAATGTCAGAATACCACTGCCTCTATATTCACGTCCTGCTCTTTAGATAGACATCCATTCTCTGCTCTAGTAGACAGTGCTATTGGACTCGGATTCTCTTAAGATAATTCTGCCTTTGCCTGAGGGCATGATCATGTAGAGCAATGGATTAGTAGACGGGGGCCTAGCGGCTGTCGTACTTTTATCTAAACCTAAGATGAATTTATCACACTTCTTGAGAAATATGCCACATTATTTTAGACATAAATTGTTATAAACCGTAGAGCAACTGTACGTGGGATTGGAACCGACTATACAAGTCGCATTGCATCAACGGACAGGTTGCTTGGGCGATCTCTGATGAAGCTTTACTTTTGGTGCTCGGTCATAGACCACGTTTGTCACATGGACCGACTCTCAATTTAATGATGTCATTCTCCGAAAGGCATATCATTAAATACTTTAACCGCCTATAGTCCAAACATGGTGGTTGGCTTTTAGATAACTATCTCTGGATTCAATGATTTGGAAAAAATCCCATTTCAATTACTTACGGTGTTATTGCCTTCAGATTTGGTAAACTGTTCTAGCAAGAACATCGTTATTTTTCTTGCGGTTTTACATGGCACTCCTCATAAAAATAATTATTTTTAAGTCTGATGTTAACTATTCTCAAAATGTGCTGATTAGCATTGGCGTCAGAAGTTTTCAATGTTCCCCAAACGGAGTTCCTAGAAGTGCGGAGTTCTAGAAACTCCGTTTGGCAACAAGCGTGTGAATGATCCAGATTGTTAATTTGGTTCGTCAATGCTATTGCTGCAGGGATTCTGAATCGTTGGTTATGATCTTTATCCTGATGTTGTTGATTGCTGAAACTCATCAAGTGTTTTCCAAAATATCCTGTGCCTATGCATTTTGTTGCATAACCATACGACCTTAGCTCCTAGAAGACCTGAGGGCTTGTAAAAAATAACAACATAAATTTCCTTAAGAATTTTCTTTTTGGGGCAAAAATGTCCCAACTTCTTGAGCTCGGGGGCAATCGCGAAGAAAATCGTTCTGATCATTATTGGACATAGTTTCCTGTCGGAAACATGAACTTGTATCTTCACATAAGTCTTCTAGTTTCTGCTTACTTTCGCTATAAGCATCATGATATTGGGTCCAGATACAAATTATATCAGAAGGTATCGCTCAAATGGTTGTAAAACGAGTCTTCATCACAAATTATCCTTAAATTGACTAGTGTTCAACGAGTTTCTTGGCGAGCACCGAGTGTCAATCGCTACACTTTCATGCAAATGATTTAGCAACTAACACCCTAGGTTTTCAAGGACACTGCAGATTGCATGTGCAAGGCCTAAATCTCGTTTTTACGATTCTTTAAAAGTCGGTCAACCCTAACAACTGAAGCAAGACTGTTTAAGATAAAAATAATTTATTTGGCAAATTCCACCGTTAACAAACTCTAAAAATTGCATAGCATTGCTGAAGACAAACGGGTACTTTCTTTCTTTTAACGGGGAAATCAATTATGTTTCATCAGATGTCACTATTTGTCATTCTTTCCATCGGTAATTGAAATTAAAACTTTTATTAAATAAAATTTAGTGCAATACAACAGAAGCCTTTATATGATTCAGTCGGCTTAAATTTTTCTATAATATCGGTATTTTTTTATTTGATTACTCCTTAATTTGTTTAGGTTGTAATAGCGTGGCGCTAGTACTTCCAGCAATCATTTACAGTCGATAACAAGCACTTAAACGCAACACTGTATGAAATTTTATAGCACCCGTGTATACTAAAATTTGTTTCTTCCCATTGAGTGAACACTGATGTAGCTAAAATTCGTGATATTCTGTTACTCAGAGAATCGCGACCATCGTGACTAATATTTGTAATATTTGTATGTTTCAGTGGCGAGATTCTGGCAATTGCCCTTGATAAGAGAATTGGGGAAAGAATTTACTGTAATTTCTGTTCAAATATTTTTTCCGGCCTACTGAGGAGAAAAGTTTGATGTAAAGTTTTATAAATTGGGAATAATTTTTCCAATCTAAATTGACAGTGAAAAATATTTGCAATTTTATTTTGATTTCAAAAACGGTGAGCACTAGCTTTTTACCGTAGTACCCACTATTCCCGGGGAATTACCAGAATTGTACCACAGTGGAACTATTTTGGCTTTCCTTGGGAATAAGGAATTGGAAAAAATATTTTCTGGACTACTGAAAAAATAAGTAAGGTGTCAATATTTTCGAAACGAAAACTTTCGCTTCATAAAATTTTCACAGGAAAAAATTATTCCCCATTTAACTTTGTTTCTAAAATACTTACGCCAAACCTGATCCTTCAGTAGACCCCAAAAAGGAATTTTTTCGATCGTTGGCAATCGAATAGGTTTGGCTGTGGCTTATAAGTACTTAGAATCGAAAAACCCGAAAGTGTTTTTTCGATTCTAAGTACTTATAAGACATTTTGAGTGAATTTTATAAAATGAAATTTTTTAAAACAAAACACACTTCGAATCGCACAAAGGTGACCGAAGTGGTTCTGAACTAGTATTTGATGTAAGAAAATCTTAGTTATCCACACACTCGGAAATCTCTGAGATTTTTGTTATTTGAGAGAGAACATCATTGAACTGTACTACGAAAATTCTTAAACATATGAAATTATATAACTCAGCCTCTACGAATCGCACAGAAGTGATTTCCTAATTCCTAAATATTTGGAATTATTTAACTCGGTTCACAATAATCAGATGTTGTATTACACTCAGCGATATTCTCTTTCGAATAACAAAAATCTCAGAGATGTCTGAGCATGTGGATAAATAAGATTGGTTTCTTACATCAAATACTAGTTCAGAACCAGTTCGATCACCTCTGTGCGATTCAAGGTGTATTTTGTTTTAAAAAATTTCATTTTATAAAATTAACTCAAAACTATTCACAAAAATTAATTGTTTTCTACTTATACTGAAAGTTCAATATTTGAGTGTTTTTTCGATTCTAAGTACTTATAAAACACAGTGTATATTTTGTTATTTTGAAATAAACTTCACTCCGATTCCGGCATGTAGAAAAATTATTTGTTGATGCTCCTAGTTTACGTATTTCCTGGCGAATGATTTAAGAAAGAAAAACATCCCCAAATCATTTGGCCCGTTGGATGCTTCTCTGTATTTTTCAAGCACTGATCGCTCAGTCGTTCGCCGGATTTGCGCCTGACGTACTGGATTCCATTCGATTCAAAAAGGTTAAATTTACTCTCATCGGAGAATCTAACTGTTCGCCACTGCTGTAGACTCCAACCAGCTTGATTTCGAGCCCATTCGAACCGTTTTTATTTCATTTTGGTCGTAAGAAATGGGTTTTTTGCCGGAGACCTGGCCATATATCCTTTTTCCCGGAGGCGGTTACGAATCGTATGAAATCCGATTTCTTTGCCGGTTTCTGCGTTGAATTCAGCCCGAATATCCACAGCAGTTTTAAATCGATTGGCTGTTCACATTCTGATAATTTTGGAATCTTCTCGTGCAGACCTCTTTTTAGACCTGTTCCCTTTTTGCGTTCCAATTCACCGGTGGAATGATTTTTTTTTTTTAAAAACAGCTCACAGACGGGTAATTGCATCCAATCTCAACAGCAATCTGCCTCGATGACATTTTAGGTGTTCCAGACAATGCCAGAATCCGATTTTTCTGAGCCATAGTTAGTTGTGTGTATTTGGCCATTTTGAACAAATTATAATTTTAATAACTTTCTCGTGCAAATATTTATCTCAAACTAACTAAAAAAGTTAAATAACGATGGTATTTATACCCAAAAAATAAATCAGCCTCCTACGATAATGACAAGGGGCAATTAGTACAATTTTACTAGAAAAATATTGGTGTTGCACTTTCTATTTTCGGTACTATAATTTCAATTCTAAGTAAAATCGGATTACTTCTTTAAAGAGAATAAATAAACTGTCGGTATGCATGTCCTTTAATGGACTTTACCGATACATATTCAAAGGTGTACGAGAGTTAACCCAGCTACAGCAGATATTCACATTGCAATGTGCCGAACGTCACGTACACCTCCAAAACGTAATACAGTATGAATGTTTATTGCTAAGTTAAAAGTCGGTGTTTTGTGCAACACGGGTAGCAAACAGATGTTTCGGCCATACAACAATGTTATGTACAACCAAATACTTTTATTTTATAATCCAATTTCTTCTGATACGCTGAGATTTAAATTTGGCCGATCAATCGACGATTGTTTTTCCTATTTATTTTCGCTATATAATTGTATTGCCTGAAATATCGAGAGAGCCTTATTGCGTGGTAAGGAGGTCACTATAAAACATTAGCATTTAGATGGCTCTGCCTTTAGTTCAAAATTGAATTTAACCCAGGTGTCCATCGTTTACTTTTTTATTTGTACAAATACAAATTCTTCCGATTATTATGGTAGTGCCGTTTCTAACAATTAACAAAAATAAACATGCATTAGTAAGTACACTGTTAAAGTGTTTCTTATAAGAATTTTGAGTGCAATAAAAATATTCATGTTTTGAGTGAAATAAACTTAATATCTGTATAACCTTGCAAATAAAAAAGGTTTGATGTCCAAACGGATTGGTCGTTTAGATTTTTTTGAGTAAAACTCGTTCATTGAATTCGTTGAGTGGCACACGTTGAATGACCAATAACAGGCCATCGTAGAGTTTGTACCAAAATTTCAATATATACTGATGACACCTATGGACTTAACCTTTCAAATGATATCAGTGACATTCCAAAACGGATTGACGTCGGAAATTTTTTGAGTAGAATGATCGGATGATTTCTATAGACTTAACCTTCCAAATAAAAAAGGTTTGATTTCCAAGCGGATTAGTCACGATAGATTTGTCCATACATCAACTATATAGACTTCCGGCAGGCATTAATCGCGAAACCTCTGGATAAACTCGCTTCGCTGTGTAAATTAACAAAGTCTGGGTCTGTTTATCGGATGTGAGAGTTGGATTCTGCCTCTAATGACTGAAAAATGCTACCTATGGTCTTTCGTTTCTTCTTTAGTCAAATTAAAATTACGCATAGCAAATATGATTCGCATGAAATACGAGGTAAAATTCTCGGAGGTGCCAAGTACCAAGTACTTGGAGTCCCGTTGCCAAGTACTAATCCTATCGCGTAACAAAGTGCTCCATTAACAACTAGCCCGAGGGCGGCGTAGAGGAAAACCCCGAATGCGCTGGTGTGACGATATTGCACTAGACTACTATACTGCGTATAATAGGAATTCGAAACGGGTAGGCGAGAGCAACATCGCGAAAGGTAGAAGCCCACTGAAAGCTAGAGAGAGAGATTGAAATTCAATGAAGTCGATAAATGAGATCGACTCTATATTCTAAGCAGAAGAAGAAATGTTAAGCTTAAAAGAATTATCTAATAAAAGTAGCATTTTGGTAAAAATCCTGCGATGTTCTGTTATTGCCAACGAATTCTAATTAACGAGTTTTACTCAAAAAAAATCTATCGTGACCACCAATCCGTTTTTAAATAAAACCTATTTTATTTGTAAGGTTAAGCCTATAGAAATCATTCGATAATAGTGGCACTTTGGTACAAACTCTGCAATGCTTTGTTATTGGACGTTAAGTCTATTCCACTCAGACTCCATGAGTGCACTGAATAAATTCTACTCAAAAATTGTCCGATTTCAATCAGTTTTGGAATGTCACTGATGTCATTTGAAAGGTTAAATCCATATTTGCCAGCAGTATAATGTAATTTTGGTACAAACTCTACGATGTTCCGTGATTGGGCAATTTACCTTTGCCACTCATCGAATTCAATGAACGAGTTTTACTCAAAAAATCTGTCGTGAACAATCCGTTTTAAAAGCAGACCTATTTTGTTCGAAAGGTTAGGCCTACAAACTCTGTGTTATCTTGTTATTGGACGTTAAGTCTATTCCACTCAGACTCCATGAGTGCACTGAATAAATTCTACTCAAAAATCTTCCGATGTCAATCCGTTTTGGAATGTCACTAACGTCATTTGAAAGATTAAATCCATAGGTGTCATCAGTATATAATGAAATTTTGGTACTAACTCTGCGATGTCCTGTTATTGGTTATTTCACTTTTGCCTCAACGAATTCAATGAACGAGTTTTACTCAAAAAATCTATTGTGACCACCAATTCGTTTTTAAATGAAACCTATTTTATTTGCAAGGTTAAGCCTATAGAAATCATTCGATAATAGTGGCACTTTGGTACAAACTCTGCAAAGCCTTGTTATTGCTGTGGCTGTTGTCGCTTGTTATTGGCTCAGATTGCTGAAATACTCAAACTTGACGCTAGGGAAAACCTTATACTGGAAAATGTTATTTAGAGATAGGCCAATTCAACCTATGTAGTGTTATCTTGCCCTAATTTCTGGAAGTGGCTTGTTATTGGCCGAGATTGATAAAATACTCAAAATTTACGGTGGACAATTGCTATTACATTTTCTCCGCTAGGAAGAACCTTATACCGCAAAATGTTTTTTATAGATAGGCTAATTCGATCTATACAGTAGTATTTTGCCCTAATCTCTGGAAGTGCCTTGTTATTGGCCGGCCCAGATTGATAAAATACTCAAAATTTACGGTGGAAAATTGCAATTACATTTTCTCCGCTAGGAAGAACCTTATACCGTAAAATTTTCTTTAGAGATAGGCTTATTTGATCTATAGAGTAGTATCTTGCCCTAATCTCTGGAAGTGCCTTGTTATTGGCCCAGGTTGATAACACACTCAAAATTTACGATGGAAAATTGCTATTAACAAGGTTACATTTTCTTCTCTAGGAAAAACCTTATACCGGAAAATCTTCTCTTTATATAGGCCAATTCAACCTATATAGTGGCCTCCTGCCCTATTCTCTGGAAGTGGCTTGTTATTGGCCCAGATTGATAAAATACTCAAAATTTACGGTGGCAAATTGCTATTACATTTTCTCCTCTAGGAAGAACCTTATACCACAAAATGTTCTTTAGAGATAGGCTAATTCGACCTTTACAGTAGTATCTTGCCCTAATCTCTGGAAGTGGCTTGTTATTGGCCCAGATCGATAAAATACTTAAACTTGACTGTGGAAAATTGCTATTAACAAGGTTACATTTTCTCCGCTAGGAGAAACCTTATACCGGAAAATGTTCGTTAGAGATAGGATTATTCGCCCTATATATTGGTATCTTGCCCTAATCTCTTGAAGTGGCTTGTTATTGGCCCAGATTGATAAAATACTCAAAATTTACGGTGGAAAATTGCTATTACATTTTCTCCGCTAGGAAGAACCTTATATCGCAAAATGTTCTTTAGAGATAGGCTAATTCGACCTATACAGTAGTATATTGCCCTAATCTCTGGAAGTGGCTTGTAATTGGCCCAGATTGATAAAATACTCAAAATTTACGGTTGAAAATTGCTATTACATTTTCTCCGCTAGGAATAACCTTATGCCGGAAAATGTTCTTTAGAGATAGGCTAATTCGACCTATACAGTAGTATCTTGCCCTAATCTCTGGAAGTGGCTTGTTATTGGCCCAGATTGATAAATTACTCAATATTTCGAGTGAAAATTTACCATAAACATATTTGATATTTTTTTTTGTTGAAGCTTTAATTTTATTTATTTTTTAGTTTTATTATCCTTTTTATATTTTATTATGTAAATTATGAATTTGTGTAATATAATAATAATTTTCACTACTTTGCATTTATAAAGTATTAGCATTGCAAATCACCAACACTAAAACAATTCAATATGGCGGCTATTGGAATCTATTTGAATCCAATAAAAATTGTGTTTCCTCCGTGTTTTCCAATTGGAACCGTATACGTATACGTGTTATTTTTTGTTAGAAACTTCACGGGCTCTCGGAATCCAATATGAGTTATATATTAAAGAGAGAGTGACCTAAATATTATTAGAAAGAGACGAAATGAAATTTTAATTTATTTCTTATTTGAAAAACATGGCGAGTGTTTCATCTCTTTCTAATATCGTAGAGCGGTCTCTTTCAACAATGTGTTTAACAGTGTAGAAAGTAGAAACTAACACATGCAATTTTCTAGAATATTCTTATTGGATTCGTATACATATTGTTGTTATTTTTTTGTTAAAAACTTCACACTCATCGATTATTTCATTTTAAGCTCATCCAATTCAATGGCTCCATTTAACAAATAAATCCTGAACATTTTGCTAATTGTTCTAACGGAAAAAATAATTTTCGGCATTGTATACGCCATTTTTTAAATTATTTACATACATTGTTTACACGTGTAGAATATTTATTAGCTATACGCGGTGTAGACGATTCTTTATTCAGATTGTGTATCGAGCTAGCAAGATCCATTACAAAGAAAACAGATTAGCTCAGAATGTTCAGACTTATTCAATATCCTCCCCGGAAAATAATAAACATTACAATGTTGCCAGTTTCAAAAACTTTTCTCGGTTATTAGTTTTTGAGTTTTCGATTGTAATTTTAACAATATTTTCAGCTCCATTTCCCCATTTTCCAATTCAAAACTGTTATTGTATACGAGTGGTGTGATATAGTTGTGAAAACTCTTCTGGATTAATTTAAAAGTTTTTGGTTGTTTCTCAAAAAAAATGTAACATATTCTTTGTAATAATCATAATCATAACAATAAAAAAAAATAAAGCATAAAGAAGAAATTATCACGTCCTTTTAATAAAAATCTCGTGTTATTTCTCGTTACAAGATTATATTGCTCTTATTTTTCGTTTCTTGAAGGAACTCGATAAAAAATTAGAATTTGACATCAAGATTTTTGTTATTGTTCCTTTGCCCTAATCTTGTGTGTTTGGCTTTGTGTATACGTGTGTATGTATGTATGTGTATGTGTATTATGAAAATGACTGACAAAAGATTATATGGATAGTTACAAAATAAAAAATTTATGATATTCGAGAATATTTTGTATTTTCACAATTACTATTCAGCTACATCCACTCGTATATGCGAGTACGACGTTATTCCTCTATGTACATTGTTGTGTGTTGATTTTGTAAGATAAACTAAAATCTAAATAGAGGAATTTGACCTCTTCAACTTTTCGAAATATAAAAATGGAATAATATTCGTAGTAATATAATAAATGTATCTATAATGTATGTATGATATGTAAAAAATGTACAAACGAGATACAAAAATATGTATAGTTGGTACGATAAAAATGTGATTGTGTTACAGACCGGAATCGATTTGTTACTACATATTGCGATTCCTATAGTTTAATTGAATATTACACAATCTTAGACGAAATATTCTAATAACTTTAGGCTAAAGGTGATATTACAAATTTACCTTGGGTTGCAATTTAAAGGTTGGTGATTTTCGTATATCTTAAATTGACCTCTCAAACTAAATAATAAACAGGAGACAAATCCTTTGGGCTGTAAACAACTTTAAGTTTTTCTCTCTGTGGATGGGCAGCAAACCTCGGAATTAATGGTATCGTGGCTTATGGTTATTTTCGAAGGTAGTCTAGAACTATATTAAATTCCTAGTAACATTTACTATCGTATTCATATATATTTGTGCAGTATACATTTTTAATGGAACGCCACACAAACTTCTTTAAAATTGATATAAACAAAAATCTTTTTGAAACTATTATTTTTTATTTAGTTAGCTTAATTATTTTGCTTTATAATTCAATAAAAAAATGTTTAATTTTAATTTTAGGAAAAAATATAGTATTTTATACAAAATTATTTGTGCACATCAAAAATATTAAAAAAAATAGACAAAAACACATTAAACAACAAATCAATATGACGTATTTCCTCCTTTTGATTTCAGAACTTCTGCGAGGCGTCTGGGCATAGAGCCGATTAAATTTTTTTAAAAATCTATTGACACGGTGCTCCACGCATTTATTATGGCATTTCAAATGGCTTCTTCAGTCCTTCCAACAACACGGAACAATTTGTCTTTTTATGTACGCCCATATATTCTCAATAACATTAAGATCCGGGCTCTGCAGCGGCCATTCTAATAAAGGCTGGTCCAAATTTTTTAAAAATTTTAGTACCATTTTGACTTTTTGGATAGGAGCATTATCCTGTTGCATCATAAAATGTTCTCCAATTAATTTGTATCCGGCCACTAACGCCACATCATTTAGAAGCAGCAAATAACGGCTTCGAACAAGTTTCCCTCCTAACAAAGTAATCGGACCAACACCGTTATACGATATGCATCCCCATATCAGTAAATGGCCTCCATCAGAATGACACGTTGGTGCGACGACTGTACGTTTAAACTTCTCTGAAGGTTTCGAATAAAAGAAATGTCTTCCCCAGGTCCCATCAAGAGAGAAAAATTTAATCTTTTTAATGTATTTACTTTTGATATAAACGGTTTTTTTTGAGTGGTGTATTTTTTAGATTCTCCTCCCTCAATCTCCTATCCTCCCTCTCGAAAAGTTTATAAATTTTTGTATGCTGTTTTGCGTCGTTGATCGATTGATTCCTACAGCTCTTACAATTTGTCGGTCTTCTGTGGCAGATGTTGCTCGATTTCGGCCTCTTCTAATGGCATTTTTTACCGTTCCATGAATGTTTTTTCTTTATTTGGTACAAAATGGTATTTCTATGACAACCATACTTTGTCGATAATTCCGTGTTCGAAATTCCATTTTCATAATCAGCTACCATTGCTGCTCTGACTTCAACACTAAATTCATATTTTTTAGGCATTTTTACTGAAGAATTCACTTAAATGTTTTTCATAACTAACTAATTACACACTAAGTCAATTTCAGAAAAAACAAAAATTCAAATAACTGATTTAAAAATCATAGTGAACCCGGTTTTTTAATGTGCACAAATAATTTTGTATGAAATTAAAATTAAACATCTTTTTATTGAATTATAAAGCAAAATAATTAAGCTAACTAAATAAAAATTAATAGTTTCAAAAAGATTTTTGTGTATATCAATTTTACAGAAGTTTGTGTGGCGTTGTATTAAAAATGTATACTGCACAAATACATATGAATACGATAGTATATCTACGACGGATCAGACTCGAATTGCAATACGACTTGGGGTCTATAAGCTTTTCCTCTTTTCTTTTAAAATTTCTGGCGAGACATACCACGTCACAGGTGTGTAAATATGAAACCGGAATTTACCAATATATGGCGCCACCTATCAATGTACCTTTCGACAAATCACGTCATCGGCACCATTGTTTTCTTATAACATCCAATTCATAACGCATGTTTTTACATGTTAAAAATGTCGAGTTTTGTGCCTATCATTTGAAGAAAACTGCTGCCGAATCACATCAAATACTTGTCAAAGCTTACGGCGAGCATGCTTTTGGTAAATCACAATGCTATGAGTGGTTTAATAAATTCAAAAGTGGTGATTTTGACGTGAGAAACGCAGAACGTGGAAGACCACCGAAAAAGTTTGAAGACATGAGAACTCGCGGATGAAATGAATGTGTCACGAGAAGCCGTCTCCTTACGTTTAAAAGCCATGGAAAAAATCCAAAAGCTGGAAAAGTTGGTTCCACATAAACTGAATGAAAGGCAACAGAAAAATAGAAAAACCACTTGCTAAATGTTGCTCGCCAGATACAAAACAAAGCTATTTCTCCATGAAACTGGCGATGAAAAATGGATCCATTTTGAGAATTCAAAGAGCAAAATGTCTTGGGTTGATCCTGAACAACCATCGACATCGACTGCAAGGTCAAATCGCTACGGACGGAAGACAACGCTCTGTATTTGGTGGGATAAGAATAATGTGATATTTTTTGAGCTGTTAATACCTGGTGAAACCGTAAATACTGAACGCTATCAACAACAAATGATTAATTTGAATCGAGCTTAGTGTGAAAAACAACCAGAATCTGATAAAAGGCAACAAAGCAAAACCGATCATGGAAACGTTGGAAGCACTTAATTGGGAAATACTTTCACATGCGGCTTACTCGTTAGACTTGGGTTCGTCCGATTATCACTTATTTGCATCGATGGGGCACGGGATTGCTGAGGAGCACTCGACTTCCTCCACAAATGGCTCAATAACTGGTTTGTCTCAAAAGGAGAACAGTTTTTTTGGCGTGGCATCGACGCATTGCCAGAAAGGTGGGAAAAATGCATAACTAATAATGGGCAATACTTTGAATACTCGTACTTTTTACTAAAAAAATTCCGGTTTCATATTTATACACCTGGTATATGGTAGAACCTCAGAAGCTTGGGAAATCCCTTGAGTATAAGGAATGTATCAACTTGCGCATGGGTATTCCTTATCTTGACTAAGCTTGAAAGCTCACGTAATAAAAACGAAAACGACTATTGCGATTTATTTTCGATTTTCTTGCGAAGTACATGAGATCGTGCATGCGATCACACACAGTGTCAGAATATTTATCATCATCTCACGATCTTGGATATCCGTGAATCGGTATAAGGGCACACATCCATTCTAAGCAATAAAGACATCTTCTAAACCTTCATCCTCCATCCACAGACCACCCGATAGACCCGACAGTTCAGCAACTTTACCGCGCATAGTTCAAAGCTGCATAACCTGATAACCATAAACATATCTGTCGAAACCCCGCCTGAATTCAGCCAGTAACCAAGGCGTCTTTGGTATGAGGCTGAATATGAAATTTGTTCAACATTTCCCTTGGGAAAGCCATTGCTTATATAACAATCAAATAGATGATGTCATTTCCAATTTCACCGAGATCATGCTATATGGAATGAATAAATATATACCATCATCATTTTCTAATCCAAATCCAAATTTTAAAATCTTTTCAAAATAAGCTTGCTGTACCACCTGTACAAAAGTATGTGCTAAGGAAGCAAAAAGAGCCGACAACTAAAAATCCGCCGAGGCTTCCGAGCCGAAAATCCCCGATCGCAACTTTTACCAGATAGTCGTCACATCGGTTGCCAATATTTATAAAGCATTCAGCTTTGAAATGTGCAGACGGCGCTTTGGTGGTGGATTCCTATTTGCAGGCCGACTTACTGGCAAACGCCTTCACATCGAGCTCAACCTTAGTTGTCCACGATGGAGTTACGCCTCCTTCAGTTCCGTATTGTGGTTTCAAAATGCATTTCATCACCATCTCGGATTAAATTATCTTCAGAAACCTGAATGCAATGGGCGTAAATAAGGCCACCGAGTCCAGTTAGCATTTTCTCTTTTCCTACAAGCGAGGTAAATATCCGAAAGGCTGGAAGAATGAGATGATATAACCAGTTTTGAAACGTGGTTGGGATAAAACTGACTGCTCACCCAAATTTGTGAAAAATGCAGAATGGCTTTCTTGAATGCCCCTGTACAACCGGTCTCTAGACGTATGTCGCAAGCAAATGGGATGTCGCCCTAGAACAACATGGAGAGGCCTTTGCAATCGCTTTGCATATATCCAAGGCTTATGGCTAGGTTTGGCATGAGAATATCATTTGTAAACTTGAGGAAGACCATCTAGTGAATAAAATCTTTCTCAAAGTCCGAAAGATCAACGTTGTACTAAACGGAAGGTCATCAACGACACACTTGTCAAATTCCTGAGTCCTTCAAGGATCAATTTTCTCACCGTCTTTGTTTTTGTTGTACATCAATGATTTGCTTGTAACACTGTTAACCGTATTCAAAACTAAACGGTAAACGGCTAGAAGTTGTCACTTCGCTTAATTCGCCGATTTGAGTATAATATTTGAGTGGAGAGTAAGAACTTAACCTAATAAGTTTAATGAGAGAGAAACACAATTATAGTCCATGTACTACGTATTACAAGTTTGGGGGTGGAGCATATTGAGCTATTGCCCTCCAGTTACTGGGAGGATAGGGTTCAGCGGCGTGCCATCCGAATAATATGCAAACCCAGATTTACCAAAGATTTGGACTGCCTACAACACCGCAGAACTGCAGAACTCTGCGCGTTCTACTGATTATCTAAATCAAAAATATCACCATTCGTTACGCTAGGAAAGAACAATAGAAACGGTCAATGCATATAGGTAGGTTTACGGTGAAGCTGCCGAAACCTCACACTGAGAAAGCTAAACGCGAATTCATTTATCGAACAGCCAAGTAGTGGAATTCGGTAAACGGTTCCAAATTTTCGTTGGATAATAAAATGCACAAATTTAAGGCAACTATTAATCTTTACTCGAAGAGTCGCGCGTTTGGTGCTGGAGCTCTGACAATTATAAGAAGCTAAGACAGTTTAAAATTCCGCTCGGCATCCATAAGATAAACTTAAACCTCTCTTTCCGTTTTAACGACTATTGCGGCATTTTTCAAGCTGAATTAATTGTCACAAAAGAGACGATAGGCTGTGGCATCTAAACGCGGCTTTGACCGGCAAATCGGGGATTTTATTGCCTTTAAGCACACGCTGAGCCAGTACCCTCATAACTGTGGTAATATTTCATAAACTTTTTAACGTTTAATTTGATTGAAATCCATAAAAATACAGAAACCTTAATGTCGGGAAACATCGTGCACTACATACGTACCTAGACTGCCTGACGACCGGCACAATTTTTTCCGGTTTTCGAAATCGAACTGTTACATGTCGCACGCGACTGAAGACTGTAATTTATTTCGTTTGGCGATATTAACGCTCCAACAGGTGCAGCTCCTTAATGGTTGCTGCTGCAAAGTTTGGGACAGTGCTCTTCGACTTTATGAGGACGCAATATTATGGTGTTCAAAATGTGTCTTACTGTGTTAAATGCATTGTGTTAAATGCATTCATAAAATCCATAGTAACAAGCAGATGGATGCAGAATTGTTTGTGGCTTTTTTCTTTTCCTCTCGGTGCTGGTATTTTTAGCGAGCCTTGTAACGAGCCGAATCGCCAATCAAGAGTTTATTACGCCTTCCGGAAACTATTTCGGTTCGATCGTTTTCTCCTCCGTCACATAGCAGCCTCTTGTGAAATTTCCGCACTACGAGAGATAAATCAAACAATTTGTAATTTTAATTTTTTTTTTTGGTTTTAGTTAGATACTGGGCCTAATCCGAGATCTGAAATTTCAATGTTATGTTTTTTGTTTTTCCTCGCCTTCGGCCTCCTCACAGAGGGCCTTCCAGCGCGAGCCACTACAATACCGTCCAAAACGGTTACGACTGTAAAGTATATGGTGGTGAAATTGCCGATCCGGCGAGCTGGTTTCGATTTCATCTGCCATTTTCATTATTCCGACTAAAATTTGAGATAGTTTACACTGACTTACTGGTTTAGGCTGATCCCAGCTGACATGATGATAGTTAGTCTGGCTAAACGCTACGCTTTGCACAATTATAAAAGTGCTACAAATGCATTGTGTTACTTGTGGAAGCGCTGGATGGATCCATTTTGTATAAACCTGATTTCGACTGAATTTTTATTATCCCAGCTAGCGGTGGTAATAGCTCAAAAGTTATTAAAGGGTTCATCTGTTACCTTAGTGGTAATAGCTACTACACAACCGTTGTTTTATGGTTCCGGCCAGCATTATATAGGCGGTAACTTTAGATAACGGATTATCCAGCTAACTCCGGTCTGTTTCAGCTAGTTGAAGCATCTCTATCAGTTCAATAGTTGATTTGGTTTCTGGTGTTCGATTTGTTATATTTAAGATTTTCTTATTTCAGCAAAATTATCAAATAAGCTAGCCCTCGATACTAATCTCGAAATTAATTAGACAATTCATTTATATTTGCAGGAAGCCATGATGAGGAGACACAGTCGATTGCGCTCTCGGATAGTATACCAAGGTCGCGACACGCCTACGTAGAAGATGGATACGGGGGTACTTTACCTCCAGACCTAATTGCATTCCCTGCCCGATTTGCGCAATCACCATCGCTACAGAGCTCTATGTCAAACATTCCAGATGGCCGTTATGTAAAATCACCGATACAAAGTCCGGTGTATCAAAATCCTGTGATATATCAAGGACAAATTATACCAACCGGTTTTAGAACACTGCAACATCCAAAAGGAAGATTAGTTATGCCAGCCGCTCGATCAAATCAAGCGTTTGCTCCCGCACCATTAATGTATCCTCCGGTACTCATGAAACAGGGTTATGTAACAATACCGCGTAAACCTAGAATTCCAAGTTGGACACCATCGAT
This sequence comes from Nephrotoma guestfalica, assembly GCA_963691935.1. Taxonomy (NCBI): domain Eukaryota; kingdom Metazoa; phylum Arthropoda; class Insecta; order Diptera; family Tipulidae; genus Nephrotoma; species Nephrotoma guestfalica. The sequence continues at coordinate 16,223,668 of OY829915.1, forward strand.
GAATTCAGGCATGTCAGACTATCCACCCACGTCACCCACATCGACAGTCATGTCGGGTGAAATTGTAGAACCTGTTTATGATAATTTAGGATTAAGAACCACAGCGGCTGGTAGTTCGGCACTAAATATAAATAAACTTGATCCAAATGCATCACTAAAGTTTTCAATGAAAAATCGTCCACTGCCCGCAACACCGAATCCAGTAGCGACAGCGGCAGCTCAATCCAATCCAGTAGCAGCAGCACAACCACAAGAAGCCATAGTACAATCGCCAAAAAAATCACCGGAACACCAGCAGCAACTGCAGCAACCCACCTCGCTAGACTCGAATGATTTGAATACATCCGAAACAGAACCATTATACGGACGATCCGGTTCCGGTGTCGTGATAAACGCGGCCGGCGAGAAAGCAACAAAAATGCCACCAAGGCCACCGCCGAAACCGAAAAAACGGTTATCAGTAGCTAGCGTCAGTGGGGGCAATCCAAACAGTACGAATCAATTATTTGAGGATGAGGGTGAAGATGGAACTGAAGTCTAGTAGTAGATTAGTTAGTAATTTAGTATACATATAAATAGTAAATAGTAATAAGGGTAGTAAATAAGTATAGTGATAATAAATTAGTCTAGAATATCTTACGTACATGAAGTTGTGAATATTCGTATGTGTGCGTGTGTGTGTTTAATTTTATGCCTGTGTACAAATAAAATTACGATTATTTTTATTTCCTATTTACTCCACAAAATTATCTTATTGTTTTGAGTGCCAATCAAAATAATTGTGTAACGATTTTTATTGATTTGTACGATATCGTTTAGGCGCGTGGGCAGAGAGCCATCATGTTGCGGGATAAAATTTTATACGATTTGGTTTTTGTGATATCATGCTATGTAATGATAGCAAATAATTGAGTAATCATATCGAACGTGATGATAATACGAGGCTTCCTTGCAGCAACCACTTGATGGATTCGAATCAAATTTTTTCTCGCCACTATGCACTCTCGCAAAATAATTAAAATCTCGTAGTCACGCAATAATTTTTTTTTATATAAAATTTGCATTATCAGCACGTTACCGCGTATATAATTTTTAATTTGGCAAAATTGTTAATCGAATAAATTGAAATCGAATGTGTGTTAAAATCGTGCGCTCATCTCGACACCCCGTCATCATCATCCATTTCGTTATCCCCATTCCAGGCTTCGGTGAAATAATATCCGGAATAAATATCGATATAGTTTTAATATTTTTTTTTTTTTTAATTAATTAGGTTTTTATTTCGTATATAAATAAACAATTATTATTATTATTATTATAAGGTGCTAATTATTATCGCCATCAAACATTTATTTTACGAATTTTATATTTTTTGTTAGTGTAATTTTATAGATATTAAACTACACACAGCCAGGCAATAACAACAATAACGACACACAAAAATTAAATTCCCAGAATTTGGATTAAATTGTACACGAAAAGCTGAAAATTTATTTTTTATTTGGACTGATTTATTTTATTTTTTTTTAATTAAATTAAATTTTTATTATTTTTTCATGAATTTGTAATTAATTATATTTTTATTTTGTTACTATAATACAAATATATTTTTTTATATAATTCATATAAGTATAAATATACATATTATTATAATTAGAGGATATAATAAAAATTAAATAATTTTTATACAATAATAATATTTTTTGTCTGTAAATTTAAATTTTCTAATTAAAAACAAAATGTTTAAATTATTAATTTATTTTTTACGCGCGATAGAACGTGGATTATACATTTATAATGGACGCAGATATTTAGTATGGGAGTTTGTTTTTTGCCAGATTTTTATGAACGGTGGACAATTTTAATGAATAATTTAGCAAGGTACATTTTTATTGGTTTTTTGACACGAAATTGTAATGAAAATACAGTGGCACAATATCAATTGTATAATATCGATGTCGCAGGCAGCTACTTATTTCAGAGTGTGAATTTGTCGGTAAGGAACGTATTTTTTCTAAAATTAATCTGGCCAACCGAATTCTTTTTTTATTGCATTTTTACTAATCACAAACTCATTTCAGCATTAAAGTTTCTTGCCACGTCTATCAAAATAATTGGCAGATCGCATGTGATTTAATGAAGTCTAAGTCCAATGTCATTTAAAGGCGCTAAAACAACAGAAGAGCGATTAGAAATATTAACCAACTACGTATAAATGGTCGATGAAGTAGTTTAGCAAGGCAGTGAACACCATATTTGTATATAGGTAACTATAACTCTGCAATCAGTAATATTTCAAAAGTCTTAAAAATGCGAAGAATTTCTGGTTTTGTTCTGGTGATACTTTTTATTAGAACAAGTAAGCTAATTTAATTATGACTTAAAACGATTTTGATATGCTGCTCGCTTATACAGCGTAAGCACGAGCAACCAACATTGAATACCACCGTGGTGCTATTTATTGCTTGATTTTGAAATTAATTTTTAATTTATTTATTCAATATTCCAACTGATTCAGAGATCGTCTAGTAATTTTTCTATTGGTTACTGTAAATATGGTAGAATTAATAGTAGGTTGTAAGGCTACTTTCTAGCCTAACAAACTTACGACTGGTGCAGGAATGTTTAGCTTCATATATAATTAGAACGAATTATTCACTTGGGTTGTTCGGAAAGTAATTTCGTTTGTTGGTGAAAACGAAAGACGATTTTATTGAATTAAATATTCTTCATTTTGACCGAATATTTTTTGACGCTCATAAGTTTTGACGTCCTTTTTTGAAGAAAAGATTTTGCCGTCTAAAAAATTGTATAGAGGTCGGAACAAGCAATAATCTGATGGTGCCAGATCTGAAGAATATGGTGGGTGTGGTAGTGCATCCCATGGCGTGTTACCAAACTTGTATGAGGCCTCGCATTATCTTGATGGATCACTATATCTTTTATATTGATCAATTATGGCCTATTCTGTTTGAGTGAATCACTCAATTTGTCCAATTGATGAAAGTACACTTCAGCATTTATCGTGGTATTGTCCAGTATAAGCTAAAAAAACGATTCCCTTACCAAACAGACTACCAATTACTCGTCCCCAATGACAAGGAGCAAATTTCTTTCTGTAAGAACATGTGGTGATCATAAACGGTCGATTTCGATAAATTTAATTTGTCAACGATTTCCAGAGTTGCTATTCGGCGGTTTGCGTCAATCAAAGCCTTTATTTTGGCTTCATCAGCTTCAACCAGCCTTCCAGAACGTGGTACATCTTCAACATCAAAATTGCCAGAACGAAATTTTTAAAACTAGTTTTGACACTGACACACAACTCCTTTCTTGCTTGAACAGCATTTTTGCCTTTTCGATAATAAAAAAGTAAAATATTAGGCAGAATCAAACAAATTTTTGCACAAATAAGCCCTGCTATATCAGCTGTCCAAATATTATGTGACTTAAGTTTGAAGTTGGCTATGAAACATTACATTTTAGTCGTCTGTTGGGAAAAAACGAAATAACCTTCCGAACAACCCAATATAATTTGCATATGGTAAAAAATAACTTCATGCTAACCAAGCTACAAATAACCTTATGCATAATGTGCTTAGTATTCAATACCTCCGATCCATCGCTCCCGTCCTCCAGTTTCGACATCCTAATACACGTAGGTCTTCTTCGACGTCGTCACGCCAGCACAGGCGAGGTCTTTCTCTACAACGCACTCCGGCTGGTTGTTGATGGAACACTTTATTGATCATCCGTTGTTGTGGAGACCTTGCAACGTGGCTGAGCCATCTAACTCGATTGAATTTGATGAATCTGATGATATCGCTACCTCCGAAAAGTTTTTCGTGGTTCATACGAATTCGATATTCATTCGCAATTTTAATTGTACCACAAATATTGATCGAATGACCTTCCTTTCGAAGGTAGATAACAATCTACAATCGTTAGATGTCATGGTCCTGCTCTCGCTTCCAAAAGCCAGCACAGGTCTTATGAGTGCTTTATAACATGCGAGCTTGCACGACCGTAGAAAACTGGTTGTTCGATAGCGTTTCGGGCTTTAATTTCTGCCTGCATATCATTCAACGATATTATAACTGACCCGAGGTAGTTATAATTTTCGACGCTATCAAAATTATGGTCGCCTATTCCGAGATTTGCCATGGAGATGTTCCTGGATGTTGCTAAAATTTTGATTTTACTACTGTTCACCTCCAAACCAAGTCTTCTTGTGCAGCGATCGAGCGGTATGAAACTGTCCTTGATATCGCTAGGTCTTCGGCCAAGAAGCACAATATTACCTGCTTCAAGATTATTGTCATGGTAAAACACTGGTCAGTGGTCGATCGGTTGGGACGAAAATCACATCGATAGTCGCCAATGTTTTTGGCGAAAGTGATGAGTCTGATAAGTACAACATTAACCAACACTTTGTAAGCAGTGTTTAGTCGAGCTATATCACGATAATTTTCACATTTAAGACGGCAGCCGTTCTTGGTCCCACATAGAGACGATGAGATCGTATAGATTTGTTACAAGAGTAGCGCAGTCTCTTGAATTTCCTAGTTCCGCTTGGAAGCTTATTTTGTCTAAGGTATTTAGTCGTGGCTTTCCTAGGACGAAAATAGTCTACTAGAGTGCTTCTAGTGTAGCGAGTCAACCATTTTTCACGAAGCTTTCGTTTATTTTCGACGGCCAGGCGAATCATTGCGGGACCTCGGATGTCTTTTTCCGATAGTATTTTGCGCCGCGGTGGTTATGACTGTCTAAATAGTTAGTGACAGTTGATTGGTAACTCTGCAGTGACGCTTGGTCTTTTAAAGCATCGACATTCCATCGAACTTTCTTTTGTGTTTGTCTGTTGAACGTTGATGACAGTTTGCACTTATATTTGAATATGACAAGCATATGATCTCCGTCCGTGTCTGCACGATGGAGTATCTCTTAGACACCATGACGTCATAGGTTTGTTTTTCCGTTCTTCCATCATTCGATCTGCACGTTACTTTGTGGATTCTCTTATGTGGGAAAAACGCACTTCATACTAAGTTGTATTTTATTGCCAGGTCGGTGACGCGTTGACCGTTGTTACTAGTTAGGTGCAGGCTGTTAGCACCAATGTGCGATATATTTTCTGCACTCCTACCGATTTTTGCATTAAATTCACCCACGATGATTTTAATGTCGTACCTCCTCCAGCTCGGCAAAGAATAGACCTTTGATGGCATCTGATTTATCTTCGGTGGGTGTACGTACATAAATGATCGTAATTTTAAATTTCGTTTGCACATCCGCATGTTGATAGGGCGGAAGTCGATGATATGACGCTTCACGCGCCGATAAATAAGGAAGCCAACTCCAAATTCTCCTCCATTCTAATGGCCGAGTAATGAAGAGTGTAACCATTGTTGGTGTCATCGATCCCACTCATAGACCATCTAAGCTCTTGTAGCTCTGGTCTTAAGAGGCTAAGCACGTTCCATGTTCCCATATTAAAGCGTTGTCCGTGTACCATTTCTGATGTCGAGTTTGTGTTGAATTCGATATGGTTATCCGAGGCCTTTGATTAGAGTGCATAGCTTTGGCATTTGGATCGGGAGACCTCCGATAACCCCGTGTCAGAGTGCAAAATTCATGGGCCTACCCATCTTCCGTGTAGGCCGGCATGGAGCTAAGCAATGTGTAGATGGTGACAAAGTCGGACCTTTAGCCGTACGTCCTCGTTTTGGCAGGCGACTGAAATGAAAAGAACTTAATTGTTTTTATGAGGGAGAGTTGTTGGCCTTGTGCTCAACCCGCTTGTTAGTGTGTGGACCACGTAGTGATGCGAATCTTAAGGCATCCCGTCCTACCTTGAACACATTTATATAGCAAGCCGCTTGGTACAAGATAGAGACCCTGACCGCTCCTGACAGACGCTAATTTGGTATTAGTTTTGGGGCGCTAATGACTCGCCCTAATATGTAGAATCCATGACTATAAACAAAATTTCTCCTGCTCGTCTCTACTACACCGCCCAATTCAGAGTTACCCAGAGAGCACCGCGAGAAGGTATGAAGCTAGGACTTCCCCCTCAAAAGTGTTAAATATCGGGAGACCTGAATACAAAAAAATATAAAGGCATGCATTTTGCATATATCTATACGCGAATCTACGAGTGGTATGTTCTGTTGAACATGTTGAGGGTCGGCCTCAGGTTGCTGGTGTGATCCATGGATATTAATTAATCTCCAATTACAAAGTGTTGGTTGTGATGATGGTGAAGTTGAGTTGAGGCGTAAGCGTAAAGCGGTGTTATGGCCCACTTCTCTCGCTGTCGATAGTGCTGACTGCGTAGAGATGCACCACATTGCTCTTAAGAATACAACCTGGTCGTACTTTTATGAAGCCATAATGTTTTAATGCGATGGTTTGTATTCTGGATTTGCAAATTATATCCACGGTGATTCTTTGCTTGGCTCCGAAAATCCATTGATTTGGAGCTTGTAGTTTGATGAAATAGCTTTCTGCCTTCATGACTTTGTTGTCTTGATTGAGATCTCACATTGATTCTGCTCGCTTTGTCGAGTATACTTTGTTGTCTTGCTATTGCAGCTGTTGTATGGTCAGATTACATTTGTTTGGCTGTTACCAGATCTCATTTAGTCGAAAGAAGGTCTACTTTGGCAATATTGTCAAAGTACATGCCCGGGTTGTTCCATGTAGTCACGATGATGAATGGATTGCTTTCGACAAACTTGGATTCTTCCGACCATCAGAGCCAGAATAATTTGTAATTAAGGCTTTCTCGCCTTTCGACTGCATTGTTCCATTCTCTTTTGAGTCGTGGATGCATGATTTTCTTCTAAACGTTCTTGTTCTTCTTGAGCTTCATCTTCTATCAGTGGTTCTTGGTTGGACAGAGGTGCTACCTTGCTTATGCATTTTTTACGTTCAAGTTGCTAGTCTGAGCGTTTCTAGCCTGGTCTGTCGATCGCCGCCCGTGTGCAGTTTTAAAACTCCGCCTAATTTCCATCTCGTTGGTGGTTGTAGTTCGTTTCACAATAGCACGATATCTCCTACTTTCAAATTTATCCGTGGTTGTTGCCACTTGGGACGTTGTTGCAGATGATGTAAATAAAATGATACCCACTTTTGCCAAAATTGGGTACGCATATTGTGAATGATCTCTCGCCGGTTATACGATTTATTCCCGTGACCTTTCCTAATTCGAATGTGGATCGGACCGGCGTAGTCCACTCCAGTGTGGGTGAAAGCGTGTGATACTAGAATTTTTTCCGGAGGAAGGCCAAAGTTAACGCATTGCCTCCGCGCAAAGTTTATGTCCCCAAACCAATACTAACTTGGTGAATGGCCATACAGTAGGATGGTGGGATGTTTTCCTCGTAGGACCAACCAACCCGAATTATAGTTTGATCGAAATAATTCTGCTGCGTTTATTGATTGATTTACCTTGTTTCAGTGGCGAATGTTCTTATGCAAATCCCACCTGTAGTGGTTCAAACCACTATCCATGACAAGGTTAAGTCCCACTCTTGCTGGTCGATTAGTCGCCTTCGTTTAGGTCGCCATCATAATATATGAATTGTTATCCTTATGAGCGACTTAAGGGATGATTGCTTATTGATTAAGGTCTGAATTGGAGACTCTAGGTTTCCACTTGCAGATGCGTGTTAACCATATTTTTCTTTTCCTCAGATGTTTTGTATTCCATGTCTTCGCCTGCCGTGAGTAAAGCAAAAACGTCTGGGTGTTCGATCAGCTTTGGAGTTGCGGCTAGCGTCCTAACTGAATGTTGGTATTTTGCTGAATCTCTGCATAAATTAGTTCCAATATGATGATGGTTTTTGAATCCATGCCAGCGTAATCATGGAATCGGAACGCTCCAAGCTCTTTTTTGTTTGTTGAAGTAACCGAGATTGAACATTACTCGTTTCCGGATACGTGCAATAGAAAAAGAAATTCCTTATTTTTTAAATAATTCAGTAATCCAACTGGCCTCGTCATATGTTTTTGAGTCTCAGTTTTCGACTTCATTAACAATTTCTTCAAAAACAAGCAAACGGTTTTTTCCATTATCCTTAACATCGGTGCAAATTCTTGATGAATAATTCCATCGCGTTTGACTAAACTTTGGTATTCGTCAAACTTTGGCATTCGTAGCACTGTACAAACAAAGCATTCACAATTTCGTTTATAATAATCGCTTGAACGCCGCCAGCTGCTCGGGGCCCCACCAGGGGTCTCGTCATATGTTTGCGGGATAAGTTTTTCGGTACAGTTGTGTATTTTAAGAAAATCAATTTTGAATAGTCGATTTTGAATGGCTTTTGATGCTCCTTTAAAAACTGTTGCAGGCTCATTAACTTTATGAGTTCCTTATAATTTCTCATATTAGCGTATTTTTTATCTCGTCTTGGCCGCGAAATAACAATTCCTGCCTTCCTAAAAAACATAGCCGGCTGAATTTTTTCATAACTTCGCGGTTGTTTGAAACTATTTGGTCATGCTGCGAATCTAACAGTTTGGCTTGTTCATTAAGCTGGCGGTCGATTCTTGGTTCCCCAAAAGCCAATAAGGCAAACAAATAGGGAATATGACTTAACTTTTTCATGCCGAGTAATAGCCGTATGTAGATTTCGTAAGTCATCGAATCCACTGGTTTTTGAATTCCAGTTCGACGCATCCTTGGACTTGGAAAACAGAATATAAGGCCAGCATTATAATTTATTGTAATTTTCACTAGGATATAATTTGAAATTCGAAAATCATAAAACCGACAAATCTAGCTACCACGATCATTCAAATCATAAAACAATAACTTGACCCTTAGAAATAAAAATATTCACGTACTCGAAAATAAACAGAGGCCACCAACCAGAGACATGTCACATTTATGAAACTTGATGTTTCAATATATCAATCGATTTAAAAAAATGTTAGGCCTATAAAACGTTAACACCAATGCAATTCCCATACAAATGGAATTAAAGTTTTCTTAAAATTATGCGTTTTTTATTTTATATAAATAAAATCGTAAATGTAGCAAAAAATTTATTTTAATTAATAGGAAAATGAGCTTTGTTTATTTATTTTTAATTTTGGCATATTGAGTTTCATTTTTAAGGTAGTTTTAGTGTAAAATAAATAAATACAAATTTCCGCATTAAAATTAACTTAAAAACGAAAAACAATAAATCAAAATAAATAATTAAATGAAGTAAACAAAAAAAATTAAAAACGAGCAACAATCATCAATCCCATTTTCAATCGAACAATATACAGCCCGGTCTAAAATCTGCGTCCACAGATTTCTCCTGTTATTGCAGTATTCCAAAATTGTACATATTTAATATTGAAAAGCTTATATACATCGTTCCGCCCAACGATTAAAAACCCACCCATCTCAAAACATAAAATAACAATAATGAACTTTTTCTCACACCCAACCGACACAAACGATATCTTACCGTAGCAAATTCCCACCTTGTGTATTTAAAAATATAAAACCCTGAACGAAATTGCAATTCATAATACAGCTCTGTAAATTAAAATAAGAAAAAATATTAATATTTTTATTTTTATTATATAAAATAAAAATTATGAATAATAATAGGATAATGAAGATGAAGCTACATTTATATAATAAACTTATATATATTTCTGTATAAGTCTGTATAAGAATATTATGAGTGCCTTTAACAAAATATATGACAAAAAAAAAATATATAAAGTTTATATATAGATGATAAGTAATAAAATAATTATTAATAATTCATTTATAAATAAAAATACATAAAAAAATTAATTAAATTATTTATGTACTGTTATCTGTAAGAAGTAGGCAACCAACAGAAAGACGCTCGATTTTTTATTTACATTTTGTTAATTTACTAAATAAATATCATTCACCATAAACCTCCACCTCGGCATGTCCGTAGTGAGATGCGCGAATCTCGGAGTCATACTCCCATTCGCCCCATTCCGTTTTAGCACCACATTTTACAACGAAATAAAATTTAAATATTTTTTTTATTAACTTTTGTTTTTTATATTTTTATAATATTTTGTTGTATTCTCAAAGTTCCTTGATTTATTCTAAATAAACACCCAAGAAAAAGTCTATAACACGATTATAATTTTATCATAATTATTAACGCTATATAATTTTTTTTTCGCATGAAATACAATTATTTTTGATTTTCATTAAAATACAATAAAATAAACGATTTTTTATTTAATTATTTTACTTGCCTAAACTTGCCTTTTTCTAAAAAAAAAAATATATAAAAAACAAATAAAAAAACAATAAAAAATTATTTAAATTTGTATTTAATATTAAAATATAAATTATATATATTATGATAGGATATAATAAAAAAATTGCCAAAATTTATTAATTTTCAATTAGGCATTTAATAAATTTTTTTTTTGTTTTGTTGTAAATAAATATATATATATATATATAAACATTAAAAATGATCTAAATATGAATTATAGGATTTAATACAATTATGTATGACTATATAATTAAAATTATTTAAATTTATAATAAATAATTACTATTATTAGTGTATTATAAAAATTATATAGAGAATAAAGTGATGCAATAAAATATTCGTACACCGTTCACATTTTTATAAAGCTTGGATATGAACGGCGTACAGATAATTAATTATATCGCAACTAATTATAAATAAATTATTTATAACATTAATTAATAAATAATTAATTTTTTTATTATATTCAGATTAAACTATAAAATGAAAGAAACGAGAAAGGTGAAAAAGAAAATTTTTAAGAATTACTATTAATTATGATTATTATTAAAAATTAAATAAATAAATATTTAACAAAAAAAAAGATATCTAATATATAAAATTACAACAAATAAATGAATCTGTTTACTTATAAAAAAACACTTATTTATAAAACAAGAATACAAAACAAAGTATTTTCAAAATTTATGAATGAAAACAAAATCGAAAACACAATTACAAAAAATTAATTAATGAATATTCCAATAAATAAATAAATGAAAAAAAAAATAAATTTAATTTTGTTTTATTTAAAACTGAGAGAATCGATAAATTTGAATGGAAGGAATTGCCCTTGTATTAGGAACCTATCCCCACAATCAAAAACGACGCTCTGTGAGTTGATAACTCATTAAACCTGTTCCAAAAGACAACTAAGGACAACCAAACAACAATTTGGAAGAAATACAAATTCCCTTGAATCCCTTCATGATTTTTATAAATACAATTTTTTTGCCTCGGATTTTACAATTGTTGTTTAATATCGTAAACATGAAGCATTTTAAACGGAACGGCGTTTACAGTTTCCCAAAATTGTGTTTCGTCTATAATTCGCGTTTGAATGAGTATCATTTTTCGAACTTTGAGTGGAATGGTTCTATGGTTCCCATACAAAAACCAAACTTCCAATTACCGCTCATTCCAGTTGTTAATTACCGTTAGTTAGCCTTACTTTTTTTTATCGGGAAAAAATTATTGTCACAGGTTCGGTAAATTTCAATCATTATCGGTTATTTCTGATATTTTGAGTAGAGCTGCGTTTAAGTTGACGTAATATGTTGCCTCGTTTGGCTGCAACCATGGTTCGATTACAAATTGTATCCTGATTTCAAAACGCGTAACTTCCAATTACCGCTCATTCCAGTTGTAAATTACCGTTAGTTTCTACATGAATACGCTATTCCCATTCCCTAAAACCGTTTTGAGCCGGAATTTCGACAAAAAAATGTTTTCGATTTTTTTGCGAAAATCCCTGATGGTTAGCCTTACTTTTTTTTATCGGGAAAAAATTATTGTCACAGATTCGGTAAATTTCAATCATTATCGGTTATTTGGGATATTTTGAGTAGAGCTGCGTTTAAGTTGACGTAATATGTTGCCTCGTTTGGCTGCAACCATGGTTCGATTACAAATTGTATCCTGATTTCAAAACGCGTAACTTCCAATTACCGCTCATTCCAGTTGTAAATTACCGTTAGTTTCTACATGAATACGCTATTCCCATTCCCTAAAACCATTTTGAGCCGGAATTTCGACAAAAAAATGTTTTCGATTTTTTTGCGAAAATCCCTGATGGTTAGCCTTACCTTTTTTTTATCGGGAAAAAATTATTGTCACAGATTCGGTAAATTTCAATCATTATCGGTTATTTGGGATATTTTGAGTAGAGCTGCGTTTAAGTTGACGTAATATGTTGCCTCGTTTGGCTGCAACCATGGTTCGATTACAAATTGTATCCTGATTTCAAAACGCGTAACTTCCAATTACCGCTCATTCCAGTTGTAAATTACCGTTAGTTTCTACATGAATACGCTATTCCTATTCCCTAAAACCGTTTTGAGCCGGAATTTCGACAAAAAAATGTTTTCGATTTTTTTGCGAAAATCCCTGATGGTTAGCCTTACTTTTTTTATCGGGAAAAAATTATTGTCACAGATTCGGTAAATTTCAATCATTATCGGTTATTTGGGATATTTTGAGTAGAGCTGCGTTTAAGTTGACGTAATATGTTGCCTCGTTTGGCTGCAACCATGGTTCGATTACAAATTGTATCTTGATTTCAAAACGCGTAACTTCCAATTACCGCTCATTCCAGTTGTAAATTACCGTTAGTTTCTACATGAATACGCTATTCCTATTCCCTAAAACCGTTTTGAGCCGGAATTTCGACAAAAAAATGTTTTCGATTTTTTTGCGAAAATCCCTGATGGTTAGCCTTACTTTTTTTTATCGGGAAAAAATTATTGTCACAGATTCGGTAAATTTCAATCATTATCGGTTATTTGGGATATTTTGAGTAGAGCTGCGTTTAAGTTGACGTAATATGTTGCCTCGTTTGGCTGCAACCATGGTTCGATTACAAATTGTATCTTGATTTCAAAACGCGTAACTTCCAATTACCGCTCATTCCAGTTGTAAATTACCGTTAGTTTCTACATGAATACGCTATTCCTATTCCCTAAAACCGTTTTGAGCCGGAATTTCGACAAAAAAATGTTTTCGATTTTTTTGCGAAAATCCCTGATGGTTAGCCTTACTTTTTTTTATCGGGAAAAAATTATTGTCACAGATTCGGTAAATTTCAATCATTATCGGTTATTTGGGATATTTTGAGTAGAGCTGCGTTTAAGTTGACGTAATATGTTGCCTCGTTTGGCTGCAACCATGGTTCGATTACAAATTGTATCCTGATTTCAAAACGCGTAACTTCCAATTACCGCTCATTCCAGTTGTAAATTACCGTTAGTTTCTACATGAATACGCTATTCCCATTCCCTAAAACCGTTTTGAGCCGGAATTTCGACACAAAAATGTTTTCGATTTTTTTGCGAAAATCCCTGATGGTTAGCCTTACTTTTTTTTATCGGGAAAAAATTATTGTCACAGATTCGGTAAATTTCAATCATTATCGGTTATTTGGGATATTTTGAGTAGAGCTGCGTTTAAGTTGACGTAATATGTTGCCTCGTTTGGCTGCAACCATGGTTCGATTACAAATTGTATCCTGATTTCAAAACGCGTAACTTCCAATTACCGCTCATTCCAGTTGTAAATTACCGTTAGTTTCTACATGAATACGCTATTCCTATTCCCTAAAACCGTTTTGAGCCGGAATTTCGACAAAAAAATGTTTTCGATTTTTTTGCGAAAATCCCTGATGGTTAGCCTTACTTTTTTTTATCGGGAAAAAATTATTGTCACAGATTCGGTAAATTTCAATCATTATCGGTTATTTGGGATATTTTGAGTAGAGCTGCGTTTAAGTTGACGTAATATGTTGCCTCGTTTGGCTGCAACCATGGTTCGATTACAAATTGTATCCTGATTTCAAAACGCGTAACTTCCAATTACCGCTCATTCCAGTTGTAAATTACCGTTAGTTTCTACATGAATACGCTATTCCCATTCCCTAAAACCGTTTTGAGCCGGAATTTCGACAAAAAAATGTTTTCGATTTTTTTGCGAAAATCCCTGATGGTTAGCCTTACTTTTTTTTATCGGGAAAAAATTATTGTCACAGATTCGGTAAATTTCAATCATTATCGGTTATTTGGGATATTTTGAGTAGAGCTGCGTTTAAGTTGACGTAATATGTTGCCTCGTTTGGCTGCAACCATGGTTCGATTACAAATTGTATCCTGATTTCAAAACGCGTAACTTCCAATTACCGCTCATTCCAGTTGTAAATTACCGTTAGTTTCTACATGAATACGCTATTCCCATTCCCTAAAACCGTTTTGAGCCGGAATTTCGACAAAAAAATGTTTTCGATTTTTTTGCGAAAATCCCTGATGGTTAGCCTTACTTTTTTTTATCGGGAAAAAATTATTGTCACAGATTCGGTAAATTTCAATCATTATCGGTTATTTGGGATATTTTGAGTAGAGCTGCGTTTAAGTTGACGTAATATGTTGCCTCGTTTGGCTGCAACCATGGTTCGATTACAAATTGTATCCTGATTTCAAAACGCGTAACTTCCAATTACCGCTCATTCCAGTTGTAAATTACCGTTAGTTTCTACATGAATACGCTATTCCTATTCCCTAAAACCGTTTTGAGCCGGAATTTCGACAAAAAAATGTTTTCGATTTTTTTGCGAAAATCCCTGATGGTTAGCCTTACTTTTTTTTATCGGGAAAAAATTATTGTCACAGATTCGGTAAATTTCAATCATTATCGGTTATTTGGGATATTTTGAGTAGAGCTGCGTTTAAGTTGACGTAATATGTTGCCTCGTTTGGCTGCAACCATGGTTCGATTACAAATTGTATCCTGATTTCAAAACGCGTAACTTCCAATTACCGCTCATTCCAGTTGTAAATTACCGTTAGTTTCTACATGAATACGCTATTCCCATTCCCTAAAACCGTTTTGAGCCGGAATTTCGACAAAAAAATGTTTTCGATTTTTTTGCGAAAATCCCTGATGGTTAGCCTTACTTTTTTTTATCGGGAAAAAATTATTGTCACAGATTCGGTAAATTTCAATCATTATCGGTTATTTGGGATATTTTGAGTAGAGCTGCGTTTAAGTTGACGTAATATGTTGCCTCGTTTGGCTGCAACCATGGTTCGATTACAAATTGTATCCTGATTTCAAAACGCGTAACTTCCAATTACCGCTCATTCCAGTTGTAAATTACCGTTAGTTTCTACATGAATACGCTATTCCCATTCCCTAAAACCGTTTTGAGCCGGAATTTCGACAAAAAAATGTTTTCGATTTTTTTGCGAAAATCCCTGATGGTTAGCCTTACTTTTTTTTATCGGGAAAAAATTATTGTCACAGATTCGGTAAATTTCAATCATTATCGGTTATTTGGGATATTTTGAGTAGAGCTGCGTTTAAGTTGACGTAATATGTTGCCTCGTTTGGCTGCAACCATGGTTCGATTACAAATTGTATCCTGATTTCAAAACGCGTAACTTCCAATTACCGCTCATTCCAGTTGTAAATTACCGTTAGTTTCTACATGAATACGCTATTCCTATTCCCTAAAACCGTTTTGAGCCGGAATTTCGACAAAAAAATGTTTTCGATTTTTTTGCGAAAATCCCTGATGGTTAGCCTTACTTTTTTTATCGGGAAAAAATTATTGTCACAGATTCGGTAAATTTCAATCATTATCGGTTATTTGGGATATTTTGAGTAGAGCTGCGTTTAAGTTGACGTAATATGTTGCCTCGTTTGGCTGCAACCATGGTTCGATTACAAATTGTATCCTGATTTCAAAACGCGTAACTTCCAATTACCGCTCATTCCAGTTGTAAATTACCGTTAGTTTCTACATGAATACGCTATTCCCATTCCCTAAAACCGTTTTGAGCCGGAATTTCGACAAAAAAATGTTTTCGATTTTTTTGCGAAAATCCCTGATGATCGGGAAAAAATTATTGTCACAGATTCGGTAAATTTCAATCATTATCGGTTATTTGGGATATTTTGAGTAGAGCTGCGTTTAAGTTGACGTAATATGTTGCCTCGTTTGGCTGCAACCATGGTTCGATTACAAATTGTATCCTGATTTCAAAACGCGTAACTTCCAATTACCGCTCATTCCAGTTGTAAATTACCGTTAGTTTCTACATGAATACGCTATTCCCATTCCCTAAAACCGTTTTGAGCCGGAATTTCGACACAAAAATGTTTTCGATTTTTTTGCGAAAATCCCTGATGGTTAGCCTTACTTTTTTTTATCGGGAAAAAATTATTGTCACAGATTCGGTAAATTTCAATCATTATCGGTTATTTGGGATATTTTGAGTAGAGCTGCGTTTAAGTTGACGTAATATGTTGCCTCGTTTGGCTGCAACCATGGTTCGATTACAAATTGTATCCTGATTTCAAAACGCGTAACTTCCAATTACCGCTCATTCCAGTTGTAAATTACCGTTAGTTTCTACATGAATACGCTATTCCCATTCCCTAAAACCGTTTTGAGCCGGAATTTCGACACAAAAATGTTTTCGATTTTTTTGCGAAAATCCCTGATGGTTAGCCTTACTTCTTTTTATCGGGAAAAAATTATTGTCACAGATTCGGTAAATTTCAATCATTATCGGTTATTTGGGATATTTTGAGTAGAGCTGCGTTTAAGTTGACGTAATATGTTGCCTCGTTTGGCTGCAACCATGGTTCGATTACAAATTGTATCCTGATTTCAAAACGCGTAACTTCCAATTACCGCTCATTCCAGTTGTAAATTACCGTTAGTTTCTACATGAATACGCTATTCCTATTCCCTAAAACCGTTTTGAGCCGGAATTTCGACAAAAAAATGTTTTCGATTTTTTTGCGAAAATCCCTGATGAGCCTTACTTTTTTTTATCGGGAAAAAATTATTGTCACAGATTCGGTAAATTTCAATCATTATCGGTTATTTGGGATATTTTGAGTAGAGCTGCGTTTAAGTTGACGTAATATGTTGCCTCGTTTGGCTGCAACCATGGTTCGATTACAAATTGTATCCTGATTTCAAAACGCGTAACTTCCAATTACCGCTCATTCCAGTTGTAAATTACCGTTAGTTTCTACATGAATACGCTATTCCCATTCCCTAAAACCGTTTTGAGCCGGAATTTCGACTAAAAAATGTTTTCGATTTTTTTGCGAAAATCCCTGATGGTTAGCCTTACTTTTTTTTATCGGGAAAAAATTATTGTCACAGATTCGGTAAATTTCAATCATTATCGGTTATTTGGGATATTTTGAGTAGAGCTGCGTTTAAGTTGACGTAATATGTTGCCTCGTTTGGCTGCAACCATGGTTCGATTACAAATTGTATCCTGATTTCAAAACGCGTAACTTCCAATTACCGCTCATTCCAGTTGTAAATTACCGTTAGTTTCTACATGAATACGCTATTCCCATTCCCTAAAACCGTTTTGAGCCGGAATTTCGACAAAAAAATGTTTTCGATTTTTTTGCGAAAATCCCTGATGGTTAGCCTTACTTTTTTTTATCGGGAAAAAATTATTGTCACAGATTCGGTAAATTTCAATCATTATCGGTTATTTGGGATATTTTGAGTAGAGCTGCGTTTAAGTTGACGTAATATGTTGCCTCGTTTGGCTGCAACCATGGTTCGATTACAAATTGTATCCTGATTTCAAAACGCGTAACTTCCAATTACCGCTCATTCCAGTTGTAAATTACCGTTAGTTTCTACATGAATACGCTATTCCCATTCCCTAAAACCGTTTTGAGCCGGAATTTCGACAAAAAAATGTTTTCGATTTTTTTGCGAAAATCCCTGATGGTTAGTTAGCCTTACTTTTTTTTATCGGGAAAAAATTATTGTCACAGATTCGGTAAATTTCAATCATTATCGGTTATTTGGGATATTTTGAGTAGAGCTGCGTTTAAGTTGACGTAATATGTTGCCTCGTTTGGCTGCAACCATGGTTCGATTACAAATTGTATCCTGATTTCAAAACGCGTAACTTCCAATTACCGCTCATTCCAGTTGTAAATTACCGTTAGTTTCTACATGAATACGCTATTCCCATTCCCTAAAACCGTTTTGAGCCGGAATTTCGACAAAAAAATGTTTTCGATTTTTTTGCGAAAATCCCTGATGGTTAGCCTTACTTTTTTTTATCGGGAAAAAATTATTGTCACAGATTCGGTAAATTTCAATCATTATCGGTTATTTGGGATATTTTGAGTAGAGCTGCGTTTAAGTTGACGTAATATGTTGCCTCGTTTGGCTGCAACCATGGTTCGATTACAAATTGTATCCTGATTTCAAAACGCGTAACTTCCAATTACCGCTCATTCCAGTTGTAAATTACCGTTAGTTTCTACATGAATACGCTATTCCTATTCCCTAAAACCGTTTTGAGCCGGAATTTCGACAAAAAAATGTTTTCGATTTTTTTGCGAAAATCCCTGATGGTTAGCCTTACTTTTTTTTATCGGGAAAAAATTATTGTCACAGATTCGGTAAATTTCAATCATTATCGGTTATTTGGGATATTTTGAGTAGAGCTGCGTTTAAGTTGACGTAATATGTTGCCTCGTTTGGCTGCAACCATGGTTCGATTACAAATTGTATCCTGATTTCAAAACGCGTAACTTCCAATTACCGCTCATTCCAGTTGTAAATTACCGTTAGTTTCTACATGAATACGCTATTCCTATTCCCTAAAACCGTTTTGAGCCGGAATTTCGACAAAAAAATGTTTTCGATTTTTTTGCGAAAATCCCTGATGGTTAGCCTTACTTTTTTTTATCGGGAAAAAATTATTGTCACAGATTCGG
This sequence comes from Nephrotoma guestfalica, assembly GCA_963691935.1. NCBI lineage: Eukaryota > Metazoa > Arthropoda > Insecta > Diptera > Tipulidae > Nephrotoma > Nephrotoma guestfalica. Next base: position 16,242,468 of record OY829915.1, read on the forward strand.
TAAATTTCAATCATTATCGGTTATTTGGGATATTTTGAGTAGAGCTGCGTTTAAGTTGACGTAATATGTTGCCTCGTTTGGCTGCAACCATGGTTCGATTACAAATTGTATCCTGATTTCAAAACGCGTAACTTCCAATTACCGCTCATTCCAGTTGTAAATTACCGTTAGTTTCTACATGAATACGCTATTCCCATTCCCTAAAACCGTTTTGAGCCGGAATTTCGACAAAAAAATGTTTTCGATTTTTTTGCGAAAATCCCTGATGGTTAGCCTTACTTTTTTTTATCGGGAAAAAATTATTGTCACAGATTCGGTAAATTTCAATCATTATCGGTTATTTGGGATATTTTGAGTAGAGCTGCGTTTAAGTTGACGTAATATGTTGCCTCGTTTGGCTGCAACCATGGTTCGATTACAAATTGTATCCTGATTTCAAAACGCGTAACTTCCAATTACCGCTCATTCCAGTTGTAAATTACCGTTAGTTTCTACATGAATACGCTATTCCCATTCCCTAAAACCGTTTTGAGCCGGAATTTCGACACAAAAATGTTTTCGATTTTTTTGCGAAAATCCCTGATGGTTAGCCTTACTTTTTTTTATCGGGAAAAAATTATTGTCACAGATTCGGTAAATTTCAATCATTATCGGTTATTTGGGATATTTTGAGTAGAGCTGCGTTTAAGTTGACGTAATATGTTGCCTCGTTTGGCTGCAACCATGGTTCGATTACAAATTGTATCCTGATTTCAAAACGCGTAACTTCCAATTACCGCTCATTCCAGTTGTAAATTACCGTTAGTTTCTACATGAATACGCTATTCCCATTCCCTAAAACCGTTTTGAGCCGGAATTTCGACAAAAAAATGTTTTCGATTTTTTTGCGAAAATCCCTGATGGCTAGCCTTACTTTTTTTTATCGGGAAAAAATTATTGTCACAGATTCGGTAAATTTCAATCATTATCGGTTATTTGGGATATTTTGAGTAGAGCTGCGTTTAAGTTGACGTAATATGTTGCCTCGTTTGGCTGCAACCATGGTTCGATTACAAATTGTATCCTGATTTCAAAACGCGTAACTTCCAATTACCGCTCATTCCAGTTGTAAATTACCGTTAGTTTCTACATGAATACGCTATTCCTATTCCCTAAAACCGTTTTGAGCCGGAATTTCGACAAAAAAATGTTTTCGATTTTTTTGCGAAAATCCCTGATGGTTAGCCTTACTTTTTTTTATCGGGAAAAAATTATTGTCACAGATTCGGTAAATTTCAATCATTATCGGTTATTTGGGATATTTTGAGTAGAGCTGCGTTTAAGTTGACGTAATATGTTGCCTCGTTTGGCTGCAACCATGGTTCGATTACAAATTGTATCCTGATTTCAAAACGCGTAACTTCCAATTACCGCTCATTCCAGTTGTAAATTACCGTTAGTTTCTACATGAATACGCTATTCCCATTCCCTAAAACCGTTTTGAGCCGGAATTTCGACAAAAAAATGTTTTCGATTTTTTTGCGAAAATCCCTGATGGTTAGCCTTACTTTTTTTTATCGGGAAAAAATTATTGTCACAGATTCGGTAAATTTCAATCATTATCGGTTATTTGGGATATTTTGAGTAGAGCTGCGTTTAAGTTGACGTAATATGTTGCCTCGTTTGGCTGCAACCATGGTTCGATTACAAATTGTATCCTGATTTCAAAACGCGTAACTTCCAATTACCGCTCATTCCAGTTGTAAATTACCGTTAGTTTCTACATGAATACGCTATTCCCATTCCCTAAAACCGTTTTGAGCCGGAATTTCGACAAAAAAATGTTTTCGATTTTTTTGCGAAAATCCCTGATGGTTAGCCTTACTTTTTTTTATCGGGAAAAAATTATTGTCACAGATTCGGTAAATTTCAATCATTATCGGTTATTTGGGATATTTTGAGTAGAGCTGCGTTTAAGTTGACGTAATATGTTGCCTCGTTTGGCTGCAACCATGGTTCGATTACAAATTGTATCCTGATTTCAAAACGCGTAACTTCCAATTACCGCTCATTCCAGTTGTAAATTACCGTTAGTTTCTACATGAATACGCTATTCCCATTCCCTAAAACCGTTTTGAGCCGGAATTTCGACAAAAAAATGTTTTCGATTTTTTTGCGAAAATCCCTGATGGTTAGCCTTACTTTTTTTTATCGGGAAAAAATTATTGTCACAGATTCGGTAAATTTCAATCATTATCGGTTATTTGGGATATTTTGAGTAGAGCTGCGTTTAAGTTGACGTAATATGTTGCCTCGTTTGGCTGCAACCATGGTTCGATTACAAATTGTATCCTGATTTCAAAACGCGTAACTTCCAATTACCGCTCATTCCAGTTGTAAATTACCGTTAGTTTCTACATGAATACGCTATTCCTATTCCCTAAAACCGTTTTGAGCCGGAATTTCGACAAAAAAATGTTTTCGATTTTTTTGCGAAAATCCCTGATGGTTAGCCTTACTTTTTTTTATCGGGAAAAAATTATTGTCACAGATTCGGTAAATTTCAATCATTATCGGTTATTTGGGATATTTTGAGTAGAGCTGCGTTTAAGTTGACGTAATATGTTGCCTCGTTTGGCTGCAACCATGGTTCGATTACAAATTGTATCCTGATTTCAAAACGCGTAACTTCCAATTACCGCTCATTCCAGTTGTAAATTACCGTTAGTTTCTACATGAATACGCTATTCCCATTCCCTAAAACCGTTTTGAGCCGGAATTTCGACAAAAAAATGTTTTCGATTTTTTTGCGAAAATCCCTGATGGTTAGCCTTACTTTTTTTTATCGGGAAAAAATTATTGTCACAGATTCGGTAAATTTCAATCATTATCGGTTATTTGGGATATTTTGAGTAGAGCTGCGTTTAAGTTGACGTAATATGTTGCCTCGTTTGGCTGCAACCATGGTTCGATTACAAATTGTATCCTGATTTCAAAACGCGTAACTTCCAATTACCGCTCATTCCAGTTGTAAATTACCGTTAGTTTCTACATGAATACGCTATTCCCATTCCCTAAAACCGTTTTGAGCCGGAATTTCGACAAAAAAATGTTTTCGATTTTTTTGCGAAAATGCCTGATGGTTAGCCTTACTTTTTTTTATCGGGAAAAAATTATTGTCACAGATTCGGTAAATTTCAATCATTATCGGTTATTTGGGATATTTTGAGTAGAGCTGCGTTTAAGTTGACGTAATATGTTGCCTCGTTTGGCTGCAACCATGGTTCGATTACAAATTGTATCCTGATTTCAAAACGCGTAACTTCCAATTACCGCTCATTCCAGTTGTAAATTACCGTTAGTTTCTACATGAATACGCTATTCCCATTCCCTAAAACCGTTTTGAGCCGGAATTTCGACAAAAAAATGTTTTCGATTTTTTTGCGAAAATCCCTGATGGTTAGCCTTACTTTTTTTTATCGGGAAAAAATTATTGTCACAGATTCGGTAAATTTCAATCATTATCGGTTATTTGGAATATTTTGAGTAGAGCTGCGTTTAAGTTGACGTAATATGTTGCCTCGTTTGGCTGCAACCATGGTTCGATTACAAATTGTATCCTGATTTCAAAACGCGTAACTTCCAATTACCGCTCATTCCAGTTGTAAATTACCGTTAGTTTCTACATGAATACGCTATTCCCATTCCCTAAAACCGTTTTGAGCCGGAATTTCGACACAAAAATGTTTTCGATTTTTTTGCGAAAATCCCTGATGGTTAGCCTTACTTCTTTTTATCGGGAAAAAATTATTGTCACAGATTCGGTAAATTTCAATCATTATCGGTTATTTGGGATATTTTGAGTAGAGCTGCGTTTAAGTTGACGTAATATGTTGCCTCGTTTGGCTGCAACCATGGTTCGATTACAAATTGTATCCTGATTTCAAAACGCGTAACTTCCAATTACCGCTCATTCCAGTTGTAAATTACCGTTAGTTTCTACATGAATACGCTATTCCCATTCCCTAAAACCGTTTTGAGCCGGAATTTCGACAAAAAAATGTTTTCGATTTTTTTGCGAAAATCCCTGATGGTTAGCCTTACTTTTTTTTATCGGGAAAAAATTATTGTCACAGATTCGGTAAATTTCAATCATTATCGGTTATTTGGGATATTTTGAGTAGAGCTGCGTTTAAGTTGACGTAATATGTTGCCTCGTTTGGCTGCAACCATGGTTCGATTACAAATTGTATCCTGATTTCAAAACGCGTAACTTCCAATTACCGCTCATTCCAGTTGTAAATTACCGTTAGTTTCTACATGAATACGCTATTCCCATTCCCTAAAACCGTTTTGAGCCGGAATTTCGACACAAAAATGTTTTCGATTTTTTTGCGAAAATCCCTGATGGTTAGCCTTACTTCTTTTTATCGGGAAAAAATTATTGTCACAGATTCGGTAAATTTCAATCATTATCGGTTATTTGGGATATTTTGAGTAGAGCTGCGTTTAAGTTGACGTAATATGTTGCCTCGTTTGGCTGCAACCATGGTTCGATTACAAATTGTATCCTGATTTCAAAACGCGTAACTTCCAATTACCGCTCATTCCAGTTGTAAATTACCGTTAGTTTCTACATGAATACGCTATTCCTATTCCCTAAAACCGTTTTGAGCCGGAATTTCGACAAAAAAATGTTTTCGATTTTTTTGCGAAAATCCCTGATGGTTAGCCTTACTTTTTTTTATCGGGAAAAAATTATTGTCACAGATTCGGTAAATTTCAATCATTATCGGTTATTTGGGATATTTTGAGTAGAGCTGCGTTTAAGTTGACGTAATATGTTGCCTCGTTTGGCTGCAACCATGGTTCGATTACAAATTGTATCCTGATTTCAAAACGCGTAACTTCCAATTACCGCTCATTCCAGTTGTAAATTACCGTTAGTTTCTACATGAATACGCTATTCCCATTCCCTAAAACCGTTTTGAGCCGGAATTTCGACAAAAAAATGTTTTCGATTTTTTTGCGAAAATCCCTGATGGTTAGCCTTACTTTTTTTTATCGGGAAAAAATTATTGTCACAGATTCGGTAAATTTCAATCATTATCGGTTATTTGGGATATTTTGAGTAGAGCTGCGTTTAAGTTGACGTAATATGTTGCCTCGTTTGGCTGCAACCATGGTTCGATTACAAATTGTATCCTGATTTCAAAACGCGTAACTTCCAATTACCGCTCATTCCAGTTGTAAATTACCGTTAGTTTCTACATGAATACGCTATTCCCATTCCCTAAAACCGTTTTGAGCCGGAATTTCGACAAAAAAATGTTTTCGATTTTTTTGCGAAAATCCCTGATGGTTAGCCTTACTTTTTTTTATCGGGAAAAAATTATTGTCACAGATTCGGTAAATTTCAATCATTATCGGTTATTTGGGATATTTTGAGTAGAGCTGCGTTTAAGTTGACGTAATATGTTGCCTCGTTTGGCTGCAACCATGGTTCGATTACAAATTGTATCCTGATTTCAAAACGCGTAACTTCCAATTACCGCTCATTCCAGTTGTAAATTACCGTTAGTTTCTACATGAATACGCTATTCCCATTCCCTAAAACCGTTTTGAGCCGGAATTTCGACAAAAAAATGTTTTCGATTTTTTTGCGAAAATCCCTGATGGTTAGCCTTACTTTTTTTTATCGGGAAAAAATTATTGTCACAGATTCGGTAAATTTCAATCATTATCGGTTATTTGGGATATTTTGAGTAGAGCTGCGTTTAAGTTGACGTAATATGTTGCCTCGTTTGGCTGCAACCATGGTTCGATTACAAATTGTATCCTGATTTCAAAACGCGTAACTTCCAATTACCGCTCATTCCAGTTGTAAATTACCGTTAGTTTCTACATGAATACGCTATTCCCATTCCCTAAAACCGTTTTGAGCCGGAATTTCGACACAAAAATGTTTTCGATTTTTTTGCGAAAATCCCTGATGGTTAGCCTTACTTCTTTTTATCGGGAAAAAATTATTGTCACAGATTCGGTAAATTTCAATCATTATCGGTTATTTGGGATATTTTGAGTAGAGCTGCGTTTAAGTTGACGTAATATGTTGCCTCGTTTGGCTGCAACCATGGTTCGATTACAAATTGTATCCTGATTTCAAAACGCGTAACTTCCAATTACCGCTCATTCCAGTTGTAAATTACCGTTAGTTTCTACATGAATACGCTATTCCCATTCCCTAAAACCGTTTTGAGCCGGAATTTCGACAAAAAAATGTTTTCGATTTTTTTGCGAAAATCCCTGATGGTTAGCCTTACTTTTTTTTATCGGGAAAAAATTATTGTCACAGATTCGGTAAATTTCAATCATTATCGGTTATTTGGGATATTTTGAGTAGAGCTGCGTTTAAGTTGACGTAATATGTTGCCTCGTTTGGCTGCAACCATGGTTCGATTACAAATTGTATCCTGATTTCAAAACGCGTAACTTCCAATTACCGCTCATTCCAGTTGTAAATTACCGTTAGTTTCTACATGAATACGCTATTCCCATTCCCTAAAACCGTTTTGAGCCGGAATTTCGACAAAAAAATGTTTTCGATTTTTTTGCGAAAATCCCTGATGGTTAGCCTTACTTTTTTTTATCGGGAAAAAATTATTGTCACAGATTCGGTAAATTTCAATCATTATCGGTTATTTGGGATATTTTGAGTAGAGCTGCGTTTAAGTTGACGTAATATGTTGCCTCGTTTGGCTGCAACCATGGTTCGATTACAAATTGTATCCTGATTTCAAAACGCGTAACTTCCAATTACCGCTCATTCCAGTTGTAAATTACCGTTAGTTTCTACATGAATACGCTATTCCCATTCCCTAAAACCGTTTTGAGCCGGAATTTCGACAAAAAAATGTTTTCGATTTTTTTGCGAAAATCCCTGATGGTTAGCCTTACTTTTTTTTATCGGGAAAAAATTATTGTCACAGATTCGGTAAATTTCAATCATTATCGGTTATTTGGGATATTTTGAGTAGAGCTGCGTTTAAGTTGACGTAATATGTTGCCTCGTTTGGCTGCAACCATGGTTCGATTACAAATTGTATCCTGATTTCAAAACGCGTAACTTCCAATTACCGCTCATTCCAGTTGTAAATTACCGTTAGTTTCTACATGAATACGCTATTCCCATTCCCTAAAACCGTTTTGAGCCGGAATTTCGACACAAAAATTTTTTCGATTTTTTTGCGAAAATCCCTGATGGTTAGCCTTACTTCTTTTTATCGGGAAAAAATTATTGTCACAGATTCGGTAAATTTCAATCATTATCGGTTATTTGGGATATTTTGAGTAGAGCTGCGTTTAAGTTGACGTAATATGTTGCCTCGTTTGGCTGCAACCATGGTTCGATTACAAATTGTATCCTGATTTCAAAACGCGTAACTTCCAATTACCGCTCATTCCAGTTGTAAATTACCGTTAGTTTCTACATGAATACGCTATTCCTATTCCCTAAAACCGTTTTGAGCCGGAATTTCGACAAAAAAATGTTTTCGATTTTTTTGCGAAAATCCCTGATGGTTAGCCTTACTTTTTTTTATCGGGAAAAAATGATTGTCACAGATTCGGTAAATTTCAATCATTATCGGTTATTTGGGATATTTTGAGTAGAGCTGCGTTTAAGTTGACGTAATATGTTGCCTCGTTTGGCTGCAACCATGGTTCGATTACAAATTGTATCCTGATTTCAAAACGCGTAACTTCCAATTACCGCTCATTCCAGTTGTAAATTACCGTTAGTTTCTACATGAATACGCTATTCCCATTCTCTAAAACCGTTTTGAGCCGGAATTTCGACAAAAAAATGTTTTCGATTTTTTTGCGAAAATCCCTGATGGTTAGCCTTACTTTTTTTTATCGGGAAAAAATTATTGTCACAGATTCGGTAAATTTCAATCATTATCGGTTATTTGGGATATTTTGAGTAGAGCTGCGTTTAAGTTGACGTAATATGTTGCCTCGTTTGGCTGCAACCATGGTTCGATTACAAATTGTATCCTGATTTCAAAACGCGTAACTTCCAATTACCGCTCATTCCAGTTGTAAATTACCGTTAGTTTCTACATGAATACGCTATTCCCATTCCCTAAAACCGTTTTGAGCCGGAATTTCGACACAAAAATGTTTTCGATTTTTTTGCGAAAATCCCTGATGGTTAGCCTTACTTCTTTTTATCGGGAAAAAATTATTGTCACAGATTCGGTAAATTTCAATCATTATCGGTTATTTGGGATATTTTGAGTAGAGCTGCGTTTAAGTTGACGTAATATGTTGCCTCGTTTGGCTGCAACCATGGTTCGATTACAAATTGTATCCTGATTTCAAAACGCGTAACTTCCAATTACCGCTCATTCCAGTTGTAAATTACCGTTAGTTTCTACATGAATACGCTATTCCCATTCCCTAAAACCGTTTTGAGCCGGAATTTCGACACAAAAATTTTTTCGATTTTTTTGCGAAAATCCCTGATGGTTAGCCTTACTTCTTTTTATCGGGAAAAAATTATTGTCACAGATTCGGTAAATTTCAATCATTATCGGTTATTTGGGATATTTTGAGTAGAGCTGCGTTTAAGTTGACGTAATATGTTGCCTCGTTTGGCTGCAACCATGGTTCGATTACAAATTGTATCCTGATTTCAAAACGCGTAACTTCCAATTACCGCTCATTCCAGTTGTAAATTACCGTTAGTTTCTACATGAATACGCTATTCCCATTCCCTAAAACCGTTTTGAGCCGGAATTTCGACAAAAAAATGTTTTCGATTTTTTTGCGAAAATCCCTGATGGTTAGCCTTACTTTTTTTTATCGGGAAAAAATTATTGTCACAGATTCGGTAAATTTCAATCATTATCGGTTATTTGGGATATTTTGAGTAGAGCTGCGTTTAAGTTGACGTAATATGTTGCCTCGTTTGGCTGCAACCATGGTTCGATTACAAATTGTATCCTGATTTCAAAACGCGTAACTTCCAATTACCGCTCATTCCAGTTGTAAATTACCGTTAGTTTCTACATGAATACGCTATTCCCATTCCCTAAAACCGTTTTGAGCCGGAATTTCGACACAAAAATTTTTTCGATTTTTTTGCGAAAATCCCTGATGGTTAGCCTTACTTCTTTTTATCGGGAAAAAATTATTGTCACAGATTCGGTAAATTTCAATCATTATCGGTTATTTGGGATATTTTGAGTAGAGCTGCGTTTAAGTTGACGTAATATGTTGCCTCGTTTGGCTGCAACCATGGTTCGATTACAAATTGTATCCTGATTTCAAAACGCGTAACTTCCAATTACCGCTCATTCCAGTTGTAAATTACCGTTAGTTTCTACATGAATACGCTATTCCTATTCCCTAAAACCGTTTTGAGCCGGAATTTCGACAAAAAAATGTTTTCGATTTTTTTGCGAAAATCCCTGATGGTTAGCCTTACTTTTTTTTATCGGGAAAAAATTATTGTCACAGATTCGGTAAATTTCAATCATTATCGGTTATTTGGGATATTTTGAGTAGAGCTGCGTTTAAGTTGACGTAATATGTTGCCTCGTTTGGCTGCAACCATGGTTCGATTACAAATTGTATCCTGATTTCAAAACGCGTAACTTCCAATTACCGCTCATTCCAGTTGTAAATTACCGTTAGTTTCTACATGAATACGCTATTCCTATTCCCTAAAACCGTTTTGAGCCGGAATTTCGACAAAAAAATGTTTTCGATTTTTTTGCGAAAATCCCTGATGGTTAGCCTTACTTTTTTTTATCGGGAAAAAATTATTGTCACAGATTCGGTAAATTTCAATCATTATCGGTTATTTGGGATATTTTGAGTAGAGCTGCGTTTAAGTTGACGTAATATGTTGCCTCGTTTGGCTGCAACCATGGTTCGATTACAAATTGTATCCTGATTTCAAAACGCGTAACTTCCAATTACCGCTCATTCCAGTTGTAAATTACCGTTAGTTTCTACATGAATACGCTATTCCCATTCCCTAAAACCGTTTTGAGCCGGAATTTCGACAAAAAAATGTTTTCGATTTTTTTGCGAAAATCCCTGATGGTTAGCCTTACTTTTTTTTATCGGGAAAAAATTATTGTCACAGATTCGGTAAATTTCAATCATTATCGGTTATTTGGGATATTTTGAGTAGAGCTGCGTTTAAGTTGACGTAATATGTTGCCTCGTTTGGCTGCAACCATGGTTCGATTACAAATTGTATCCTGATTTCAAAACGCGTAACTTCCAATTACCGCTCATTCCAGTTGTAAATTACCGTTAGTTTCTACATGAATACGCTATTCCCATTCCCTAAAACCGTTTTGAGCCGGAATTTCGACAAAAAAATGTTTTCGATTTTTTTGCGAAAATCCCTGATGGTTAGCCTTACTTTTTTTTATCGGGAAAAAATTATTGTCACAGATTCGGTAAATTTCAATCATTATCGGTTATTTGGGATATTTTGAGTAGAGCTGCGTTTAAGTTGACGTAATATGTTGCCTCGTTTGGCTGCAACCATGGTTCGATTACAAATTGTATCCTGATTTCAAAACGCGTAACTTCCAATTACCGCTCATTCCAGTTGTAAATTACCGTTAGTTTCTACATGAATACGCTATTCCCATTCCCTAAAACCGTTTTGAGCCGGAATTTCGACAAAAAAATGTTTTCGATTTTTTTGCGAAAATCCCTGATGGTTAGCCTTACTTTTTTTTATCGGGAAAAAATTATTGTCACAGATTCGGTAAATTTCAATCATTATCGGTTATTTGGAATATTTTGAGTAGAGCTGCGTTTAAGTTGACGTAATATGTTGCCTCGTTTGGCTGCAACCATGGTTCGATTACAAATTGTATCCTGATTTCAAAACGCGTAACTTCCAATTACCGCTCATTCCAGTTGTAAATTACCGTTAGTTTCTACATGAATACGCTATTCCCATTCCCTAAAACCGTTTTGAGCCGGAATTTCGACACAAAAATGTTTTCGATTTTTTTGCGAAAATCCCTGATGGTTAGCCTTACTTCTTTTTATCGGGAAAAAATTATTGTCACAGATTCGGTAAATTTCAATCATTATCGGTTATTTGGGATATTTTGAGTAGAGCTGCGTTTAAGTTGACGTAATATGTTGCCTCGTTTGGCTGCAACCATGGTTCGATTACAAATTGTATCCTGATTTCAAAACGCGTAACTTCCAATTACCGCTCATTCCAGTTGTAAATTACCGTTAGTTTCTACATGAATACGCTATTCCCATTCCCTAAAACCGTTTTGAGCCGGAATTTCGACAAAAAAATGTTTTCGATTTTTTTGCGAAAATCCCTGATGGTTAGCCTTACTTTTTTTTATCGGGAAAAAATTATTGTCACAGATTCGGTAAATTTCAATCATTATCGGTTATTTGGGATATTTTGAGTAGAGCTGCGTTTAAGTTGACGTAATATGTTGCCTCGTTTGGCTGCAACCATGGTTCGATTACAAATTGTATCCTGATTTCAAAACGCGTAACTTCCAATTACCGCTCATTCCAGTTGTAAATTACCGTTAGTTTCTACATGAATACGCTATTCCCATTCCCTAAAACCGTTTTGAGCCGGAATTTCGACACAAAAATGTTTTCGATTTTTTTGCGAAAATCCCTGATGGTTAGCCTTACTTCTTTTTATCGGGAAAAAATTATTGTCACAGATTCGGTAAATTTCAATCATTATCGGTTATTTGGGATATTTTGAGTAGAGCTGCGTTTAAGTTGACGTAATATGTTGCCTCGTTTGGCTGCAACCATGGTTCGATTACAAATTGTATCCTGATTTCAAAACGCGTAACTTCCAATTACCGCTCATTCCAGTTGTAAATTACCGTTAGTTTCTACATGAATACGCTATTCCTATTCCCTAAAACCGTTTTGAGCCGGAATTTCGACAAAAAAATGTTTTCGATTTTTTTGCGAAAATCCCTGATGGTTAGCCTTACTTTTTTTTATCGGGAAAAAATTATTGTCACAGATTCGGTAAATTTCAATCATTATCGGTTATTTGGGATATTTTGAGTAGAGCTGCGTTTAAGTTGACGTAATATGTTGCCTCGTTTGGCTGCAACCATGGTTCGATTACAAATTGTATCCTGATTTCAAAACGCGTAACTTCCAATTACCGCTCATTCCAGTTGTAAATTACCGTTAGTTTCTACATGAATACGCTATTCCCATTCCCTAAAACCGTTTTGAGCCGGAATTTCGACAAAAAAATGTTTTCGATTTTTTTGCGAAAATCCCTGATGGTTAGCCTTACTTTTTTTTATCGGGAAAAAATTATTGTCACAGATTCGGTAAATTTCAATCATTATCGGTTATTTGGGATATTTTGAGTAGAGCTGCGTTTAAGTTGACGTAATATGTTGCCTCGTTTGGCTGCAACCATGGTTCGATTACAAATTGTATCCTGATTTCAAAACGCGTAACTTCCAATTACCGCTCATTCCAGTTGTAAATTACCGTTAGTTTCTACATGAATACGCTATTCCCATTCCCTAAAACCGTTTTGAGCCGGAATTTCGACAAAAAAATGTTTTCGATTTTTTTGCGAAAATCCCTGATGGTTAGCCTTACTTTTTTTTATCGGGAAAAAATTATTGTCACAGATTCGGTAAATTTCAATCATTATCGGTTATTTGGGATATTTTGAGTAGAGCTGCGTTTAAGTTGACGTAATATGTTGCCTCGTTTGGCTGCAACCATGGTTCGATTACAAATTGTATCCTGATTTCAAAACGCGTAACTTCCAATTACCGCTCATTCCAGTTGTAAATTACCGTTAGTTTCTACATGAATACGCTATTCCCATTCCCTAAAACCGTTTTGAGCCGGAATTTCGACACAAAAATGTTTTCGATTTTTTTGCGAAAATCCCTGATGGTTAGCCTTACTTCTTTTTATCGGGAAAAAATTATTGTCACAGATTCGGTAAATTTCAATCATTATCGGTTATTTGGGATATTTTGAGTAGAGCTGCGTTTAAGTTGACGTAATATGTTGCCTCGTTTGGCTGCAACCATGGTTCGATTACAAATTGTATCCTGATTTCAAAACGCGTAACTTCCAATTACCGCTCATTCCAGTTGTAAATTACCGTTAGTTTCTACATGAATACGCTATTCCCATTCCCTAAAACCGTTTTGAGCCGGAATTTCGACAAAAAAATGTTTTCGATTTTTTTGCGAAAATCCCTGATGGTTAGCCTTACTTTTTTTTATCGGGAAAAAATTATTGTCACAGATTCGGTAAATTTCAATCATTATCGGTTATTTGGGATATTTTGAGTAGAGCTGCGTTTAAGTTGACGTAATATGTTGCCTCGTTTGGCTGCAACCATGGTTCGATTACAAATTGTATCCTGATTTCAAAACGCGTAACTTCCAATTACCGCTCATTCCAGTTGTAAATTACCGTTAGTTTCTACATGAATACGCTATTCCCATTCCCTAAAACCGTTTTGAGCCGGAATTTCGACACAAAAATTTTTTCGATTTTTTTGCGAAAATCCCTGATGGTTAGCCTTACTTCTTTTTATCGGGAAAAAATTATTGTCACAGATTCGGTAAATTTCAATCATTATCGGTTATTTGGGATATTTTGAGTAGAGCTGCGTTTAAGTTGACGTAATATGTTGCCTCGTTTGGCTGCAACCATGGTTCGATTACAAATTGTATCCTGATTTCAAAACGCGTAACTTCCAATTACCGCTCATTCCAGTTGTAAATTACCGTTAGTTTCTACATGAATACGCTATTCCTATTCCCTAAAACCGTTTTGAGCCGGAATTTCGACAAAAAAATGTTTTCGATTTTTTTGCGAAAATCCCTGATGGTTAGCCTTACTTTTTTTTATCGGGAAAAAATGATTGTCACAGATTCGGTAAATTTCAATCATTATCGGTTATTTGGGATATTTTGAGTAGAGCTGCGTTTAAGTTGACGTAATATGTTGCCTCGTTTGGCTGCAACCATGGTTCGATTACAAATTGTATCCTGATTTCAAAACGCGTAACTTCCAATTACCGCTCATTCCAGTTGTAAATTACCGTTAGTTTCTACATGAATACGCTATTCCCATTCTCTAAAACCGTTTTGAGCCGGAATTTCGACAAAAAATGTTTTCGATTTTTTTGCGAAAATCCCTGATGGTTAGCCTTACTTTTTTTTATCGGGAAAAAATTATTGTCACAGATTCGGTAAATTTCAATCATTATCGGTTATTTGGGATATTTTGAGTAGAGCTGCGTTTAAGTTGACGTAATATGTTGCCTCGTTTGGCTGCAACCATGGTTCGATTACAAATTGTATCCTGATTTCAAAACGCGTAACTTCCAATTACCGCTCATTCCAGTTGTAAATTACCGTTAGTTTCTACATGAATACGCTATTCCCATTCCCTAAAACCGTTTTGAGCCGGAATTTCGACAAAAAAATGTTTTCGATTTTTTTGCGAAAATCCCTGATGGTTAGCCTTACTTTTTTTTATCGGGAAAAAATTATTGTCACAGATTCGGTAAATTTCAATCATTATCGGTTATTTGGGATATTTTGAGTAGAGCTGCGTTTAAGTTGACGTAATATGTTGCCTCGTTTGGCTGCAACCATGGTTCGATTACAAATTGTATCCTGATTTCAAAACGCGTAACTTCCAATTACCGCTCATTCCAGTTGTAAATTACCGTTAGTTTCTACATGAATACGCTATTCCCATTCCCTAAAACCGTTTTGAGCCGGAATTTCGACAAAAAAATGTTTTCGATTTTTTTGCGAAAATCCCTGATGGTTAGCCTTACTTTTTTTTATCGGGAAAAAATTATTGTCACAGATTCGGTAAATTTCAATCATTATCGGTTATTTGGGATATTTTGAGTAGAGCTGCGTTTAAGTTGACGTAATATGTTGCCTCGTTTGGCTGCAACCATGGTTCGATTACAAATTGTATCCTGATTTCAAAACGCGTAACTTCCAATTACCGCTCATTCCAGTTGTAAATTACCGTTAGTTTCTACATGAATACGCTATTCCCATTCCTAAAACCGTTTTGAGCCGGAATTTCGACACAAAAATGTTTCGATTTTTTTGCGAAAATCCCTGATGGTTAGCCTTACTTCTTTTTATCGGGAAAAAATTATTGTCACAGATTCGGTAAATTTCAATCATTATCGGTTATTTGGGATATTTTGAGTAGAGCTGCGTTTAAGTTGACGTAATATGTTGCCTCGTTTGGCTGCAACCATGGTTCGATTACAAATTGTATCCTGATTTCAAAACGCGTAACTTCCAATTACCGCTCATTCCAGTTGTAAATTACCGTTAGTTTCTACATGAATACGCTATTCCCATTCCCTAAAACCGTTTTGAGCCGGAATTTCGACAAAAAAATGTTTTCGATTTTTTTGCGAAAATCCCTGATGGTTAGCCTTACTTTTTTTATCGGGAAAAAATTATTGTCACAGATTCGGTAAATTTCAATCATTATCGGTTATTTGGGATATTTTGAGTAGAGCTGCGTTTAAGTTGACGTAATATGTTGCCTCGTTTGGCTGCAACCATGGTTCGATTACAAATTGTATCCTGATTTCAAAACGCGTAACTTCCAATTACCGCTCATTCCAGTTGTAAATTACCGTTAGTTTCTACATGAATACGCTATTCCCATTCCCTAAAACCGTTTTGAGCCGGAATTCGACACAAAAATTTTTTCGATTTTTTTGCGAAAATCCCTGATGGTTAGCCTTACTTCTTTTTATCGGGAAAAAATTATTGTCACAGATTCGGTAAATTTCAATCATTATCGGTTATTTGGGATATTTTGAGTAGAGCTGCGTTTAAGTTGACGTAATATGTTGCCTCGTTTGGCTGCAACCATGGTTCGATTACAAATTGTATCCTGATTTCAAAACGCGTAACTTCCAATTACCGCTCATTCCAGTTGTAAATTACCGTTAGTTTCTACATGAATACGCTATTCCCATTCCCTAAAACCGTTTTGAGCCGGAATTTCGACAAAAAAATGTTTTCGATTTTTTTGCGAAAATCCCTGATGGTTAGCCTTACTTTTTTTTATCGGGAAAAAATTATTGTCACAGATTCGGTAAATTTCAATCATTATCGGTTATTTGGGATATTTTGAGTAGAGCTGCGTTTAAGTTGACGTAATATGTTGCCTCGTTTGGCTGCAACCATGGTTCGATTACAAATTGTATCCTGATTTCAAAACGCGTAACTTCCAATTACCGCTCATTCCAGTTGTAAATTACCGTTAGTTTCTACATGAATACGCTATTCCCATTCCCTAAAACCGTTTTGAGCCGGAATTTCGACAAAAAAATGTTTTCGATTTTTTTGCGAAAATCCCTGATGGTTAGCCTTACTTTTTTTTATCGGGAAAAAATTATTGTCACAGATTCGGTAAATTTCAATCATTATCGGTTATTTGGGATATTTTGAGTAGAGCTGCGTTTAAGTTGACGTAATATGTTGCCTCGTTTGGCTGCAACCATGGTTCGATTACAAATTGTATCCTGATTTCAAAACGCGTAACTTCCAATTACCGCTCATTCCAGTTGTAAATTACCGTTAGTTTCTACATGAATACGCTATTCCCATTCCCTAAAACCGTTTTGAGCCGGAATTTCGACAAAAAAATGTTTTCGATTTTTTTGCGAAAATCCCTGATGGTTAGCCTTACTTTTTTTTATCGGGAAAAAATTATTGTCACAGATTCGGTAAATTTCAATCATTATCGGTTATTTGGGATATTTTGAGTAGAGCTGCGTTTAAGTTGACGTAATATGTTGCCTCGTTTGGCTGCAACCATGGTGCGATTACAAATTGTATCCTGATTTCAAAACGCGTAACTTCCAATTACCGCTCATTCCAGTTGTAATTTACCGTTAGTTTCTACATGAATACGCTATTCCCATTCCCTAAAACCGTTTTGAGCCGGAATTTCGACAAAAAAATGTTTTCGATTTTTTTGCGAAAATCCCTGATGGTTAGCCTTACTTTTTTTTATCGGGAAAAAATTATTGTCACAGATTCGGTAAATTTCAATCATTATCGGTTATTTGGGATATTTTGAGTAGAGCTGCGTTTAAGTTGACGTAATATGTTGCCTCGTTTGGCTGCAACCATGGTTCGATTACAAATTGTATCCTGATTTCAAAACGCGTAACTTCCAATTACCGCTCATTCCAGTTGTAAATTACCGTTAGTTTCTACATGAATACGCTATTCCCATTCCCTAAAACCGTTTTGAGCCGGAATTTCGACAAAAAAATGTTTTCGATTTTTTTGCGAAAATCCCTGATGGTTAGCCTTACTTTTTTTTATCGGGAAAAAATTATTGTCACAGATTCGGTAAATTTCAATCATTATCGGTTATTTGGGATATTTTGAGTAGAGCTGCGTTTAAGTTGACGTAATATGTTGCCTCGTTTGGCTGCAACCATGGTTCGATTACAAATTGTATCCTGATTTCAAAACGCGTAACTTCCAATTACCGCTCATTCCAGTTGTAAATTACCGTTAGTTTCTACATGAATACGCTATTCCCATTCCCTAAAACCGTTTTGAGCCGGAATTTCGACAAAAAAATGTTTTCGATTTTTTTGCGAAAATCCCTGATGGTTAGCCTTACTTTTTTTTATCGGGAAAAAATTATTGTCACAGATTCGGTAAATTTCAATCATTATCGGTTATTTGGGATATTTTGAGTAGAGCTGCGTTTAAGTTGACGTAATATGTTGCCTCGTTTGGCTGCAACCATGGTTCGATTACAAATTGTATCCTGATTTCAAAACGCGTAACTTCCAATTACCGCTCATTCCAGTTGTAAATTACCGTTAGTTTCTACATGAATACGCTATTCCCATTCCCTAAAACCGTTTTGAGCCGGAATTTCGACAAAAAAATGTTTTCGATTTTTTTGCGAAAATCCCTGATGGTTAGCCTTACTTTTTTTTATCGGGAAAAAATTATTGTCACAGATTCGGTAAATTTCAATCATTATCGGTTATTTGGGATATTTTGAGTAGAGCTGCGTTTAAGTTGACGTAATATGTTGCCTCGTTTGGCTGCAACCATGGTTCGATTACAAATTGTATCCTGATTTCAAAACGCGTAACTTCCAATTACCGCTCATTCCAGTTGTAAATTACCGTTAGTTTCTACATGAATACGCTATTCCCATTCCCTAAAACCGTTTTGAGCCGGAATTTCGACAAAAAAATGTTTTCGATTTTTTTGCGAAAATCCCTGATGGTTAGCCTTACTTTTTTTTATCGGGAAAAAATTATTGTCACAGATTCGGTAAATTTCAATCATTATCGGTTATTTGGGATATTTTGAGTAGAGCTGCGTTTAAGTTGACGTAATATGTTGCCTCGTTTGGCTGCAACCATGGTTCGATTACAAATTGTATCCTGATTTCAAAACGCGTAACTTCCAATTACCGCTCATTCCAGTTGTAAATTACCGTTAGTTTCTACATGAATACGCTATTCCCATTCCCTAAAACCGTTTTGAGCCGGAATTTCGACAAAAAAATGTTTTCGATTTTTTTGCGAAAATCCCTGATGGTTAGCCTTACTTTTTTTTATCGGGAAAAAATTATTGTCACAGATTCGGTAAATTTCAATCATTATCGGTTATTTGGGATATTTTGAGTAGAGCTGCGTTTAAGTTGACGTAATATGTTGCCTCGTTTGGCTGCAACCATGGTTCGATTACAAATTGTATCCTGATTTCAAAACGCGTAACTTCCAATTACCGCTCATTCCAGTTGTAAATTACCGTTAGTTTCTACATGAATACGCTATTCCCATTCCCTAAAACCGTTTTGAGCCGGAATTTCGACAAAAAAATGTTTTCGATTTTTTTGCGAAAATCCCTGATGGTTAGCCTTACTTTTTTTTATCGGGAAAAAATTATTGTCACAGATTCGGTAAATTTCAATCATTATCGGTTATTTGGGATATTTTGAGTAGAGCTGCGTTTAAGTTGACGTAATATGTTGCCTCGTTTGGCTGCAACCATGGTTCGATTACAAATTGTATCCTGATTTCAAAACGCGTAACTTCCAATTACCGCTCATTCCAGTTGTAAATTACCGTTAGTTTCTACATGAATACGCTATTCCCATTCCCTAAAACCGTTTTGAGCCGGAATTTCGACAAAAAAATGTTTTCGATTTTTTTGCGAAAATCCCTGATGGTTAGCCTTACTTTTTTTTATCGGGAAAAAATTATTGTCACAGATTCGGTAAATTTCAATCATTATCGGTTATTTGGGATATTTTGAGTAGAGCTGCGTTTAAGTTGACGTAATATGTTGCCTCGTTTGGCTGCAACCATGGTTCGATTACAAATTGTATCCTGATTTCAAAACGCGTAACTTCCAATTACCGCTCATTCCAGTTGTAAATTACCGTTAGTTTCTACATGAATACGCTATTCCTATTCCCTAAAACCGTTTTGAGCCGGAATTTCGACAAAAAAATGTTTTCGATTTTTTTGCGAAAATCCCTGATGGTTAGCCTTACTTTTTTTTATCGGGAAAAAATTATTGTCACAGATTCGGTAAATTTCAATCATTATCGGTTATTTGGGATATTTTGAGTAGAGCTGCGTTTAAGTTGACGTAATATGTTGCCTCGTTTGGCTGCAACCATGGTTCGATTACAAATTGTATCCTGATTTCAAAACGCGTAACTTCCAATTACCGCTCATTCCAGTTGTAAATTACCGTTAGTTTCTACATGAATACGCTATTCCCATTCCCTAAAACCGTTTTGAGCCGGAATTTCGACTAAAAAATGTTTTCGATTTTTTTGCGAAAATCCCTGATGGTTAGCCTTACTTTTTTTTATCGGGAAAAAATTATTGTCACAGATTCGGTAAATTTCAATCATTATCGGTTATTTGGGATATTTTGAGTAGAGCTGCGTTTAAGTTGACGTAATATGTTGCCTCGTTTGGCTGCAACCATGGTTCGATTACAAATTGTATCCTGATTTCAAAACGCGTAACTTCCAATTACCGCTCATTCCAGTTGTAAATTACCGTTAGTTTCTACATGAATACGCTATTCCCATTCCCTAAAACCGTTTTGAGCCGGAATTTCGACTAAAAAATGTTTTCGATTTTTTTGCGAAAATCCCTGATGGTTAGCCTTACTTTTTTTATCGGGAAAAAATTATTGTCACAGATTCGGTAAATTTCAATCATTATCGGTTATTTGGGATATTTTGAGTAGAGCTGCGTTTAAGTTGACGTAATATGTTGCCTCGTTTGGCTGCAACCATGGTTCGATTACAAATTGTATCCTGATTTCAAAACGCGTAACTTCCAATTACCGCTCATTCCAGTTGTAAATTACCGTTAGTTTCTACATGAATACGCTATTCCCATTCCCTAAAACCGTTTTGAGCCGGAATTTCGACACAAAAATGTTTTCGATTTTTTTGCGAAAATCCCTGATGGTTAGCCTTACTTCTTTTTATCGGGAAAAAATTATTGTCACAGATTCGGTAAATTTCAATCATTATCGGTTATTTGGGATATTTTGAGTAGAGCTGCGTTTAAGTTGACGTAATATGTTGCCTCGTTTGGCTGCAACCATGGTTCGATTACAAATTGTATCCTGATTTCAAAACGCGTAACTTCCAATTACCGCTCATTCCAGTTGTAAATTACCGTTAGTTTCTACATGAATACGCTATTCCCATTCCCTAAAACCGTTTTGAGCCGGAATTTCGACAAAAAAATGTTTTCGATTTTTTTGCGAAAATGCCTGATGGTTAGCCTTACTTTTTTTTATCGGGAAAAAATTATTGTCACAGATTCGGTAAATTTCAATCATTATCGGTTATTTGGGATATTTTGAGTAGAGCTGCGTTTAAGTTGACGTAATATGTTGCCTCGTTTGGCTGCAACCATGGTTCGATTACAAATTGTATCCTGATTTCAAAACGCGTAACTTCCAATTACCGCTCATTCCAGTTGTAAATTACCGTTAGTTTCTACATGAATACGCTATTCCTATTCCCTAAAACCGTTTTGAGCCGGAATTTCGACAAAAAAATGTTTTCGATTTTTTTGCGAAAATCCCTGATGGTTAGCCTTACTTTTTTTTATCGGGAAAAAATTATTGTCACAGATTCGGTAAATTTCAATCATTATCGGTTATTTGGGATATTTTGAGTAGAGCTGCGTTTAAGTTTGACGTAATATGTTGCCTCGTTTGGCTGCAACCATGGTTCGATTACAAATTGTATCCTGATTTCAAAACGCGTAACTTCCAATTACCGCTCATTCCAGTTGTAAATTACCGTTAGTTTCTACATGAATACGCTATTCCCATTCCCTAAAACCGTTTTGAGCCGGAATTTCGACAAAAAAATGTTTTCGATTTTTTTGCGAAAATGCCTGATGGTTAGCCTTACTTTTTTTTATCGGGAAAAAATTATTGTCACAGATTCGGTAAATTTCAATCATTATCGGTTATTTGGGATATTTTGAGTAGAGCTGCGTTTAAGTTGACGTAATATGTTGCCTCGTTTGGCTGCAACCATGGTTCGATTACAAATTGTATCCTGATTTCAAAACGCGTAACTTCCAATTACCGCTCATTCCAGTTGTAAATTACCGTTAGTTTCTACATGAATACGCTATTCCCATTCCCTAAAACCGTTTTGAGCCGGAATTTCGACACAAAAATGTTTTCGATTTTTTTGCGAAAATCCCTGATGGTTAGCCTTACTTTTTTTTATCGGGAAAAAATTATTGTCACAGATTCGGTAAATTTCAATCATTATCGGTTATTTGGGATATTTTGAGTAGAGCTGCGTTTAAGTTGACGTAATATGTTGCCTCGTTTGGCTGCAACCATGGTTCGATTACAAATTGTATCCTGATTTCAAAACGCGTAACTTCCAATTACCGCTCATTCCAGTTGTAAATTACCGTTAGTTTCTACATGAATACGCTATTCCCATTCCCTAAAACCGTTTTGAGCCGGAATTCGACTAAAAAATGTTTTCGATTTTTTGCGAAAATCCCTGATGGTTAGCCTTACTTTTTTTTATCGGAAAAAATTATTGTCACAGATTCGGTAAATTTCAATCATTATCGGTTATTTGGGATATTTTGAGTAGAGCTGCGTTTAAGTTGACGTAATATGTTGCCTCGTTTGGCTGCAACCATGGTTCGATTACAAATTGTATCCTGATTTCAAAACGCGTAACTTCCAATTACCGCTCATTCCAGTTGTAAATTACCGTTAGTTTCTACATGAATACGCTATTCCCATTCCCTAAAACCGTTTTGAGCCGGAATTTCGACTAAAAAATGTTTTCGATTTTTTTGCGAAAATCCCTGATGGTTAGCCTTACTTTTTTTATCGGGAAAAAATTATTGTCACAGATTCGGTAAATTTCAATCATTATCGGTTATTTGGGATATTTTGAGTAGAGCTGCGTTTAAGTTGACGTAATATGTTGCCTCGTTTGGCTGCAACCATGGTTCGATTACAAATTGTATCCTGATTTCAAAACGCGTAACTTCCAATTACCGCTCATTCCAGTTGTAAATTACCGTTAGTTTCTACATGAATACGCTATTCCTATTCCCTAAAACCGTTTTGAGCCGGAATTTCGACTAAAAAATGTTTTCGATTTTTTTGCGAAAATCCCTGATGGTTAGCCTTACTTTTTTTTATCGGGAAAAAATTATTGTCACAGATTCGGTAAATTTCAATCATTATCGGTTATTTGGGATATTTTGAGTAGAGCTGCGTTTAAGTTGACGTAATACGTTGCCTCGTTTGGCTGCAACCATGGTTCGATTACAAATTGTATCCTGATTTCAAAACGCGTAACTTCCAATTACCGCTCATTCCAGTTGTAAATTACCGTTAGTTTCTACATGAATACGCTATTCCTATTCCCTAAAACCGTTTTGAGCCGGAATTTCGACAAAAAAATGTTTTCGATTTTTTTGCGAAAATCCCTGATGGTTAGCCTTACTTTTTTTTATCGGGAAAAAATTATTGTCACAGATTCGGTAAATTTCAATCATTATCGGTTATTTGGGATATTTTGAGTAGAGCTGCGTTTAAGTTGACGTAATACGTTGCCTTCGTTTGGCTGCAACCATGGTTCGATTACAAATTGTATCCTGATTTCAAAACGCGTAACTTCCAATTACCGCTCATTTCCAGTTGTAAATTACCGTTAGTTTCTACATGAATACGCTATTCCCATTCCCTAAAACCGTTTTGAGCCGGAATTTCGACAAAAAAATGTTTTCGATTTTTTTGCGAAAATCCCTGATGGTTAGCCTTACTTTTTTTTATCGGGAAAAAATTATTGTCACAGATTCGGTAAATTTCAATCATTATCGGTTATTTGGGATATTTTGAGTAGAGCTGCGTTAAGTTGACGTAATATGTTGCCTCGTTTGGCTGCAACCATGGTTCGATTACAAATTGTATCCTGATTTCAAAACGCGTAACTTCCAATTACCGCTCATTCCAGTTGTAAATTACCGTTAGTTTCTACATGAATACGCTATTCCCATTCCCTAAAACCGTTTTGAGCCGGAATTTCGACAAAAAAATGTTTTCGATTTTTTGCGAAAATCCCTGATGGTTGTTAGCCTTACTTTTTTTTATCGGGAAAAAATTATTGTCACAGATTCGGTAAATTTCAATCATTATCGGTTATTTGGGATATTTTGAGTAGAGCTGCGTTTAAGTTGACGTAATATGTTGCCTCGTTTGGCTGCAACCATGGTTCGATTACAAATTGTATCCTGATTTCAAAACGCGTAACTTCCAATTACCGCTCATTCCAGTTGTAAATTACCGTTAGTTTCTACATGAATACGCTATTCCCATTCACTAAAACCGTTTTGAGCCGGAATTTCGACAAAAAAATGTTTTCGATTTTTTTGCGAAAATCCCTGATGGTTGTTAGCCTTACTTTTTTTTATCGGGAAAAAATTATTGTCACAGATTCGGTAAATTTCAATCATTATCGGTTATTTGGGATATTTTGAGTAGAGCTGCGTTTAAGTTGACGTAATATGTTGCCTCGTTTGGCTGCAACCATGGTTCGATTACAAATTGTATCCTGATTTCAAAAACGCGTAACTTCCAATTACCGCTCATTCCAGTTGTAAATTACCGTTAGTTTCTACATGAATACGCTATTCCCATTCCCTAAAACCGTTTTGAGCCGGAATTTCGACAAAAAAATGTTTCGATTTTTTTGCGAAAATCCCTGATGGTGTTAGCCTTACTTTTTTTTATCGGGAAAAAATTATTGTCACAGATTCGGTAAATTTCAATCATTATCGGTTATTTGGGATATTTTGAGTAGAGCTGCGTTTAAGTTGACGTAATATGTTGCCTCGTTTGGCTGCAACCATGGTTCGATTACAAATTGTATCCTGATTTCAAAACGCGTAACTTCCAATTACCGCTCATTCCAGTTGTAAATTACCGTTAGTTTCTACATGAATACGCTATTCCCATTCCCTAAAACCGTTTGAGCCGGAATTTCGACAAAAAAATGTTTTCGATTTTTTGCGAAAATCCCTGATGGTTAGCCTTACTTTTTTTTATCGGGAAAAAATTATTGTCACAGATTCGGTAAATTTCAATCATTATCGGTTATTGGGATATTTTGAGTAGAGCTGCGTTTAAGTTGACGTAATATGTTGCCTCGTTTGGCTGCAACCATGGTTCGATTACAAATTGTATCCTGATTTCAAAACGCGTAACTTCCAATTACCGCTCATTCCAGTTGTAAATTACCGTTAGTTTCTACATGAATACGCTATTCCTATTCCCTAAAACCGTTTTGAGCCGGAATTTCGACAAAAAAATGTTTTCGATTTTTTTGCGAAAATCCCTGATGGTTAGCCTTACTTTTTTTTATCGGGAAAAAATTATTGTCACAGATTCGGTAAATTTCAATCATTATCGGTTATTTGGGATATTTGAGTAGAGCTGCGTTTAAGTTGACGTAATATGTTGCCTCGTTTGGCTGCAACCATGGTTCGATTACAAATTGTATCCTGATTTCAAAACGCGTAACTTCCAATTACCGCTCATTCCAGTTGTAAATTACCGTTAGTTTCTACATGAATACGCTATTCCTATTCCCTAAAACCGTTTGAGCCGGAATTTCGACAAAAAAATGTTTTCGATTTTTTTGCGAAAATCCCTGATGGTTAGCCTTACTTTTTTTTATCGGGAAAAAATTATTGTCACAGATTCGGTAAATTTCAATCATTATCGGTTATTTGGGATATTTTGAGTAGAGCTGCGTTTAAGTTGACGTAATACGTTGCCTCGTTTTGGCTGCAACCATGGTTCGATTACAAATTGTATCCTGATTTCAAAACGCGTAACTTCCAATTACCGCTCATTCCAGTTGTAAATTACCGTTAGTTTCTACATGAATACGCTATTCCCATTCCCTAAAACCGTTTTGAGCCGGAATTTCGACAAAAAAAATGTTTTCGATTTTTTTGCGAAAATCCCTGATGGTTAGCCTTACTTTTTTTTATCGGGAAAAAATTATTGTCACAGATTCGGTAAATTTCAATCATTATCGGTTATTTGGATATTTTGAGTAGAGCTGCGTTTAAGTTGACGTAATATGTTGCCTCGTTTGGCTGCAACCATGGTTCGATTACAAATTGTATCCTGATTTCAAAACGCGTAACTTCCAATTACCGCTCATTCCAGTTGTAAATTACCTTTTGGTTTTTGCAATTTTGTAATGGTGTTAATGTGATTGTTCTGTATATTGGTATATTTCAGCACTCTCGAATTAAATTCACGAATCGTAGGAAATTCTTCCATTTAGCGTCACTATCTGTGTGACAACGAATATGATAATCGACACTTACTTATACACAATCAACTTCCCAACCACCCCATACTTGCTTTCCTTTAACGCCGGATCGCGGATAAATTTGAATTTTTGACTTATAGATGGCTAATGTGTAAGAATCACAACAATCAGTTTCGAACAAATGAGACTATTGATTTGAAAAAATCAGTCTTCTCATCAGGTCGCGACGACTGATGTTGTATTACTACATTGGAATATTGTCTATATATATATATAGAACATACCATGTAGTTGTACTACTAGCGAATTACTGCATAGCGTACGAAATTTTTTTGATTCTTTCATATTTCCATCTATATTCAATTTTAACAATTAAGTTTTT